>PVHT021183519.1:24873959-24963574 GCA_004024745.2 Catagonus wagneri
CCTTTTCTAAACCAGATCTTTTTTTTTCTCTTTTACAGTCCTGTACTTTGACTTCCTTTTTTCCTGGAACAAGATGAAGAATTGAACTACAACCAGAAAGCCAGGTACTTAACTAGGCACACACCTCATCACTCAGGAACAGTTAATTACCAAACAGAGCACACCGGGGATTAATTAGTTTGCAAATTCATTACCTCACAGTAATCCAAACTAAATCATTTCCTTTTGCAAAACCATTCTACTACCTAGACATAGCAAAAGTATAACTGATTCTAAAGTCAGCTCTACAGCTAATAATTTCAACAAGCTATTTATAGTTGTTTCTGTTTTGTGCCTTTTTTTTAATCTACTCTAAATTTAAACCTGCTCCTCATTTCCAATGCTGAAATTAGCATAAAGTTAAACTCAGGAATAATATACACTAACGAGTACAAGCTAACTCCTGCTCAGTTCCTCTTGACAAAGGCTACAAAGAATAAGTTTCCCAGAAAGCTTCAATTCTATTACAATCATACCATCCTTAAAGTGTTCCTTCTTTCAGAGTAAGGTCAGTTGTAAATTTCAATAAGGTAAGAATGCAATTCTTTTTTACTGATGATAGGTAAGTTAATACCAATTTTGGAGCATATCAGTCATTAAAGATAGAATTCTAACAATTCCTTTTAACTCACGCTTTTAGGCAATACTAAAATGACTAAGTCTCAAAGAATGGAATAAAAGGGCCTAACTCTACGTATTAACTGTTTTAGGTAAAACGTTCATTAAATGTTCACCAACATTTTTCACAAGTGTTTCAAATGGATGGTATGCGTAGGTGATAAATTATGTAAGATCTATCTCCAGGGTCACTTCCGGGCCCATTCACAAGATATTGATTAGCAATGGTTTCTGTTGAGACGGGGGTGGCAGGAAGTAAGATCGTGCATAATGTCATTGTCGTAGCTTTAGTTATAGTTCTAATTTCTGCTGGGCCTACCCGAAAGAAAGCAACTACAATAAAAAAGATAAATCCCGTAAGAATGCAAGCAATATAAATTCAAGAGACCTCACCTGATGTTCCACAGGTTGCCTCACTCACCTGGTGGACTCTGAAGTCACTCCCCTCAGTTCCCTCAGCCCTCGCTCCTTTTCCAATACAGACCTTTCTCTTCCCTCCTGGTTTGTGTCTTGGTGCAAAGCACTCTCTGGCCCCCCAGATTCCCTCTAGGACCCGCCCTCCTCTCAGGTGCCGTCCTAGGTTCACCACCACCCCTCCAGCTCTTAGAGGCCGGCCTCGCCCCCAGCACCCACATACACCACAGGACGCCCCCTGCCCAACACCCAGACTTCGCACCCTCCCGACTAAGGTTCCCGCCAGCGCAACCAAACCTCAGTGGCGCCCGCACCGCACCCCAGCACCGCCCCGCAACACGCCCCCCGACCGCGGCCCCCTTACCGCACATGATGTAGGAGGCACAGTCCGCAGAGGAAGCAGCGAGTGGCTGGTGAGTTCGGGAGCGCACACGAGCCGGTGGGACGATCTGCGGGCTTGGGGGGCCAAGCGGTCGCCGACACGACAGCCTCAGGGATGCGGAGAGCGGAGGCAACGACGGCGGTCTCGGCCTCCCGGGCTAGCGAGCAACCGCCGCCGGGCCCCGCCCCCCGGCGCGCAGCGCGCCGCCGCCGCCCGCAAGTCCCATTGGGCCGCTTCCATGCCGCTCACATGCAGGTCCCGCCTCCCCGCGCCGTCCCGCCCCCGTCCCGCCCCCGAGCCCACGCAGGCGCTGGCCTGCTGGCTGCGGAGACGTGGCACCGGCTCGCAGTTGCATCCGCTTGAGGTTCCTGGAGCCGCCCGGTCGAACAGCGGGAGGCACTATGCTGTGGGGGTGAAAGAACTCGCTGGCCGGCCGGGAATGACAGAGAGATTAGGAAACAGGATGGAATTGTTAGCAAAGCAAATAGCCTTGGGGCGTGCGCCTAGTGCAGACCAAGGCCCCAAGCTTACGGCACCGCCAGGAAGCGGGGAGAGAGGAGGAGGCCTGATCCTTGGGGGAAAACAAACAAGTCAGGGTGCAAAGGGGACATAAGGTTAAAGAAAAACTGCAACGAATTGAGTGAGGTGAGGGGAGAGAGGTACCTTTCAGGTTCAGCCAGCCTTTCTAGTGACAGACGATTCAGTTAAGGACTTAAGCTCTAAAATCATATGCTTGGCCTCTGAAACCCTCTGCTCCCCATTTTGATCCCCATCCGCTGCTCCATAAACCCCAGTTTTTTGCAGAGGAGAAGGAGGTCGAATGTAAAGCTCAACTATCTAACACTGTATGCCCGGCCTTAAAAAACTGTGCTACCCTAGACTTGCAATGGCCCACGGGAGAGGGCTGTAGGAACTGCCTAGATTGACAGACTTACATTTGACTCTGAATGATTAATTCTATAAATTAATGCACCATTCCTGCCAAGAGAGACAATGAGAGAGAGATGATGTTTCTGAAATTTTATTACCTGAGCATTTGCTTTAAGAAGATTTAAATGCTATCTTTAATCAAATGTAGGTGGTTATCATAACTCTATTAATGGTCCAAGACTAGAATTAAATAAAAACTTAGGGAACATACAGAACATTGAATGATCTTCTTACCCTAGGTGTCTGGTCTTACCTCACACTACTCTTTCAGCACTTTACATTCCAACAACCCTGGGAACGGGTAGTTTCCCAACTGGGCTAACATTCTCACACATTTTGCACATGTTGGTGACTCTAGAATCCTCACTCCACCTCTGCTTAAATGCTGCCTCTTGGAGAAAACTCTTTTTGTCTTCCCCAGAGACTTAAGGACATTCATTAACCTCTCATTCTTCGAACCGCCTCCCTTAAAGCAACATGCTTCTATATTTTATGACTTTTTAAAATATATTTCCCTACAAAGCTAAGTTTCTTAAAACTATAAAAAGTCTTAAGCCCTTCATCTAGTATAAGCCCTAGCAAAACGGGATCAAAAATGTTGTTGAATGAATGAAAAAAAAGTGAAGAAAAAAATGGTCCTAGGAGATTTGACTTCCTAAGGCTAGTTACCTGATTAAGTGAGCAAAGGGCTTTTCAGTTTTTCTTAAAGGGGAAAAGATGCCCTTTTAGGATTATCTGGAAAAGAAGAAAACTGATGAAAAAAGATACACACACCCCTGTGTTCGCAGCAGCACTATTTACAAATAGTCAAGGCATGGAAGCAAACTAAATGTCCATCAACAGAGGAATGGATAGGAGTTCCCGCTGTGGTTCAGCGGTAACCTGACTAGTATTCATGAGGACATGGGTTCGATCCCTGGCCTCCCTCAGTAGGTTAAGGATCCAGCGTTGCTGTGAGCTGTGGTGTAGATTGCAGATGCGGCTCGGATGCCATATTACTGTGACTAGCAACTACAGCTATGATTCAACCCCTAGCCTGGGAACTTCCATATGCTGTGGTTGCAGCCCTAAATAGACAAAAAAAAAAAAAAAAGAGAGAGAGAGAGAGAAAGGAATGGATAAAGAAGGGGGGGTGATGGAATATAACTCAGCCATAAAAAAGAATGGAATAATGCCATTTGCAGCAACATGGATGGTCCAAGAGATTATCAAACTAAGTAAGACAAAGACAAATATCACCTGATATCACTTATATGTGGAATCTTAAATGAACCTATAAAACAAACAGACTCACAGACATAGAAAAGAAACTTATGGTTATCAAAGGGGGAAGGGAGGAAGTGATAAATTAGTATTTGAGGATTAACATATACATTTACTTATATAAAACAGATGAACGATAAGGACCAGCACAAGAAACTATATCCAATATCTTGTAATAACCTATAATGGAAAAGAATCTGCAAAAAAATATATATATATATGGTATGGGTTCAATCCCTGGCCCAGAGCAGTGAGTTAAAGGATCTGGTATTGCCACAGCTGAGGCAGAGGTCACAGCTGTGGCTCCGATTCAGTCCTGGGCCCAGGAACATCTATATGCTGAAGATGCAGTATAAAAAAAAAAAAAGAATACTCACATATATAAAAGAGAATCACTTTGATGTACACCTGAAAGTAACACAACATTGTAAATCAGCTACACTGCAGCAAAAGTTGTTTTGAAAAAAAAAAAGAAAAAGATGCCTTTTTTTTTGTCTTTTGTCATTTTAGGGTCGCACCCATGGCATGTGGAGGTTCCCAGACTAAGGGTCTAATCAGAGCTGCATTTCCTGTCCATGGAGTTGGTCTTGTTGAATGTGATGGCTCTCAGCCTTCTCCTTGCCATTGTGCCTGATGGGCTGAAGGCCAACAGGGATTCCACTGCCATTGCTCAAGAAACGAAGACGTAGTTGAGAAAGCTTTATAAGATTTTTTAATTCCCCCATATTTGTGATTTTTGTTATCTCTTATCTGATTACAATAATAAATAGCAGAAGGTCCCCTCATGGCTCAGGGGAAACAAATCTGACTAGGATCCATGAGGACGAAGGTTCGATTCCTGGCCTCTCTCAGTGGGTTACGGATCCACCGTTGCCGTGAGCTGTGGTGTAGGTCACAGACGTGGCTCAGATATGGCACTGCTGTGGCTGTGCCACAGGCCAGCGGCTACAGCTCCGATTCAACCCCAAGCCTGGGAACCTCCATATTTGGCCCTAAAAAGAGACAAAATAATAATAATAATAATAATAAGCAATAAAGTTATTCAAATTAAAAAGGACAGCAGGAGGGATAAATTAGGAGTTTGGGCTTAACACAGACACACTACTATATATAAAATAACCAACAAGATCTACTGTATAGCAAAGTGAACTCTACTCAGTACTCTGTAATAACCTATATGGGAAAAGAACCTGAAAAAAGAATGGATATATGTATATGTGTAACTGAATCATGTATATGTACACCTAAAACTAACACAACATTGTACATGAACTATATTCCAATAAAATTTGACAAAAACAAATAGAAAACAGAAAGGCCTGGGTAAAAACGTCCAGTTATAAAGCAAATAAGTCCTGGGAATGTAATATACAGGATGGTCACTACGATTAATGATACTATATTGTATATTTGAAAGGTGCTAGGGGAGTAAGATATTAAAAGTTCTCATCACGAGAGAAAAAAATTGTAACTGTGTGGTGATGAATGTTAACTAGACTTATTATGGTGATCATTTTGCAATATACACTCTATCAAATCATGTTGTACGCTTGAAACTAAAATAATGTTATAGGTCAATTTTATCTCAGTATTTAAAAAGGCATGTGGGGCGTTCCTGCTGTGGCAGAGTAGATTAAGAATCTGGCGTTGTCCCTGCAGCAGAGCAGATTAAATCCCTGGTTGGGCACAGTGGGTTGTGGATCCGACGTTGCTGCAGCTGAGGTGTAAGTTGCGGCTGTGGGTTGGATTCAGTCCCTAGCCTGGGAACTTTCATATGTCATGGGTGCAGCTGAAAAAGAAAAAAAAAAATTTAAATAAATAAATAAAAAGCCCTATGAATTATAAGAATATGGGAAGCAGGCACAAGTATATTCCACTTTTTGAGGAGTTATGTGAAGTATACCTCAGTGGACAGAGAAAATGATGGCAAGTATCAAAGGAAAAATAAGTAGGTCAAACCACTAAGGACTTTGAGAAGGAAGAAATGAACACAAGAACAGAAGGCACCACTCAGAGCCTCAGAGAGACTTCTTAAGTGAACCCTCTTTGGTTCCACCACTACCCCAGTTCATCCTACAGCTTCACACCAGAGTGATGTTGCAAAAACACAAATCAGATCCTGTTTCTCCCTGCTTGCAATTCAGTGGGATCCTCCACGGGCAGGATTAAGTCCAGACTCCTATGCATACGCTCTTGGTTATTCAGGATCTCATTGCAGTCAGTTTTATCAGTATTGTCCTCTACCACTGTATTAAAGCATCTTATGGTCTAGCTATATTTAACTTATTGCCAGTTCCCTAAAGAAGAACCCTGTCTTAAACTTTTGTGTCTTTGCATTTGCCCTTTTTTTTGAAAGGAAGCATTAAGAAGAGAACCAAATGTTAGTTAGGGCTTAACTATAGGACTAGATAGCCACTCACAAAATAGGAATAAAAGAGAACCAACCAGCTATACTGAAAATTAAAAAAAAAAAATTAAAAAAAAAGGGAACCAGAAAGTTCCCTTGTCCAAAATTACCTCCACTCCTTCCCTATCAGATTGTCTAAATTCCACCTGCACATATATATTGAATGCAGGACACACACACACACACACACACCCTGCCCAAGGAGATCTACATTAAGCTATCATCAGCTATTATACTTTGGAGTGAAATTATAGAATTAGTTTTCATTTGGATGCCAGGTGTTAGTTTTCATTTGGATGCCAGGTGTGAAAAAAATCACTGAGGAGATGCAAGTTTTGATGGGGATAAATGAGACGGAAGGCAGACTTGGACAGACTACCTTGGTTGATGACACTGAGCAAGAAAGGGACAATATAAGGACATGTGTAATTGAGTATGGCAATGCCAGAGAAAGGAGGCCAAGATATTAAAGAAGGAATCAGAAATAATTTGGTGATGAAGGCAAATTTTACCCACTGTGATGGTTAATTTTGTGTGTCAATTCTGTTGCTCTAGAGTGCCCAGATATCTAATAATATATTCCGGATATTTCTGTGAGGGTGCTTTTGTCATGGGTAATTTTTTTTTTCTTTTTTGGCTGCCCTGCTTCATATGGAGTTCCCAGGTCAGGGATCAGCAATGCCAGATCCTTAACCCACTGGGCCAGACCAGGGATCAAAACTGTATCCCTGCGCTTGGGAACACAGAGGGTGATTTTGGATGAGATTAACATTTACATCAGTAGACTCTGAGTAAAGCACGTTGTCCTCCATTAAGTGGATGGGCCTTATCCAGTCAGCTATAAATCTAAATAGAACAAAAGACTGGCCTCCCCAGAGCTAGAAGGAATCCCCCAATGGAACTGGACTTGGACTACATCAGCTCTTCCTTTTCTCCAGCCTGGCCAGCCCATCCTGCAAATTTCGGACTTGCTAGCCTCCACGACTGCATGAGCCAACTCCTTAAAATCAATGTTTCTCTCTCTCTATCTCTATCTCCCTCTTTCTCTCTCTCCCTCCCTCTCCACAAACACACACACACACCAGTGGTTCTGTTTCTCTAGAGAACTCTAATACATCCACCTAAGGCTGATCTTCTTGATTTGCTTAATGTAAATATATGTATTTATTTTAAATTTTTAGAGGATAGAGCTTTCAATGACAAATAATAGAAATTCACTCAAACGACCTGAAGAGGGGGATCTATTGGTGCATGTGATTAGAAAGGACAGAGATGCAAACAGCTTTGGGGACATCTCTATCCATGGACCCAAACAGTGTTGTCAGAACTCTGACTCTCTCTCTCTGACTCATGGACAGGGAAATGACCCTCCAGCAGCTCTGGAATCACATCTTTTCATCTTGCAGTCCAAGGGGAGAGAGGCTATTCTTCCATTCTCACTTTTTATATTCTAGGCAAGGAACCTGCTGGGTCTAGTGTGAGTCATACAACCCTCTCCTGTGACAAAGAAGGTAGGACACTGTGAACAGACAGTTCCACCAGAGACACAGAGAGTCAGGAAGAGACGGAAGTTCTTCAAGGAAAGGGCTAAAATAAGGAAGAAGGGACACCAAGAGAACGCCAACAAAAGATGTCTACTATATCATACAAAGATGGCATTGATTGCCCCACCAAGAAACCTCAGGCTTGAGAACAAAGGATGCTGACTCTAAAGAATATATTCCCCAATACTCCTCTCCAGGCTGGCTCCAAATTCTCCCAGTAGGCAGAATCTGGGGCAGAGTTTTCCAGCTCTGCTAGAAAGAAACTCATTCTGTTGCCAAGAAATTGTCAACAAATTGGAAACCATGAGATTAACTGGTCCTATCTACTATTTCTGTCCTGCAGGATGTGATCAGAGCCAAAACAGAAAGGGACCATTCAGGGAGCTGCCTAGAGCTGAAAGATGACTAGAAATGTTAAGTTGACAGGAAAATACTATTTTCTAGAGTTTCTTTCAGGGGAAAAGTTGATTCTGTAGACTGCTAGCACGGTGTGGAATAATCACTGGTAACTCTGATGTGGGGAAGTGGAATATAAGGCTGGGGTTTCCCACAGGGATGTAAATTCCCACTAGACTGGAGAATAGCTAGATGCATATTCCCGTATGAAAAAAATGAACACATGTGCACTGTTCCATGATGGTCTGGAGCAAGTAAAAGATGGAAAAGATTTTTGTCCACTAGAAAGCAACACCTATGAAGACAAGGAAAGCACTTCCACTCTCAGAGGCAGGAATGCTCAGGAAAGGTATGTGAGTCCAGTTCCCTGAAGGCAAAATAGCACAGTAGCACTGTATACAGGCTCTGCAGTCAGAACGCCAGGGCTCTCGTTCTCGGCTTTTCCAATGAAGTTCTATGCAATGGAATATGTACCTCTCCTCTGCCTCATGGGGACAATAATAGCTACTGAGCTCATAGGATTAAATGGCTTCATAAATATAAGGTGCTTAGAACAGGGTCACACAATGAATGCGCAACAAATGTTTGCTTTTGGGGGGGGGGGTGGGGTCTTTTTAGGACCACACCCGAGGCATATGGAAGTTCCCAGGCTAGGGGGGAACGTCACAGCTACAGCAATGCAGGATCCTTAACCCACTGAGCGAGAACAGGATGGAACCCGCATCCTCATGGATACTAGTTGGGTTTGTTACCACTGAGCCACAGTGGGAACTCCTGTTTGCTATTTTTATGCATTTTGTTCCTTATCATTCTGTATACAGCTTGTTGGGCCTCAGGGCAGGCACTCCAAAGTATGCCTCAATGGCATATTGACTATTTGGAATTAAAGTTACTTAAGAAATGGCCAATACAAGAGGGACTCCCTGACTCACTTGTCTCCCTGAGAGCAGGAAATAAATCTCCCATGTGACAGCTGCCCTCCCTGTACTGGGAGGCAGGAAGACATTTTTATCACCAGAGACAGGGAATTCAGGTCAGAAGGCTATCTAAACAAACTGTGTTACTTCTCTCTCTCTCTCTCTCTCTCTCTCTCTCTTTCCTTTTTTTAGGGCCGTACTGGCAACATATGAAACTCTCATGCTAGGGGGAGAATTGGAGCTAGAGTTGCCGGCCTACTCCACAGCCACAGCAATGCCAGGTTGGAGCCACATCTGCAACTTGTGGCAACAACAGATCCTTAACCCACTGAGTGAGGCCAGGGATCGAACCTACATCCTCATGATACTAGTCAGGTTCTTAACCCGCTGAGCCACAACAGGAACTCCACTATGTTACTTCTTTAGTAACTTACTACCCAAGTCCAAACTTTGCTTAAATTTCCTAATTAAGTACCCAAACCTAAATTTCTTTGTTCTGTCAATTCCCCTCAAATTAATTGTTTGTCTAAAAGTATAAAGGTAACTAACTGCTCTGGCCACATCTTAGGTCCCGCTGCTATGAGACCTCCCTGTGGAAAAATTAAAATTCTTTTTCTCCTAATAATCTGTCTTGTGTCAATTTTATTATTAGTTCAGTCACAAGAATTCATGAGAGATAGAGGGGAAATTATCTGCTCCCTGACAGGCTTCATCCTAATTTGGGTTAGTAAAAAGTCCTTCAGGTGCTTCACTTACTCTTAGCCAATAATCTCAGTTTCAAATACACATTGGAATGCCCCATATTTATAAAGTGTTTTCAAGAATATTTCATGTGGGAGTTCCCGTCGTGGCTCAATGGAAACGAATCTGACTAGTATCCATGAGGACGCAGGTTCAATTCCTGGCCTCACTCAGTGGGTTAAGGATCCAGCAGGGACATGAGCTGTGGTTTAGGTCACAGACGCAGCTTGGATTTGCCGTTGCTGTGGCTGTGATGTTGGCCAGCAGCTGTAGCTCAATTAGACCCATAGGCTGAGAACCTTCATGTGCCACAGGTTCGGACTTAAAAAGACAACAACGACAACAAAAAAAGAATATTTCACGTAACTAACTGAATCACTTTGTTGTACAGCAGAAATTATCACAACATTGTAAATTAACTGTTCTTCAATAAAACATAAAAAATAAAAGAACAGATTGAGTACAGTCACACAAATACACACAGAAGAATATTTCACATAGGGAGTTCCCTAATGGTTCAGCAGGTTAATGATCTAGTGTTGTCACTGCTGTGGCTTGGATTGCTACTGTGATGCAGGTTCAGTCCTTGGCCTGGGAACTTCTGTATGCCATAGATGTGGCAAAAAAAAAAAAAAAAAAACATAATATTTCATGTAAAAAGATTTTATAGATTTGGGGCAGTTAATTTTTACTTTCGTTTCAGTGAAACACAACAGTGAATGATTACATTCTTTCTTTAGGGCTGTATAAGAAGAAATTAAGTATAACTGAAATATTTAAAATTTAAAGCTTTTACCCAATTAAACTACACCTAAACTAATCTTTGAAAAAATGGCTCAATTTAAAAATATTAAATTTTTTTTACTTTTTTTTGGCCACCCCACAGCATATGGGGTTCCCAGGCTAGGGATCATAGTTGTAATTTATACAAGACTCCTAACTCACTGTGCCAGCTGGGGATCGAACCTGCATCCCAGCGCTCCCCACCATCAATCCCATTGTACCGAAGCAGGAACTTCTGTTGTTATTTTAAGATTGACATTTGGCACTGCTGCCACAGATAAAAAAGCAGTAAAATTATTTATCAAGTCTTCCATGATTTACCAGGCTCTTTGTTAGAAGCCAATCAGCATCAAATGACCGAATACCTAGAAATAATAGCTGTAACAAGAAAAATTTTTATCACATGCGACACTCTGAAAATGAGTGTTCCCTGGCTGGGTCAAAGGTCAGTAGTGTTCTCAAAGATCCAAGCCCTTTTTATTTTTTTCCCTTCCTTCTTTGACATTCTTAGAGAACAGGCTTTTCGTGATCACAAGCTGATTGTCCGTGGCCTCAGACATCAAGTCTTCAGACCACCATGAACCAAGTAGGAAGGAAAGGCATGGATAAGAAAAGAGCCTTCGTTACATAAATTCTATTCTCTCTCAGTCAAGGAAGAAAACCTTTCCAGAACTCACCAATAGGCCTTCTCTTTCAGCTCATAGGCCAGAGCTGGGTCTTACATCCATACCTAGTCTAAGGACAGGCCAAAAAAAAAAAAAAAAGGGAAAGACAAAAAAAAGAGTTAAAATGTCTGATTTAGACTTATTATAATTTATCCCTTAGGACTGAGGTGGGACCTGTCTTCCCTGGGCACACTGCAACCAAATGATAACCGAGAGGACCTCTCTCAGTACGCAGCAGGGGTGTGAGCTGGGTAGGCAGCCCAGGCTTTATGCAGCCCACTGCCTACCCCTCACCATTTCCAGCTAAGTCCTTCCACCTTCCACTCAAGTCATACTTAGCTTCCTGCAGATCCCAAATATATCTCACAGCTTCCAGATACTGATTACACTGCTAGAATGTTCTTCTCCAACTTTCCTCCTTGTTCTTCATGGCTGTTCTTCTCTTTGATAGAAAATCTTTCCAATAACTTGGCCTCTCAGTGCCATGATTTCTTCTTCCCCAAAAACTGAATTCCCTACCCACCTCAGCCACTTATTCCATGGCCACAGACAAGACTTGTCATTAGCTGCGTCTCCTCCACAATCTCAATTTCCTGTAGTTTCAGCTAAGGGGCAAGTTAATGTGCCTAGCTTAGAAAGCAACTCAACCTGAATTCATCTATAATGGCTCAGGAAACAAGGTCTCTAACCCTACTGCCAGGTTCTGCGAAACAAAACAACAAAATAAAAACTGCTGTTCCTGGCATTCACAACTGCTGTTTCCATCTCTGTTTGTGGGGCTTTTTTGTTTGTTTGGCCCTGTCTTCAGGGCTTTGATGTGGGACCTCAGTTCGATCCCAGACTAGGGACTGAACCCAGACCACAGTGGTCAAAGTGCTAAGCCCTAACCACTAGACCACTAGGGAACTCTATTTCCATCTTCGTTTGTTTGTTTGCTTGTTTTGGCAGCACCTGTGGCACGTGGAAGTTCCCAGGCCAGGGATGGAACCTGTGCCACAACAGCGACCCAAGCCAGATCCTTAATCTGCTATGCCACAGTGGGAACTCCCCTCCACTCCATTTCAATCTCAGTACTTTTGTGGAAAAGAATTCCAGAGATGCAACGTATCTGTCTTTCCTTTCCTGATATTGTCTGTGAACTGCTGTCTCTAAATTACTGTAGAAAAATAAGAGAGAAGGATAATTTTCTATTTGGGTTATTTGAAAAAGTAGTACTCCTATGGTAGAAAGATAACTGTTTAAATTTCTGGCATGGCATAGGTTACACATCTCAGAGTAAGGAGATGCCAGTAGAAGAGGGACCAAGCATATTCACATCTTTTTTTTTTTCAGAGAGATTTTGCATCATAAGATAAAGCCTGAGCATGCTAAGGCAGTTTTTTTCAATTTAGTCTGCTTTGTCTTATATTCAGTGGAAATCATGTCTACATTCTGGAACTTGGTTCTTTATCAATTTTCAGCATTATGACTTTTTTTCTGGTCTTTCAGTGAGAAGTTATGTGCTACTACACTGGCGGCCATTAGCCAAATACCATTTTAAAACCAAAACTGTTTAACGCTTTAAAAAAAAAAAAACATTAAAAGCTAAACCATTTTATAGAATATTTAATTTAAAAACTTTTTTTCTTTTTAAAGCAGCATACGGAAGTTCCGGGGCTAGGTGTCGAACTGGAGCTGCAGCTGCAGGCCTATGCCACAGCCACAGCAATGCTGGGTCCTTAATCCACTGAGCAAAGCCAGGGATCAAACCTGCATCTTTATGGATACCATGTTGGGCTTTTAACCGAGTCACAACAAGAATTCCAGTTTTTAATTTTTTTGGCCACGCCCGTGGCATGCAGAAATTCCTGGGCCAAAGTCATGGTAACAACCTAAATGCCCATCGACAGAGGAGTGGATAGGGAAGATATGGTACATATGCACAGTGGAATACTATTCAGCCATTAAAAGGAATGAAATAACAACATTTATAGCAACATGGATGGACCTAGAAATTATCATGTGAAGTGAAATCAGTCAGACAATTAGACACCAACATCAAATGCTACCGCTTACATGTGGAAACTAAAAAAAGGACACAATGAACTTCTTTGCAGAATAGATAACGACTTATAGACTTTGGAAAACCTATGATTTTCAAAATGAGACAAGCTGGGGGTGGGAGAATGCACTGAGGGTTTGGGATGGAAAGGCTATAAAATTGAGTTGTGATGACTTTTGTACACCTATAATTATAATAAAATTCATTAACGGGAAAAAATAAAATAAAATCCAGTAAAAAAAAAAAAAAACAGTAATGATCAGAACTCCATCAAGCTGGCAGCCTGATCCTAGACCTCCAACCTCTAGAACTGTGAGAAATAAATTCCGGTTGTTTATTAAAAAAAAAAAGAAAGAAAGAAAGAAAAAAAAGTTCCTGGGCCAGAGATCGAACCCAAAACTCTGTACTGACAATATCAAATCCTTAACGGTTAGGCTACCAGGGAACTCTATTTTAGAATATTTTAAAAAGTACTCTTCCTATTTACTTCCATATTTAAAAAGTAAATAAATTAGATGTGGGAGAAATGTATTTTCAACTGCTTTACACATTATGCAAAGAAGGAACCATGAGAAATGAAGAACAAAAATAAAAATATCCCTGGATAAAATCCACAGGCACAGAAGATGACTCAGGATGTTATAAATAACTCATATGAGGTAAAGCAAACATGCAATATTTATACATCATTCTCTGAAGAAAGGGCACGTTTTATTAATCCTCAAATTTCTTTGCAGATTAATATCAACAAGTCTGACTGCTGGACTCAAAGAAAACTTAAATTACTTTAAGGTGAATTTGCTTCTTTTTCATCTGATTCATCATCCATAACCTAAAACAAACAAAAAAATAACAAAGAGAATTTAAGAACTAAGGATCAGAAATTGCTATTTTCCTCATTTTAATATTACTTACTTACCTGAAATACTCTATTATAATGCATGTCAATCCAATAAGAATAAACCTATCAACAGCCCCCAAAAGCACAGGGTTTGCGTCATAACCTGATATTCTAACACAAAAGCAAATTTGGATACTAGCAAATTAATTAAACCATTGGTCTCTTTTCTATGTCTCAAAGGAGACTTCTAATAGCAGAGTCTCAGCTGGAGGGAGAGGATTATAATGATTAACTGGTATTTCCCAACCCTATGACTAATATATATATATATACTTGACTTTTTTTCCAAAAGCATCTTATTTCTTTAAATATATTCTATAGAGTTATACCAAACTGTTACTGTAAATATATGTATTATAAAAATAAATCCCTAAAAAAGTAAAGAAACAAAATATCATATAAGCAACTAATTATTTTGGTCTTACTCAGATAAAAGTTCATTTTAAACCTTAGAAAAATATGAAGATTTCACTTCAAGTAAGTTAAGAAAAATACTAATGAATACTTAAAGAAGAAAATGACAAAATAACTTTTCATGAGTTAATATATTACTTAGATAATAAAAAAACAATTTTCTTGGAAAGGAAAAGAGTTATATAAACCTAAGAATATTTTTTCTCTTCACCACACCTACTATAATTAAATGCCAATTCAGGTTTATAATCTGACTGCCAGCTCATCACCCCACCCTGGACAGGTAAATAAAAATATTCCTCTGTTAATCCACCAAAGTGTTAACTAACCTAATTTTTTTAAAAGGCATTAAGAGGATAATGGGACAAAGATTACTTTTTTAAAAATCTAGATGAATCTGGTTCTGAGACAATCAATGGAAAAAATCATTCCCTCATAGTTTCTTTTGGGCTGAGTAAAAATGGGTATTAAATTCCAAGGAATTGCTATTTTTATCAATCTTGGCAATACCCAATCCAATGGATTTTGTCATTTCATAGAGAACAGACTTGTGGTTGTCAAAGGGGAAGAGAGGTAGGGGATGGATGGATTGGGAATGTGGGATTAGCAGATGAAAGCTATTACATATTGAATGGATAAACAACAAGGTCCTATTGTATAGCACAAGGAACTACATTCAATATCCTGTGATCAATCATAATAGAAAATAAAATGAAAAGAATTCATATACATATGTATAAATGAATCACTTTGCTGTACAGCAGAAATTAACACATTATAAATCAATTACACTTCAATAAAATAAATCAAAGAATCTTGCCAACTGACTTCTATTTTAGGCCAAATATTCCTAAATTTAGAATAATATTCCAAAATATTTATTTAATACAAACTATGTAAACAATACGTACAACACACAGGGCTAAGTGTTGCAGAAGCACACAAAGACCTAGACAGAATTACACATCTCTCAAGGAACTCATTCACAAACAGAAAGCTGAAGCAGACACAGAGATGCTCTGCACCAAAAAAAAAGGTCGAATTCCAAGTTTAGGACTGATAAGAACTGCAAAGAGGAGATGCCATGTATTGTACCAAAAAGACCAATTTAAATGCTATCCAATGACGACTGGGTCTCAAAGGGAGCCGAGAGGAGATGCTGTCTCCTTAAAGGCACAGAATTACCTGAGGAGTTTTTTGTTTTGTTTTGTTTTGTTTTTTAATTTCCATACACTCTTTCCTTCCTTTATAATCGCTCTCCATAAGGCCATGCCTTTTGGTTGAGAATTACTGCAGTGAGGATCACTATTACCACTGAGAAAGTGCTGGGCTATCCTCCTTATCTTGGGGCAGGAAAAATGCTGACATCGGGCTATAGATAAAGCTCTATAACTCTACTCAGTAATCTGTTTACTGTACACCAAAGTATGATTTCTTGACGAGCTTCTTGTCTGCACATTTAAGAACAAGAAATAGATAAATACAAAGCAGTGGAGCTCTTCCACTAAAGACTGCGAAATCTCATTTATAAAAATCCCATGATAGGAGTTCCCGTCGTGGAGCAGCAGTTAACAAATTCGACTAGGAACCATGAGGTTGCAGGTTTGATCCCTGGCCTTGCTCAGTGGGTTAACGATCTGGCATTGCTGTGAGCTGTGATGTAGGTCGCAGACGTGGCTCGGATGTGGCATTGCTGTGGCTGTGGCGTAGGCTGGGGGCCACAGCTCCAATTCGATCCCTAGCCTGGGAACCTCCATATGCTGTGGGTGTGGCCCTAAAATGACAAAAAGACAAAAAAAATCCCATGACGTTTTGAATCCCCCTTTTGTTATTTTTCTACAGCCAGAGCATCAGTAGGCCCTGCGTCTCAATTTCCCACATACAACATGGAACTGACTTACCAATACACCGTGGTGTTAGAAGATAAATGAGGTGATGTTTGTAAAAATGCCAGGCACACATTCATAACACTGAGGTTAGTTCTTAAATAGGGATTTTTCAAGTCTGATAATAATAGCAACACAATGGGAGTTCCCATCGTGGTGCAGCGGTTAACGAATCCGACTAGGAGCCATGAGGTTGCGGGTTCGATCCCTGGCCTTGCTCAGTGGGTTAAGGAACCAGCGTTGCCATGAGCTGTGGTGTAGGTTGCAGACATAGCTCGGATCCTGCGTTGCTGTGGCTGTGGCGTAGGCCAGCAGCTACAGCTCCGATTAGACCCCTAGGCTGGGAACCTCCACATGCCCCAGGCACGGCCCTAAACTGACAAAAGGCAAAAACATAATAATAATAATAATAATAATAATAATAGTAACACAATGATATAGCCCTTGAAAACATGTCAGGTGGTGGATTTCTTTTCTTTCCAAAAATTCATTTTAATATTAAATCTAAACTGTCATATGATATTGGTATACCTGTTCTACACCTTCTACTTCTGGAATATAAAACTGCAGCATGTTCTGAATTCCATTTTTCAGAGTAATGATTGAACTAGGGCAGCTGGTACAAGAACCTTGGAGTTTCAGCTGTACGATGCCATCTTCAAAGCCTTTATAGATTACATCTCCTCCATCTTCCTGCACAGTTGGTCTGCAGTCATGGAAAATTTGTGATATATTTAAGAGACATTTTCATCAAAAAATTTTAATACAACTCAGAGCTTAGGTTCTAGGCTGGTAAAATTCACAAAATTAGAGCTACTTTTATAATACAGAACAATAAGTGTAGTTAGCCTCATTTGCTTTTTTGGGTTTTTTTTTTTTTTTTTTTTTTTTGCTTTTTAGGGTCACACTTGTAACATATTTAAGTTCCCAGGCTAGGGGTTGAATCAGAGCTACTGCTGCTGGCCTACACCACAGCCACAGCAACTCAGGATTGAAGACACGTCTGTGACCTACACCACAGCTCACAGCAACGCTGGATCCTCATCCCAATGAGCAAGGCCAGGAATCTAACCCACATCCTCATGGATACTAGTCGGATTTGTTTCTGTTGCGCCACGATGGGAACTCCAGTTTTGTTTTGTTTTTACTTTCAGATAGAATGCCAAAATTCATTCATACAAATATTTGCTCTGTTTATTACATTGTAATTTTGCTTATTAATAATCTTTTTAAACATTTAAGACTTCAAACTTACTAATAATTATACTGATTACCTAAGATATACTCACTTCTTTTAAATGAACAGAGGGAAACTGACATGCTGGCTTTTGTTTCAGGTAAACTTTTCATTGAAAAATACAGAAAAATGCATAAATCATGTATAATCAATTTAATAAATTTTTACGAAGTCAACACACTTTCATTCTAGACCAAGAAACAGAACACGAGAATCCCAGAAGTCCCCCATGTTCTTCTAATCACTCCTCCCAACTAAAGGTAATCATCATCCTAACCGCTATCACTATTGATTAATTCTGCCTGGTTTTTTTTACTTTATAAACATAAATTCCATTTAGAAAACATAGTATTTACTCTTTTGTATCTGGCTTCTTTTGCTCTTTGTGATATTCATCTACATTATTCATTTCATCTCACTGCTGAGTATTCCATTAAGGGAATAAACCAGAACTGATCCATCCTACTGCTGATGGTTAATACCAGTTTTTGGCTTTTACAAGTAGTGTGGCTGTAAAGATTCTTGGAAATATCCTTTGGTATACATTTATATTACTACTGGGAATACACCTGACAGTGGAATTGCTCATCAAGAATATGCATATGGGAGTTCCCATCATGGCGCAGGGGAAATTAATCCAACTAGGAACCATGAGGCTGCAGGTTCGATCCCTAGCCTCACTCAGTGGGTTAAGGATCCATCGTTGCTGTGACCTGTGGTGTAGGCTGGCAGCTGTAGCTCCGATTGGACGCCTAGCCTGGGAACCTCCATATGCCATGGGTGTGCGGCCCTAACAAGCAAAAAAAAAAAAAGAAAGAAAAAAGACTATGCATATGGAGTTTCCACTGCGGTTCAGCAATAATGAACCCCGACTAGTATCCATGAGGATGTGGGTTCTATCCCTGGCCTCACTCAGTGGGTTAAAAGATCTGGTGTTGCCGTGAGCTGTGTGTAGGTCACAGACGTGGCTCAGACATTGCATTGCTATGGCTATGGTGTAGGCTGGCTGCTGCAGCTCCAATCTGACCCCTAGTCTGGGAACTTTCATATGCCTCAGATGCAGCCCTAAAAACGAAAAAATATATATATATTTTTTCCTGATATCTGTATAACTACATCCTCTTTCTCTTATTCACTCTTTGCATGCTATATATTTCTCTGTCTTTTACTTTCAATCTTCTATGTCCTTATATTTAAGGTGTATATCTCTTATAAGCAGCATAGTTTTTTTTTAAACAACCAAACTGACATCTTATTTTTTTGTTAATCAACCTATATATACATTAAAATATAACTATATGGGGAGTTCCCATCATGGCTCAGTGGTTAAAGAATCCGACTAGGAACCATGAGGTTGTGGGTTCGATCCCTGGCATTGCTCAGTGGGTTAAGGATCCAGCGTTGCCGCGAGCTGTGGTGTAGGTTGCAGACGCGGCTCGGATCCCGCGTTGCTGTGGCTGTGGTGTAGGCCGGCAGCTACAGCTCCTGTTAGACCCCTAGCCTGGGAACCTCCATATGCCACGGGTGAGGCCCTAAAATGACAAAAAAAGACAACAACAACAAAAAAGTTAAAAGACAACTATTTGGGTTAGAGCACCATCTTATTTATTATCCTGCACTACTTTGAATTAAATAAATATTCCATTTCCCCCTTTATTGGCTTATTGGTTATATAGTCTTTTACTATTTAGTGTTTACTCTACAAGATGCCTACTTGATTTATTACACTCAAATATAAATTAGTACTTTTACCAATTCCCAGATAATGCCAAGAATGAAGAACACTTATGCTTATACTCACCACCTTTTATAGTTTTGTCATACATTTTCATTCAAAATATATTAAAAATCCTACAGGACATTCTAAGATCTTTTAGACATATTCTGTGTCTCTCATACTTCTTTCCTGTATTTTCCATTCTCTTATGTGCTTCAGCTGGATATTTTCCACTGACCTATATTCCAATAATACTAATCTTCTCTCCAACAGTGTCCAATGTGAGATTCAACTAAGCTAATGAGTTCTTAAGTTTAGTTATTACATATTTTAGTTCCAGAATTACTTCTTCTTTTTTCAATATATTCACTTCTCTCACGAAATTCTTTATCTCTTTTTCTATCTTCTCAGACATTGTAATCATAGCTATTTTAAAGATCATGTCTGATAATTCTCACATCTAGGTTATCTATGAATTTGTGTTATTTTCTCTTGGTCCAGTTTCTAGATATGCTTATTAATTTTTAACTGAGTGATGGACGATATGTATAAAAAACTGAAGTGACTTGGTGTTATATTACATCAGAAAGGATTCACTCCATCTTTTGGCAGTAGCTCAACCAAGTGTGGAATTAAGCTCACTGAATACTGGACTACAGTTCTGTAAGGCTTGATCTACTTCTGGTTTATCCACTTTCAAGGGTACAGTCCTCCAGGGAGTCCAGCTGACAGCCTGGATGTTCTTTGCGGCCCCATCCTCCTTGACAGATCCTAAACTCCAATTATTGTCACCTCCAGCACCATAAAACTGCCAAAACTCTGTTCAGCTTTTCTACTGCCTTTTGTTTGCCTTTCTTAGTCTCTTGCTCTCCACACCTAAGAACTAGTAAGTGCTTTGCGGGGCAAACTTCTGGATGCTAAGGCTTATTTTGTTTGTTTGTTTGTTTCTCTAGGATCTTGGCCCTTAAATCACAGCTTCATTGGTAACCCAGAATTTTAATTTTTGTCTTCCTGTCTCAACAAATTTGCTGAAAGCTACCTAGTTTCTTTGATTCTTAGTGGCTGCCCTTTGCCCAGCTTCTCATATTCTAGCCTCACATTAAGAATCCGCAAATGCCCCAAGGGAAGCTTCAATGTGCTGCCCCTCTCTCCAAGATCTTATTTGTTTTGGCAGCTATCTAATGCTGTCAAACAAACAAACAAAAAAAATGTTTCGTTATTTATCTAGCTTTCTTGGAAATTCTCAGCAGAACCACTGGTGTGCTAGTAGCAAAAGTGGAAACCTATGGTTCTCTACTAATTTAAACTTATTCTTTTGGGGAAGTGGCCTGAAAACATGTGTTCCTTCTATCCTCACAATTCTAAAGTCATTTTTTATTTCTAAGAAATTTCGTTTTATAATAATATTGAATCCAAATGGTGACAATGAATGATAAATTACCGACTACATTTAGACAGTGTTTTAAAATTTTGAGTGAATATTGAGAATGTATGGGTTTTCTTTCTTTCTTTGTCTTTTTGCTTTTTTAGGGCCACACCCGAGGCATATGGAGGTTCCCAGGCTAGGGGTCGAATTGGAGCTGTAGCTGGGCCTACACCACAGCCACAGCAACTCGGGAACCTCGCCACGTCTGCAACCTACACCACAGCTCATGGCAACGCCTTATCTTTAATCCACTGAGCGAGGCCAGGGATTGAACCCACAACCTCATGGTTACTAGTCGGGTTAACTACTGAGCCACAACGGGAACTCTGAGAATGTCAGGTTTTAAATTCAGTTGTCACTGGTTATCTGTTTTGGTTTACATTAACTTATACTTATTTTGGAACTCTAGTACAATCTCACAGACAAGCAAAATCACATTGCTACAATGAAAACTGGCTCTGTAGTATATCTGTTCTCAGGTAGAGAGATGAGCACGTACCGTATTCTAGTATCTAACAATTCCTTAATCATCGCCACAACTTCATCATCATCTTCAGATCCTAGAAATAATTACAAATAAAACATATCAACAGTAGAAGTTTTATAGCCATGTAAGTACTTATGTTAAAATGGAATAATTTTGGAGTTCCCGTCATGGCTCAGTGGTTAACGAATCCGACTAGGAACCATGAGGTTGCGGGTTCAACCCCTGGCCTTGCTCAGTGGGTTAGGGACCTGGCGTTGCCGTGAGCTGTGGTGTAGGTCGCAGACGCAGCTCGGATCCCGCGTTGCTGTGGCTGTGGCGAAGGCCGGCGGCTACAGCTCCTGTTAGACCCCTAGCCTGGGAACCTCCATATGCCGCGGGTGTGGCCCTAGATAAGGCAAAAAAAAGGCAAAAAAAAAGACAAATAAAACGGAATGATTTTAACTTAATGTCTCATTCAAAAAAATGAAAGCATAGAACATGTAACTTGGTATAGTGATATAAATGAACTAGGGGAAAGGGAAAGATCGTTTGGTTCGCTGAAGAAAAATTAAAGTGCACTGATCAACTCAACACTTGGTGATACATGTGAATATCCTGAAATAATTTGATCTACTAATGATGTGAGAGTTTGAATTTGGCCAATACATTGGTAAAGTTTCATCCTTCTCAAGGATTGAAAAGTAGCAGAGAAAAGGTATTATCTGAATTTTGATAGCAACTTTGAGACAAAAAGGCATACCTTCTTTGTAGGTGAAGCTTTATTTTCAATTTCTCAATTCAGTGTTTTTTGTTTGTTTGTTTGTTTGTTTTGTCTTTTTGGGGCTGCACCTGTGGCACATGGAGGTTCCTAGGCTAGGAGTCGAATTGGACCTATAGCCACTGGCCTATGCCACAGCCACAGCCACGCCAGATCTGAGCTGCATCTGTAACCTACACCACAGCTCATGGCAAGGCTAGATCCTTAACCCACTGAGTGAGGCCAGGGATTGAACCTGTATCGTCATGGATGCTAGTCAGATTCGTTTCCGCTGAGCCACAAGAGGAATTCCTCAGTGGTTTTCAAAATGACAGTCATACTATGGAGTTCCCACTGTGGCTCAGCAGTAATGAAGCTGACTAGTATCCATCACAACCCATGAGGGATGCGAGTTCAATCCCTGGCTTCACTCAGAGAGTTAAGTTTCCGGCATTGCTGTGAGCTGTTACATAAGTTGCAGATGCAGTTCATAACCTGCTGTTGCTGTGGCATAGGCCAGCAGCTGTAGCTCCGATTCAACTCACAACCTAGGAACTTCCATGCGCCACAGGTGCAGCCCTGAAAAGGAAGCAAACAAACAAAAATCCCAAAATGATAATCATATTAATTACAGATATAAGCTTTATGGAAAGTCTAAAATGTTCTACAAATCTGAACCAAAACTTTCAATTTGTTTGTTTCTTTTTTTTTTTTTTGGCCATTCCCATGACATACAGAAGTTCCTGGGCCAAGGAAAGCAGTGACAATGGGCAATAAGCCACAGCAGTGACAATGCTGAATCTATAACTGCTAGGCCACCAGGGAACTCCTCATTTTGTTTATTTTGTTTCATTTTTGTGTTTCTTTTACTTTGTAAGGTTATATACTGATCTTCACATGCCTATTTTTTTTGGCTGCACCCACAGCATACGGAAACTCCCAGGCCACGGCAGGGATTGAATCCAAGCCACAGCTGCAACAATGTCAGATCCTTAACCCACTGTGCCAGGCTGGGGACTGAACCTACACCTCTGCAGTGACCCAAGCTGCTGCACTTAGATCCTTAACCCACTGCACCACAGCGGGAACTCACATATGTCTATTTTTATGGGGTTTATACTTTTTTGAAAAATTTCTTTACTTTTGGGAAAACTAAAAAATGCAGCTAATTCAAATTACAATGTAAAAGTATAAATACTGACATTAGATGTTATATTATATCAACTTTGAATTATTTAAATAAAATAAACAAACTATAATAAAGCTAATTCTCTTACATCAGCAAGCCTGCGTTCCATTCCCCACCATCACTTCCACAGGCAACCACTATCATGAGTTTAGTGGACATCCTTCTAATATATATTTACAGTTACAGGAGTACATCTACATACACTATACACACTCTTCTACACCTTGTTTTTTTTTTTATTTGACATATCTTAAAGGTCTTTCCGTATTAGCAGATGCCTCAATTTTCAAGAGATATGCATAGTAATCTTTGTATGCATTTAGCTTCGGTTAGTTTTTCATTATTTCAGTTGTTTCCAGCTTGTTGCTATTTCTAACAATCCTGCAGCATACAAGCTTGTGTAAAGTATACATCAATGTACTTTTGCAAATACATCTATGAGATAAATTCCTAGTGCTGGGTCAACAGACTTACATATTTTTAAGTTTTGGTAGATGAAGTCAAATGGCCCTCAAAACATTGTATCAATTTTACGTACATATCTATCAATAACACATATAACTGTTTCATGTATTACTGAAGATTTGCATAAATGTAAGAATATGTAACTACCCTTCCATTTTCCTTTATCACTTAACATTTTCTGTCTTTTCACACTAATATCTCCCAATCAAGTTCACTCCTTTTAACTGCTAATATATTTTTAAAATATTATAAAAAAAACGTTTTTGAAAAACCGAAAAATTTTTTTCCAATCAACATGCTTCCATGTTGTCTTGTGTACATTTATAAGACTCATTTAGAGTATATATTTACAAGTGAAATTCTATCATCTAAAGGTGATCATACAAATGTTTGTGCATATATACACACTCACCAAACAAAATCTTTCTGATACTAGAGAAAGGAAAAATTTCATCAACAGCAAATACAGCAGTCATAGCTAATATTTGAGAACCAAGTACAGTTACTCTTCCAAGTGCTTTACATCAAATAACTTATTTTAAAAAGGTACAAAAAACAGAAACCACAAAGGAAAAGATGAAAGTATGTGACTCCGTTAAAAAAAAGAACTTCTGTGCTTGCTTCAACGGCACAAATACTAAAACTGAAATGATACAGAGAAGATTAGCATGGTCCCTTAGCAAAGGTGATAAACAAATCTGTGAAATGTTCCGTATTTTAAAGTAAGAAAAAGAAAAATTTCTTAATGACCAAAGATATCCTAAACTTAGTGTAAAGATAAGGCATGGTTAGGGAGAAGTTACTTCTATGAATAAACCTAACAAAGGATTTATACCCACAATATTTTTTAAAAACTTGCTAAAACTAATGCAAAAAGGACAATTCAGTTTTTTTTTAAGGGGCAAAGATTATGAATAGGAAATTTATTGAAAAGGAAAATATTGGCCAGTCATATGACTACTGGTCATATATTTATAAAAAAACTTCAGGCTCAGTTTTCTGGGGTTTTTTTTCTTTCTTTTTAAGGCCGTACCCACAGCACATAGGGGTTTCCAGTTTAAGGGTTGAATCGGACCTTTAGTTGCTGGCCTGCGCCACAGCCACAGCAACACCAGATCCAAGCCATGTCTGCAACCTACACCACAGCTCATGGCAGTGCCAGATCCTTAACCCACTGAGCGAGGCCAGGGATTGCCCCTGTGTCCTCATGAATGCTAGTCAGATTTGTTTCCACTGAGCCATGACAGGAACTCCTTCAGGCTCAATATTAATCAGGAAATGCAATTAAAATAAGACACCATTTTACCCTTAACATATTGGTTTAAAAAAAAAAAATGTGGCATTCTCCATGGAGCAGAGGGTTAAGGATCCAGTGTTGTCACTGCAGCGGCTTGGGTCACTGCTATGGGCTAGGTTCAATCTCTGCCTAGGAACTTCCACATGCCCCCCCCCCCCAAAAGTAAACACAAAGTGATGATAAAGATATAAGAAAGCTGAAATTCTTATACACTGCTAATTTGCATGTAAATTAGAACAATTTATGATATGACAGTTCTGCTTTTAGCAGTAACTCTAAAGCAACTCTTCACATATGAACAAAGAGACTTGTACAAGGATGCCCACTGCAGCACTGTGTGTAACAGAAATTAGCACAAACAATTCACCGAATATAAAGGAACAAATTAATTAAATGTAGTTTATTCATCTAATGGAATACTATTCAGCACTTAAAATAAAGGAGAACTACACTTTTTTCAAAATGGATGTTTTTCAAAATATATGAGAAAAGGAACACAGCATATAACACAAGTTATTTAAAATTTAAGAACAAAAACCAACACTATAAATTCCCTTCAGAGACTTATATGCGTAGTAAAAGTCTGAAAACAAACTAAATTTACATACATTTCTGGAACTAGAAAGGGATGGGAGTTCTGGGTCTTTGGCTTTATTATTTTGAAATGAGTCTAAAGCAATTAAGGCAAAAAGTTTAGGGGTTTTTTTTCTGTCTTTTTAGGGCCGCACCAGTAACATATGGAGGTTCCCAGGCTACGGGTTGAATCAGAGCTGTAGCTGCCAGACTGCACCACAGCCATAGCAATGTGGGATCCCAGCCATATCTGCCACCTATACCCCAGCTCACAGCAATGCTGGATCCTTAACTCACTGAGCAGGGCCAGGGATTGAACCCGCGTCCTCATGGATAATAGTTGGGCTTAACCACTGAGCCACGATGGGAACTCCAAGGGAAAAAGTTAACATTCGTTAAATCTGAGAGGAGGGCAAACTGGTAAGCATTATATTATTTTCTGTATTTTTGAGAATTTTTATAACTGAAAATTTTAGTTTTATATAATAGATTTAATTTATACACAAGTTTTATCAAAAGATGGGTAAAACTAGTATACATGAAATTTTGTCCCCACTGGAATCAGTTCCAGCACTAAATACAGTAAAATGATGAAAATCTGTATTCCCAAGATTTCTGAATCAAAAAAAAAATGAGAAAAGTAGAACAATTTTTCTTTTTAAAAAAGATAAATATTAACGATCTAAAATACAATTACCTGCTTCTCCTGAAGGTGTTTCCTCGGTAACTAAAGGTAAGCCAGATGCAAAGAAATCCATAATTGTAGCATAAATATCTGGTTTCAGTAAATTCCAATCTAACTCTTCACTTTCCTGTAAATATTTGAAGGAAAATGCTACATTTCCACCAAAGAGCAAAGACAAATACACAACAATTGAATCTTTTAAGAATCTTTTCCTATACATGTTCTATACTATGCAACAGCACCCATTTCTGGAAAATATATGTCAGTTACTATTCTTAAAGAATCTAGTTTATAATGACCTTTAGAAGATACAATCTTAGAACATTCCCCATTCATTCATCAAACTTGTACTAAGTATGTTATACATACATGACCTGTAGAGAGGATACCAAAATTACTTAAAGATATGTTTTCATAAGGTGAAGAGAGTTAAAATACCAAATGGGTTCTCTAGGTTTAAAAAGGATAACAGAGTTCCCATTGCGGCTCAGCAGTAACAAACACGACTAGTATCCCTGAGAATGTGGATTTGATCCCCGGCCTTGCTCAGTAGGTTAAGGATCCGGGGTTGCCATAAGCTGTGGTGTAGGTTGCAGACATGGCTCAGACCTGGCGTGGCTGTGGCTGTAGCATAGGCTGGCAGCTGAGGCTCCAATCTGACCCCTAGCCTGGGAAGCTTCATGTGCTGAGAGTGTGGCCCTAAAAAGAAAATAAAAAAGGATCATAAATAGATTTCTATTATTTTAAATCAATTATATAGGATATCCCACAATTATTCCAAGAATTCAACTTACATACATTACTTAAGAGTATTGAAGAAACCCAATGACAACTGTAGAACCAAAACTGTAACGTGTCTTACCTACAGACACTGTGCTAAAGGATTTGGGGACCGTCAACAAGACAGCTAATCATTAAGAAAGAATCCATAACTACTTCATTTTTAGATTTGGCCAATTAGTTGATTTCATTTAAAAAAGATAGAATTCTTAAATATCCAAATAGTACTGACACCTAAAACAAGAGGAAAAACTATTAGACGTAGTCTATTTAGACTCTCAGGAGGCTGTTAATTAGGGTCTATGCTTAAATATTAAAAACTGAGTCTTCATGCATAAATGGGACTATTTTTGATATGGATTAAGAACCAATTTAGACAGTACACAGAAGGTAAAATAAACAGGCATTTTTATGTTTATTAGGAATATAAAACAAAATTAGTGAGATGCCTTAGCCACTGGTAATGGGAACAAATTCTAGGGAACATTTTGTGTTTGGTTTTTTTTTTTGTCTTTTCTAGAGCCGGACCCATGGCATATGGAGGTTCCCAGGCTAGGGGTCTAATCAGAGCTGTAGCCACTGGCCTATGCCACAGCCACAGCAATGCGGGATCCGAGCCGCGCCTGCAACCTACACCACAGTTCAGGGCAACGCCAGATCCTTAACCCGCTGAGTGAGAACAGGGATTGAACCCGCAACCTCATGGTTCCTAGTCGGATTCGTTAACCACTGCACCACAACGGGAACTCTTCTAGGCAACACTTTCATATATCATTTGGAAGATGGAAACAGAGGGCTACCTTAAAGCTTCAGCACACAGTGGGCTACACTGCATAGGGAAATATTGGTATTAAAAACAAGAAAAAATATTCTGATGTCTGAATGAGGAAAAAGGCAGCAAATAATTTGCAAGTATCATATACATTTAGGGAAAAAAGCATAACTGATGCAGAAAGAAGCCTCTGAACTATCAATTACAAGTCAGAAAAAGAAACAGGTGACTACTAAAGATACCAAGCAACCATAAGAGTCCATGATGAGGAGATATTTGGAAGAAAACAAATCAATTCAATAGTCTACCTATTAAATACCAATGTGTGCCCTAACTTGGAATATTATTTATTGGTTATATCATTTCATTAAAAAAATAAAGCTGGAGAAATTTCAAAAAAGGTAACTGAATTATAAAGGGAAAGGGAAATATGATTTAGCAAAATCAAATAAAAAAAGAAGAAAAAACCCTTATAAGCTATAATCATGCTTTCTTCTAAAAAAAATTTATATAGCATAGTCTATATGTAAAAGAACTAAATAAAATCTTCTTAAAATACATAACTTCCTATTTGTAAAATGAAGACAAGAAAAACAAGTTATAAGAATATAATTTTTAGGAGTTCTCTTATGACAAGGCAGATTAAGGATCACTGCAGCAGCTTGGGTCACTGCTGTGGTGTGAGTTCAACCCCTGGCCCAGAAACTTCCACATCCATAGGCAAGGCCAAAAAAAAGAAAAAGCATTCAATGAAAAAAACTTTCTGAACATTGTAAATTACCTGTACTTTAACTAAATGGTTTTTAACTAAAAATGGTTTAAAAAAGGAATTAAATTATAATATACATAAAGCATTAGTTGCCATATCAAACATGTTGAAGGTCCTACTAAATGCTTGTCCTTTCGTCTCCTTCAAAAAATATCAAAGAAAGAAAACCAAAGAATAACAAAGATGAGTCACATGTCTATAAATCGGTAAAAAAAACAGGGACTGGTGAACACAGATTTGTTCACCACAATCCTACATTTGGGGAAAACTACTTGAAACCTGAAAATTCAACTTAGGAAATTTTATATCATTGGTCCCTTCTAAACGAACATTTCTCTGAATGCATACTATACGCTAAGCATTGTTCTAGGTGAGCTTAACAAGATGGATAATCTTTATCTTCACGGAGTTTACATTCTAGTGTAGCAAAGAAAGGTAATAAAAAATACCATTAGGTGATTAAATGCAATGAAGAAAATAAATAGTGTAACAAGCTCCTGGAAGAGCTCTCAGTATTATGGTCAAGAAAGCTTTATGAGAATTTAGAACAAACAACTTTAAACAACCGGGGTGGTGGGGTGGTGGAGGACATTTAAAAAATATATATATACATTTTTTTTTTTTTTTTTTTTGCCGTTTTGTCATTTTAGGGCCGTACCCGCGGCATGTGGAGGTTCCCAGGCTAGGGGTCTAATCAGAGCTGTAGCCACCGGCCTTCGCCACAGCCACAGCAATGCGGGATCGAGCCACGTCTGTGACCTACACCACAGCTCACAGCAACGCCAGATCGTTAACCCACTGAGCAAGGCCAGGGATCGAATCTGCAACCTCATGGTTCCTAGTCAGATTCGTTAACCACTGCGCCACGACGGGAATTCTGATATTTATATTTCTGAGAACAAAGACAGCCACTGGGACTGCCAGCAAGGAGGAAAATCCTAATTCTCCTCCATACATAAATAGCTACAAAAGAATGCTGGATTGGATGGAACACGTCACTAACTCAGTATGTCCACTTCTATGGTGCATCAAGAACTCAGTGCAGTCCTTTCAAACTTCTCAAGAGAAGCTGATTGGATACTTTTGATTTTGATACAAAATTGGACAAGTGATTAAGTTCAATGTATACATATTAGTTAACAGATTTATAAGAATACATATTATAAATTTAAAGAGTTCATTTCTCATTAATCTAGTATACTCAAAAAAGAAACAGCCCTTTCTAGCCAACATGACCTCTGATGCTGGATGGGTAGCATATTTAGCTTGATTTTTTGACATTAAGATTTATCCAAGTATTGCAGAAGTATGCAAACCACCGCTCTTGTCTGTGAAGCTCTGAAGTATAATTGCAGGATGGTAGGATGGTAGAATGTGTCAGATGTCATGATATAAATGTTCACTTTGAAAGGAGACATACATTCAATCATTCTGTTGTGCAAAGACATATATTTGATTACTTATTTGCTTCTCTTTTTACTCTATCAATTTAAATTAAGAATTACTAAAAATAATACTGGGAAGCCTAAATTCTAATACTACAAAGTCTGAGTCTTGACACTGCTAGAGGCTGGCTAAACCTCTGAAGCTCAAGTTTTTCTCTTGAAAAATGAGGGATCTAGAGTATAGTTAATTTCAACTTGAAAATTCTATTAAATAATTAACTTGGGAAATGTGAGAAGTAAACTTAATTTGAGATTTTTACTAACTGTGTGTAAAACACATTAAGAATGGATATTCTGGTGAGGGGCATTTGACTTAGAAAAAACTAGAAGAACTACACATTTTATTTTATATACTCCTATGCTTACCTTTGTGACAGTGATGAAATCTGGTCCAAAGAAGACGCTTTTTACTCCTTCAATCCTAAATAACTGCCTGTGAAAAAATTAAAAATAAGAGATAATAAAATGGAAAATAAGCTTATTTGGAAAAGTTACACAAATACAAAAGTAGAGAGAAATGTAAAGGAACCTCCACATACGCATTACCAGCTTCAACAGTTAACTAACTCATGGCCAATCTCATTTCAACCTCTTACTCTATGATCCAGTAATCCTACTCCTAGGTCGTTATGCAAGAGAAATGAAAACATACGCTCTGCAAGGACTTGTACATAAATCTTTATAGCAGCTTTACCTATAATACTGAAAACCAAAGTATCTGGAAATGTCCATCAACTTGGGAATGACCAAACAGACAGGGAATACCCATACAATGGAGTACTACTTGGCAATAAAGAGGAATAAACTACTGGCCCAAGCAAGAACAAGGATGACTCTCAAAAGCATTATGTTAAATGAAAGAAGCCAACACAAAAGATTTTATGGTTCCTTGGAGTTCCCATCGTGGCGCAGCGGAAACAAATCCAAGTGGGAACCATGAGGTTGCGGGTTCGATCGCTATTCTCGCTCAGTGGGTTAAGGATCTGGCATTGCTGTAAGCTGTGGTGTAGGTGGCAGACGCAGCTCGGATCTCGTGTTGCTGTGGCTGTGGTGCAGGCCGGTGGCTACAGCTCTGATTCAACCCCTAGCTTGGGAACCTCCATATGCCAGAAAAGACAAAAAGACAAAAAAAAAAAAAAAAGAGTTTATGGCCATTTATATAAAACTCTAGAAAAGGCAAAACTGCAGTGGCATAAAGAAGATCAATAATTACCAGGGCAATAGATGGACTAACTAAACTTTCTATAGTAATTATTTCACAGTGTATACGTATATCAAATCTTCACAGTGTACATCTTAACCTTACACAATGTTTTATGGCAATTACATCTCACAAAAGCTGGAAAAAACATTTTTAATAAAAATTTGAAAATTAAAAGTCACTGATGTTAAAAAAAAAAAATTACCAGCATGTGGAGGTGAAGCAAGAGGAGACTGAATGCAAGGGGAAATGTGGGATCTTCTGCAGTGATAAAAATGTTTTATACTTTTAGTTTCTTGGTGGTACCGCAATTGTATATATTTATCAGAACTCACTGAATTGCACACTTAAAATTGGTGAATTTTATTACATGAAATTATACTTCAGTAAAGCTAATTTTTTAGAATCCTGTGAGAGGAGGACGGACAGATTATAATTTGAAAAATCCCTTCAAAGGATTCTGAAATACACTTTCCTTCCCCAATCACTGATAGTGTACCATACCTATGAGACACTCTAGAGCAGTTTTCTTTTTCCCAGCCTTAGGAACAAAAGCTGACATACTCCAAAGATGGTTACAGTTCTCCCTTTCTTAGCCATTGAAATTATTTAGGAATTTGTCTAAAACAATGTCATCTGGGTCCTTTGCAAAACCACTTAATGTTAAATTTGCAATTTGCCACAAGTTTCTTGGTTGCAGCTTATGATCTGATAAACCCAAGCACAGACCTTTAATTAGGATCTTTGATAAGCACCTTTTTTTTTTATTATTGCTTTTTAGGGTCCCACCCATGGCATATAGAGGTTCCCAGGCTAGAGGTCAAATTGGAGCAATAACTGCCGGCCTACACCACAGCCACAGCAACACAGGATCCTAACTGCATCTGCGACCTACGCCACAGCTCACAGCAACGCCAGATCTTTAACCCACCAAGAGAGGCCAGGGATCAAACCCACAACCTCATAGTTCCCACTTGGATTCATTTCCGCTGCGCCACAACGGCAACTCCTGATAAGCACTTTTAACAAAGCTTTTTTCCCAAATGAAAGGACCGTGCAAAGGAATCCACCCAATCTATGGGCCATACACGGAGGCTGCTTTAGGAAAGAGTTCGTAAGTTCTGTCCCCAAAAGAAAGAAAAAGCTGCAACAGAAGTTTCAAACATTATTACACATGCTTTGTCATTTACGTTACTTTCCTCATAACAATTTCAGCTTGTCAATGTTCAAACCAAAATATGATGCCCAGAACTGAACACAATACCCCAAGTGTAGTCGAACCTGTTCAGAGTACAAAGACTATTACCTGTCTTAAGCTCTCTTAGGGCCCTGTTAAAGTCTGCATGACTGTTTTGAGCACTGCCTCATATCCAGCATGACAAACTGAAAGGTCAGGTTCTTCTATCTCACAATTGTACTATCCATTTAACAAATTTAAACACAAGGCTTAATATTTATTCCTGTTAGATTTTATCTTATTTGCTCTAACTTATCATTCCAGCCTAATAAAACTATTAAAAACTATCTCTGAATTTTGCCATCTAACAGACAAGCAAATCCTATCATTGATAATTATACCTTTATAAATGTTGTTTATTTCAAAAAATACTAAATAAACATGCCGACTACAGAGATTCAGAGCCCTTATACATGTCCCTAGAGACAGGTCTACCCTCTGTTTATATTTCTTTGTCTTGTCCACAGGGTAGGAAGAAACAAGTCAAATGCCTCCCTGAAGTAAGATACGTTACTGTTTATTCATTCATTCAACCAGTATTTGCATATTTGCTGAGTGCCAGACACGGTATCAAGCATCAGGGATACAATGATAGGCAAGGCAGACTGGTTTTGGTCTTCATGAAGCTTACATTCTACCTTACAGCAAAAACATTTCTGCTAAAATAACAAAAACAAGATTGAAGATAGTAATGCAGAAATGGGCTACTTTCAAAAGACTAATCTGAAAAGGGTTTTTGCCAACTGAACATCTGAAGAATCTCCAACTAATCTGTAATTAAACCTGTTTTTATTTTTGTATTTTTTTAATATACAAAATATGTGAGCTCATAACATGATGTAAACATTTCAATCTATACACATACAGTAAAAATGCCTCTAGGTCACCCCTTTCAAATCCATTGTTATCAGTTTGTATGCATTCTTCCAGGCCCTTGGTCGGTGCATTTTTGTTTTGTGTTTTTTTGTTTTCATATGCATAATAGTCACATTGTATTCACTGTTCCTCCACAACTTGCTTTCTTAACAGTATGTCTTAGAGGTCATCCTATAACAGTAAATATGGGTCCTCCTCACCTTTTTTAGTATCTGCAGACTATGGATGGACAAAGTTTATCTAACTCATACTATGGATGAATATTTAGGTTGTTTCTAACTTATTACCATAACCAACAAGGCTACAATGAACATCCTTGCACACCCCTTGCATATATATTTGGAGGTTCTCTTCACTAAGTTGTGAGTGACCAGGATTTTACCTAATAAAATAGAACAGAATGAAATAAAAAGCACAAAAAAGGAAATATAAGAATGTTTTACATCTTGTAACAGAGAAAATTGTCCAAATCCTTGTTTCAAACATACATACGCATATATATACATATTATCTCAGTGTGGGTACGTAAACATATATATACCTCTGTACGTATATGAGTGTGGGTGGGTGTATGTGTGTACTGAGTCATATACATATATTTTTCTTTTTTGACCACACTCGTGGCATATAGAAATTTCCAGGCCAGGGATCAATCCAAGCTGCAGTTTCGACCTATGCCACAGCTGTGGCAATGCTGGATCTTCAATTCACTGTGCCACAGCAAGAACTCTGAGTCATAATATACTTCTTACTGTGGCCTGTATTGAAAAGCACAAAAAAACAGGAGTTTCCTGGTGGTCTAATGGTTAAGGACTTGGTGTTGTCACTGCTGTGGTTCAGTTTGATGCCTGGCCTGGGAACTTCTGCATGCTATGGGCACAGCCAAAAAGAAGAAAAAAAGTACAAAAAAACAATGCTCAAAGATATACTCTGAGAAGTAGCATATTTACGTCAAAGGAAATGTGCATATTTATTAATTAGAAATTTTAAAAATCATTCCTGAGATAAGCCTATTTCTGGCTCCCCTAAATGAGATACATAAAATGGCAGTACATATACAGAAATAGTAATCTAAGTTTTATTTTTCCAATATCCTTAGCAATCAGTATCAAGCTGAGGTTACTAAAAAATTTGGTTGATTTGACTGACTCTAATATTTCTTATTATAAATAATTTCTCTAGCTATCAGTTAAAAAGAGGTTTTATAATTTTATTGCTTGCGCTTTATCATCTGACATACATTTAACATGCCTTTATCTAGTGAATTTAAAACTGTCACTACTGTTGCCACGGCTGTGGTGTTAGCCTGTGGCTACGGCGGAGGCCTACAGCTATGGCTCTGATTCAGCCTTTGGCCTGGGAACTTCCGCTTCCACAGGTGCAATTATAAAAAGAAAAAAAAATAAAACTGTCATTACTGAATGCAAACTGGTTGAGCCACTATGGATAACAGTATGGAGGTTTCCAAAAAAACTAAAAATAGAGCTACCTTATGATCCAGCAATCTCACTCTTGGGTTTTTATCTGGAAAAAATGATAACTCTAATTTGGTGTGTGTCGCGGGGGGGCGGTTTGTGCGTGTGTTTTTGCCATGCTCGCAGCATGCGGATGTTCCCGGTTTGCTGTGCCGCAGAACTGAAAACCCTAATTTGAAAAGATACATGCAACCAACCCACTGTTCACACTAGCACTATTTATAATACTCAAGACATGGAAACAATCAAAGTTCCATAAACAGAGAGATGGCTTAAGAAGATATGGTATATATGTACAATGGAATACTACTCAGCCGTAAAAACAATGACATATTGCCATTTACAGCAACATGGATTGACCTAGAGAATATTATACTTAATGAAATAAGTCAGACAGAGAAAAACAAATACTTTTAGGTATCAACTACATGTGGAACCTAAAAAAAATACAGATGAATCCGTACGCAAAACAGAAATAGGAGTTCCCTTGTGGTGCAGCAGGTTAAGGATCCCGTGTTGTCACTGAAGTGGCTTGGGACACCGTGGAAGTGCAGGTTCAATCCCCAGCCCAGTGCAATCGGTTAAAAGATCTGGTACTGCCATAGCTGCAGCATAAGATTTTAATCCCTGGCCGGGGAACTTCCATATGCAGCCCATGCAGTCATTTAAAATAAATAAATAATAATAATAATAAAAGCAGAAACAGAAAGAGACTCACAGACAAAGAAAACAAACTTATGGCTACCAAAGGGGAAAGGGGAGGAAAGTGGGACAAATTTAGAGTTTGGTATTAACAGATAAATATATATAAAATTGATAAGGAATAAGGATCTACTGTACAGCACAGGGAACTATACTCAGTAACTTTTAATAACCTATAATGGAATATAATCTAAAAAAAAAGCAATTGAAGCACTTTGCTCTACACCCGAAACTAAAAGAATGATGTAAACCAACCATACTTCAATACAAAGTAAATAAAAATAAAAACTATCACCACTCATTGGTTTCTAAAAAAAAACCATGCCACATCTGATAAATTATCATTTATAATTCTGAGTAGAATATTTTAGAAACTAATCCATTTTGAAACATCTAGAAATCCAGTTGCCCTTAAGAATAAAATGAGCAAAGTTCTCATTGCTTTTTAAAAACAGAGTTTTAAAGATTTAGAATGGAAATCTGCCATATCATTTTGATGGAATCTTTTTAAGTAAAGGTATAAATTCTTATTTAGTCATCTCAAGTACATCACTTTTCGGGAGAAGGGTTTCCTAATATCAACTCTTTTCTTTATCTCTTACCTGAAAAGAAAATAAAGAATTCTCTACGCTGAAAAAAAATGCAATGCACATAAAAGTGCAATAGTTAAATAAGGTTACCTTAACACCAAAGTGAGTTATTTCTGTTTCTTGGTAAAAGCAAGTTAAAAATAATAATATACCTAGCCAGAGGAGAGCGAAATGCTGCAGCTGGTGTGGGAAAATCCATGGTCCTTGTCTCAAGAACTGGTTTTCCAGGAATAAACTTTAAACTGTTGGGATTTGGAGTATCTTGTGTTTGAATAAACATGTATCTCACTAAAAGAGAAAAAAGAAAAATGTTATTCTAGAAAAACGTAGTGAATAAGTTTATGGACTATGAAATGCTCCTTTTCAGAGAACCAGAAGAAATAAGAAAAATTAGAAAAAAAGGAAAATAAAGCTTTATTGCCCAAGATGACAAAATAAGAATTGTTAAAGACAAGAAACAAATTTATCAAAATATTTAGAATAACATTACATTTTATATTAATATTAATTATTTAGACAGTTTTGTTACTCAAAAGATTCTAGTAATATCCTACACTTAAGCAGGAAGGTTATCATAATTCAGCAGTCTTATACGTATTCTATTGGGTAACTTAGTACCAAATTGGCTATAATCATAAACCATTATCACTTTCCAAAGTGCTAACATTTTTTTATAGACAAATAAACTTGTAATAACAACTAACATTTATCTTATTCTTATTACATGTTGGAGAATGGAGTGCTTTAAATATATTTAAGCCTTCAACAACTCTATGAAAAGGGTATTACTAGTCCCGTTTGACATGAAGAAACTGAGGCTTAGAGATAACTTGTTAAGTTACCTAGAGTTAAGTAACTTGTCCAGTGGTATAGAGTTACTAACATTATAAATTATCATTTGAGCAGGAATCTATCTGAATTACTTTGTGGAATATTTTAAAATTATCTTTCGAGAGTCTTCTTTGTTCCTTCTAGAGCTACGATAGATTGAGAATAACAGAATTTTTCATTTCCTACCTTGCTATTATGATAACAATTTGGAGGACAAAAGGATAGTAGGGTGGGGTTTCAAAAGTTTAAAACTATTAAACAGGTGCTGGTTACTTATTATAAAAATACACCTTTTAGAATCCCCATTGTAGCGCAGCAGAAACAAATCCAACTAGTATCCATGAGAATGTGGGTTCAATCTCTGGCCTTGCTTAGTGAGTCAAGGATCCAGCATCGCCTTGAGCTGTGGAGTAGGTCACAGATGTCGCTCAGATCCAGAGTCGTTGTGGCTGTGGTGTAGGCTGGTAGCTGTAGCTCCTATTGGACCCCTAGCCTGGGAACTTCCACATGCGAGGCGTGCAACCCCAAAAATCAAAAAGCAAAAAAAAAAAAAAAAAAAAAAAAAAAAAAAAAAAAAAAAAAAAAAAAAAAAAAAAAAAAAAAATATATATATATATATATATACATACACACATACATGCCTTCTGACTTAAAAAAAACAAAACAACAACACCAAATTATCATCTTAGAGCACTAGATTGAAATAGGTTATTTATTGAGTAATTACCACGTGCTGGGCATAGTGCTAAACACTCTGTGAATTTCATCATTTAATCCTTACATCCTGCTGAGGAGGCATTGTTTTTATCCTAATGTAAAGTGAGGAAACTATGGGTTAACATATATACTTGACTATACATAAAATAGATAACAAGAACCTACTACCTAGCACAGAGAACTCTCCTCAATATTCTGTAATAATCTATAGAGGAAACGGATCTGAAAAAGAATAGATATATGTATAACTGATTCACTTTGCTGTAAACCTGAAACTAGCACAACACTATAAATCAACTATCCTCCAATAAAATTTAAAATAAAATAAAATGAGGAAACTAAAGCTCAAAGTCGGGCCGTTAGTTAAGTGACAGGGCCAGGATTCAAGCCTGGCCATTTTCCAGCACTGACTTGTATAATCACTGTATATACTGCCACTCCACACTTATTTGTACCCAGCATAGGAGGAAAATATATTTAACATCAGACTTTTTATCCTATCATAATTCTCATACCACCTACCTTAAGGAAGAATAAAATGTCAAAAGGCAAGAGTTTTATTTTAAATTAGAAAGAGATTAAATCTGGCAAAACATATGGTTGGTATAAAAATGCTTTTCTTAACTATTACAAGAGAAGACTCTAATTTGACAGCTGAGCTTATTTTTGCACCTTGCCATGCAATTCCAGCTAATTGATGGTGAGTCATTTCCTTGGTAAAGTAGAAACTAAAATTAAACTCCCATATATTTTACTTAAGTCACTGCCCTATAAGATGTCAGCTGGTGACTTAGTGACCAGGCAAATCCTAAAAAAAGAGAAAAATTAAAAACGATAACCTTAATGCCAAAGTACTTGATTTATAATGTTTATACTTTCAAACAATAAGTTCCACTGACAATCTATGTTATAAGGGAACAATTTTTTTTTTTTTGTCTTGTTAGGGCCACACCGGCAGCACATGGAGGTTCCCAGGACAGAGGTCAAATCGGAGCTGTAGCTGCTGGCCTACACCACAGCCACAGCAACTCGGTATCTGAACCGCGTCTGTGACCTACACCACAGCTCACAGAAACGCCAGATTTTTAACCCACTGAAGCAAGGCCGGGGATTGAACCTGCATCCTCACAGATGCTAGTCAGATTCATTTCCACCGAGCCATGACAGCAACTCCAAAGGGAACAATTTTTTAGATGGTACATTAAAGAGGGCTGTAAATATAAAGAGAACAAGGTTCTTTTAACCCTGGTTCTGACCAATCTTTTTTTGGCCTTTCTTAATAATTTACTGGTAACCAAAATTGGTAATCTGCACATACTAGGCACTCTACCAATATTTGAAGAATTAAATCTGGCTTTATTCTAATCAGTTCATTTGTGTAAAACTACACATGCAGAAAGAAAAACTTTTAGGAATACCTGAAAAACTATAAATGCAAAATATAATTTAAGAGAGTATAATCTACATACAATTTGTGAAGTAGAAAGTATGATAATATATGATATCACTACATAACTTCTCTTTGACCTTGAACAAAGCTATTTCAAAAGAGTAATTTGACTAAGTATTAATAAAATTATTCCAATTACAGTCTAAATTGGCTTTAATTAGGTATTTAAAAAATGACTCCCAGGTCCATCACCCAGAAAGATGCCCTGAAAGTGTCATAAGGGTTACAACAGGATCAAGAGACTGATCTTAATCTTTCCTATTACGCTTGGTATAAGAGGTAACAGATATATAGGCAGGCATAAGCTCCCCCCAAATATAGATTAATGGAAACTGAAGTCAACATCAAAGGCTAAAATCAGTGGGTTTCCGATCTGAAAAGCCTAAATGACCGCATAATTCAGTTCTACAAAACCTAAAAGTCCAATGAAAGTAGCTTAACATGCTGAGTTTACTCAATATTTATGCCCAAATTATTCTGTGATTCAAGGAGACAGGCAAGCCACTCCCGTTCTCACACTAGTACACAGGAAAGTTAAGGTCACCACCCTAATGCAACTCAAGCCTTTAGCTAGAGTCGGCCACCTTCCAAGTATGGCAAGGAGGAGTTCAAGGCAGGGTCAGAAACGGAGACTGGCCAAGAGCTGGATCCAAACTCTTATAGCTCCATAAACACAAATAGGTGGGTAGGCATTTCCACACAGACATGCGCGCGCGCACACACACACACACACACACACACACACACACACACACCCTCCCCTCAATGTTACCTAAACATGTAACACATTTCAATAATTTCAATAATTTTACATAATTTTTATGTTTCACTAATTTTAAATCCTATCTTCATGCCTATTTTTAGTATTAAAAGAAAATAAAAGCATGTAATATAAACAAACTTGTCAACAAAACCATAGTGATTAATTTGATGAAAAAATGAAAAACTACAAAGCAGTATTTTCTAAGGCCTGGGTGAAAGCTAGAAACGTACTGATTTTAGAGTAATTCCTATCAAAATAAGGAGGGCAACAGCTTAAAATCTATATGATTCTTTGAAACACAAATCTATCTGTAACTTCTTTTTACAAAGTTTTCATTTCAGAAATTATTTATTGAGAAACACTATGTTCCAGAAGACGTGTTATATTCAGATTTCATAGATCTACCGGACATGGTATTCAGGATTCTCGAAATTTAATGCCAAATGATTTGTGTAAGCAATTATAATAAAGTGTGATTTAGGATAGAAAAAAGGCTTTGTTCTTTTTATAGGTAACTGAACAGAAAATTTACAAATTTTATGACCCATAAAATTTCATTCAAGCACCATTTCATTAGCCTCTGAAATACAATTTGCTCTGAAAGAGATGGACTTTTACCTGGGTTGCATAAAGTTGCAGGTAGTGGAAAAAGTTGTCTTTGGACAAACTGATGCAGAGGCTGTTTCTTAATGGTATATGGAGTCATCATATGACAGAATCTACATTTAAAACAAATAAAAATGATGTTGAGATACTCTTTTAAGCTCAAATTTCTACTTATTATGTATTAAAAAAACCCACAATGAAAATAATAAAGCTGAATTTTCATTTTCCATGCACATTATTTCCACACCATTAGGCAAGCAATATCTAAAAACGATTTTTAAAAAGAGCTCGGGGGGGGGGGGCGTTCCCGTCATGGTGCAGTGGAAACGAATCAGAGTAGTAGGAACCATGAGGTTGCGGGTTCGATCCCTGGCCTCGCTCAGTGGGTTAAGGAACTGGCATCGCCATGAGCTGTGGTGTAGGTCACAGACATGGCTCAGAACCCGCATTGCTGTGGCTGTGGCGTAGGCCAGCAGCTATAGCTCTGATTAGACCCCTAGCCCGTGAACCTCCATATGCCATGGGTGCGGCCATAAAAGGACAAAAAAACAAACAAAAAAAAGACCTCCAGGGGAAATTTAAAGCCTGGATAATGCAATATCCTGTGTTAAGAAACAAAAATGTGTCTACATTCGTGATTTATAACTTGGAGTCCTAGACTCTTAGCAATGCATGAAGGAGGCAAAGAACTACAGACTGTTTCCCCATTTTCAGATTAAAAAAAAAAAGGGTAATAGAGTCATACCATTCAAAACTCAAAGGAGACAAAAGTAAACACAGTGAAGTCTCCCTCCTTTTCTGTCTCCCATCATGTTTCCCTGGAAGGAGATAACCTATACTATTTATTTGGAAAAGTATGTCAATACTTCCAAAAGTCTAAGAGAAAGTGTACTATTCTCCACCAAACTGCTAAAAAAGCTGACGACCTATACATGCTTTTCGAATGGGAACAAACTGACCCTGTTTTGTTAACTTTGGTTATTTCACTCTGAATTTCATTCCAAATAATCTACATTACAAAACTTCCACAGAAGTGTTGATTAGCTATTTTGGCATGGCTTTGACAAATTAAAGAGAGACGAGGGGGGCGGGGGACACACGGTGGGGGAGACACAGGGAGGGGGCAACGACACGGGACACAAATATTACTGAAAAAGAAAGTAAAAGGAGACATTGGGAGTTCCCTTCGTGACTCAGTGGTTAACGAACCGGACTAGGATCCATGAGGTGTGTGTGGGTTCAATCCCTGGCCTCGATCAGTGGGTCACGGATCTGGCGTTGCCCTGAGCTATGGTATAAGTCAAAGACGTGGCTCAGACACCAAGTTGCTGTGGCATAGGCTAGCAGCTGCAGCTCCAATTCAACCCCTAGCCTGGGAACTTCCATATGCTGCAGATGCGGCCCTAAAACGCAAAAAAAAAGAAAAAGAGAGAGAGACGTTGGTAGTGAAAAATTTCATAAATCTGATGCAAGTTACTTTAAAACCCAGTTTACTTTAAATACTATTGCCATCCATCCCAATTTTCATTTTACAGGAGTCATGGAGGAATTCTAAGCATATGTGATCACTTTTTTTTGTTTTTACATTTCTCTGATTATTTTCATCTGCAAACTCATAAAGAGGCACTGTTCATTTCTGTTCCTTAGCAGCTAGCATAATGACCTACTTCTGTTCCTCACCTCTAAAATGAAGTTAGTATTCACAACTACTTCCAAGATTGGAGCAGAGATAATTCATGTAAAGTGCTTAAAACAGTACTAGGCCATGAAGTACGTGTTCAATAAATGTTAGCTACCACTATTATTATTATTATGTGATAGGTTTGAGATGAAAACATGTTTATCTACAGCTCACCACCGAAATCTTGGATACTTTGTAATATGGAAATACACCAAATGCTGGAAATATACCTAGAAAAGAGAAATTTCCTTTCAGCCCAAGGAAAAGGCAGAATGTATGAATATTTTGACTGAGGTGGGTTTAGAGTCATAAAATGGTAAAGGTGAGTTAAGTTGTTCCCAGAAGACATCTATTCAAAAATAAGGGACGGAGGAGTTTCCCTTGTGGAGCAGCAGAAACAAATCTGACTAGTGTCCATGAAGATGCAGGTTCCACGTCCCGCCTCTCTCAGTGGTTTGGGGATCCTGCATTGCCCTGAGCTGTGATGTAGGTTGCAGATGTGGTGGCTAGGAACTCTCCTTGCTGTGGCTGTGGTGCAGCCAGGCGGCTACAGCTCCAGTTTGACCCCTAGCCTGGGAACTTCCATATGCTGCCTGTGAAGCCCTAAAAAGACAAATAAATAAATAAATAAATAATAAAGAGAGGGAGACAGGAAGGGACTAACACAAAAATCTCTGCAAACCTAATTTTTTAGGAAATACCTTTCAACTTCAAGAACATCATTAGCACAAATACTCCTACCACTCAGGAAGTCAACTTCTGTTAGGCCCTTTTCTCCTTTTGTTCCATAAGAGAAATCGAGGTAAAACACCTACTTAAGTCCTCGGTGCCTTTCACCTAACCAATGTTGACAGATGTCATTGGGAGGCCAAACTCAAAGACAAGGCAAATGGAAAGAGGAAAAACACGGGAACCGAATGGGTTTAGTTGGTGAGAGGGAGGAAATCTAGGGTCCTGGATGCTCATCAGAGTTCCATCACTCAGATGCTGTGTGACCTCCGAGAGGTCACGTTCCGTTTCCGGGCCTCACCGAAAAAATGACTGACATTCTGTCTGACATTCCGATTTTGTGTAGACAGACGGAACGAATGCGCGTAGAGGAGGGGCTGGAGGGGCCACGCGATTTACAAAGGGCTCCTCCGTTGAGTCGCTACAGCCGGTCGCTGCGAGCCTCCCCCCCACGCAGGGACTCAGGCACCGGGTCTCAGAGCCTGGAACAAGACACTGCGGAGTCCGCCAGATCCGGGGGTCGCCCTCGAGGGACAACCATCTCAGGATTAAACCCCCAACTTCGGCGACGGGGGCCGACCCAAAGGCAAGGTCGGGGCACTTCTCCCCACCCGGATTAAGAGAGGGAAGGGCGGGGCGGCGACCGCTCTGCTGGCTAAGCCCAGAGGCACCTCTATTCGTAGCTCGGGGCTCACCACCTACCGCCTCCGCAGCCCAGCGGCAGCAGCCGCAGCTCCCCAGCCCAGGCGGGCCGCCACCGCCATCTTAGTCCAAGAGCGCAGGCGTGGGACAGGCCGCTCTTCTGCTCCCTCCCCCCGCCCCCTTCGCAGAAACGCCCACGCCCCGCGCAGGCGCAGGCCGGCCAGGAGCTGGCCAAGCACGTGGATAGTGCACCCTACCGGCCACTCGTGGCGCTGCTGCGGATGAGCTAGGCAGTCTTGAAACCTACTGCCTAAGGTTGGACAACCGGGGAGAACAAGAAATGTTTGCGGTGCTTGCCCAAGTGTCCTCAAGTAAGCACAAAGGACTCCGCACGCATGCGGGGAGCCGTGCATTTCTTTTGTCACTTGATGGGAGCTGCCTTTGCACTGCTCGATCCTGCCTTTAAAATGTTATTCCCCACCCCTAAACTTGCCCATTGCCCCTGTTTGGATCCTGCTCTCCATCCAGGCCTAGCTCAGTGACTGCCTCAAAAGACACTCCGGAGCATCCTTTCTGAAGGTTCTCGCCTTCCTCCAGCCAGCTGCCTGCCCCTTTCCCATGGGACCCGTGTGGTCCTGGCTTAGGCTGGGCTTGTGGACTCAATCATTTTGGACCAACACTCACCGTCCTAGTGCAGGACTTCCTTTTGCTGTATAAACATGAATACTGACAAGTTTCAGAGCGAAGTGCAGAAGTCTATTAACTATTCTTCCAGAATCTACTGAGGTATACTGCTTTCTCTAGTACAGGGGTTGTCAAAGTGTTAGCTGGGGGCAGCAATGGCATTGGAACACCCTGGAAATGCAAATTATGAGGCCACCCGTTACACCTACTGAATCGCAATCTCTGGAGGTGGGTCCGGTCATCTAGTTTAACAAAGCCTCCAGGTGATTCTGATGCAGGCTAACCTTTGAGAAGCACTGTTGGAGAATATACACAGAGTGTACTGGTTTCTGGAATGGAATCAACGCGCCTGTTGGTGGACAGATTGAGGCCACCCCCTAGGGGTTCCCTAGACCCCAGGGGAGGGGTCTAAGGGGTGGGTGGGGCTTCAGAACGGTGCCTGGCCTGGGGTTGGACCAGTGAGCAGGGCTTTACCTCCTCCTCCTCTGAGCACAGTTTGCCTTCTCAAGACCTCTTGGCCCTCCTTGCTGATCCATTCTACATCTCAGTGTTATCCAAGGATTGCCCCTTCACCCTCTTCTAGACCCTGCGGGTATAATGTGCCTCTTCCACCCAAGAATATACCCCGATTAGGATATATTTCTTGTCTTCTCCCTCTCTTATCTATTCCTTCTCATAAGGAAAATCCTGCCTTGCCCCAAAGCTCCTTCAAAGCCACTCTTTTTTCTTCCCTGCAAAGTCGAATGGCATAAAAGAGTTGCCCGTGCTTGCAGTCTCTAATTTTTCACCTCCAACTCCTAGAACCACCGAAAGCAGCCTTCTGTGTCCTGCCAGTGGGGAAAGGGGAGAGGGGAGGATCTGCTCTAGTCGAGACTGCATAAATGATCTATGCTGCTGTACCCAAAAGATCTTCTCTGTTTTTACCAGTTTTTTTTTTTTTTTTCAGCCGCACCCGAAGCTTAGGGAGGTTCCAGAGCCAGGGACTGAAACCGCACCAAGGCAGCGACAGGATGCACCACAAAGGAACTCTGGTCTTGACCTGTGGAACATGGAATGCTGAGGGTCTCTCTCCTCCTTTAATAATCTCGTTTCTTGGCTTCCCTGGCATCACAACTGCCAGTTTTTCCTAGTGTTTTTCTGGTTACTCCTTCTCCTTTGCAGAACTTCATCTGTCCACTTTTTTTTTCTTTTTGCCTTTTCTAGGGCTACACTCGCAGCATATGGAGGTTCCCAGGCTAGGGGTCTAACAGGAGCTTCAGCCGCCAGCCTACACCACAGCCACAGCAACACAGGATCCAAGCCACATCTGCGACCTACATCACAGCTCATGGCAACGCCAGATCCTTAACCTGCTGAGTAAGGCCAGGGATCAAACCCGCAACCTCATGGTTCCTAGTCGGATTCGTTAACCACTGAGCCAGGATGGGAACTCCTCCATTTACTTTTCATTTTGTTATTCCTTCATCTTCATCTGTTCCCTCTCTACAGATTGTTTCTTCGTCAGCTGCTGGCATACAGACATATTCAAGTGTTTCGCTCATTAATCTTTCTTTATCCATATTCCCCACTGGCAAGCTCCTTAGCTTTCCGTTCATTTCTGTTGGAGCTCTAAGCATGGTCACATTTTATACAAACTTAAACGTGCTACATAAAAAGCTAATGAAATCTCAAGTCATGTGCAAAATATGAAATAAGTGCAGGCATTAAAAATTGTCAGGAGTTTTCTGTGGCACAGCAGTGTAAGGATCCGGTGTTGTCACTGCGGTGGCTTAGTGACTACGTTGGTTTCCTATTTCTACTGTAACAAATGATCTTGGACTTTAGTGGCTTAAAACAGGAAACTTCTCTTACAGTCTGGGAAGTCAGATGTGTAAAATAATTTTTACTGGGCTAAAGTCAAATTGTCAGCAGGGCTGGTTCCTTCTAGAGGCTTTGAGGGGATAATCTGTCTCCTTGTCTTTTTCATCAGCTAGATGCTACCTGTATTCTTTGGCTTCCTCCATTTTCCAAGTATCACTGCGATCTTTATTTCATCACACAGCCTTCTTCTCTAACTTCTGTATCTCTCTTAAATAACACCCTGCCTGCTTATGCTGGGCCCACCTGAATAATCCAGGATACTCTCCCCATTTCAAGATCCTTAACTTAATCCCATGTACTGAATCCCTTTTGCTGTATAAGATAATATCATTCACCAGTTCTGGGGATTAGAACAGGGACATTTGGGAGGAATACGAAGGCATTACTTGCCACGTCCAGTGCGCAGGGCAACGGGAGATCCTCAGAGAGGGACAGACAGTGTAACAAAACACACAAGACCCTTTCACAGTTAGGAAGTGGGGGACAAGGAGGCACTCTGTTCGGCTGAACAAAGGCACCTAAGCTTTAGCCCACATGACTTTTATTAGGGAAGGTGACGTAGGTTAATAAGCAAAATCAGGGTTGTGCTTTTGAGCTGCACCAAGTGTGTTTTCTGCACAGTTCAGCAGTTTAGTGGTTTCCAACAACTACTTAGCCTACCTCAGTGACTATTGCTGTTTGAGTGTTTTTAATTTGCTGTTATTACGGTGTAATTCTCCTTTTTTTTTTTAATCTTTTTTAGGGCCACACCCATGGCGTATGGAAGTTCCCAGGCTAGGGGTTGAATGGTAGCTGTAGATGCCTGTCTACACCACAGCCACAGCCATGCCAGATCCGAGCCAAGTCTGTGAACTACAGCACAGCTCACAGCAAAGTCAGATATTCAACCCACTGAGCAAGTCCAGGGACTGAATCCATGTCCTCATGGGTTGGGTTCATTACCGCTGAGCCACAGCAGGAACTCCTCTCCTTTTCTATCCCAAAAATGTCATCTAAACATTGTTCAATGATGTTACTGGTATGTGAACTGGAGGAAAAAAAAAAAAACATCCAAATTAATGATTTTGGAATGCAGGTTAGATGTAATAAGACATGGCAGTTAACTTAAGGAAGATCAATCTTTTAAGAAAAATAATCACTATATAATGTAAAGAAAGCCTTGGGGACCAGGTATATGTTGTAGGCGGGATCAGTGGAGCTGTACCATGTCCTTATGTGGTGGATTATTCAAGGTCCTTCTATAAAATGAACTCCCCCTTCTTTAAAATGTTATCTTTCATTTTTTACACCCTGCTTATTCCTTAGCCCACTGCAATCATTCCCCCCCACTTTCCTGGAATGCTCTTGCTGAGATCATCAATAGCTTCCTAAATGACAAATCAAACAAGTATTTTTGTCTCTTTTGATCTCTCTGTGGCATTTAACACTATTGACCACGGCTTATTTTTGAAATTTTTTCCTCCCTTTGTTTTGGTGTCACCCTTCTGTTTTTCTGTCTATATTTGTGGATCAGTTTATTTCATGGCTTTTTTTTTTTCCACTTACACTTTGAATGTTGATGTTCCCAAAGGATGTTATAAGTGCTTTTTCCTCACTCTACATTCTCCTTCATTGAACTCACCTACATTCAGGCATTTGAACACCACTCACTGAGAATTTCCCATTTCCAGGAGTCAAGATTTCTCTCCTGATCCATTCAGCTAATGGTCATCTGGACAACTTCACTTTATTTATTACTTTTTTTTCAGGGCCACACCCATGGCATATGGAGGTTCCCAGGCTAGGGGTTGAATCAGGGCTGTAGCCACCGACCTGCGCCACAGCCACAGACATGCTGGATCCAAGCCCCGTCTGTGACCTACACCGCAGCTCATGACAAGGTCAGATTCTTCACCCACTGAGAGAGGCCAGGGACTGAACCTGTGTCCTCATCGATACTAGTCAGGTTCATTTCTGCTGAGCCACGACAGGAAATCCCCCCCCTGCCAAATTTTTTGGCTGCGCCCGTGGCATATGGAAGTCCCCTGGCAGGGACTGAAACTGTGCCTCTGCAGTGACCAGAGCCACTGCAGTTGGATCCTTAACCCACTGCACCACCATAGGAACTCCCTCACCCAATATTTTTGAATGCAGCTCTTTTAACGGGGCTAATAATATTGATGAATTTTCATCAAGAAATTCTATTAAGCAACTCCATCAAGTCAATTTAATTCTTGGACCAATGTCCTATGCAATGTATTTCCACTTTATTGTCATTATATTCACTGGAATACAGTCTTTTCTGTATACACTTTACAATGGAAATTTATTAGTCATTTTCTTCTTCATTCCAAATTTTACCAATGGTTTCTGGTACTAAGCCCTCTCATGGCCACTATAACTAAATTCAAATTTCCCAAATCAAAATTTTGGGTTAAACTGTCAAGATTTCATTCTTTCATCAATCTTTTTTTTTCTTTTTATGGCTGCACCTGCAGCATATGGAAGTTCCCAGGCTAAGGGTTGAATCAGAGCTGCAGCTGCAAGCCAGCACCCCAGCCACTACAACACCAGATCTGAGCCACATCTACGATCTATGCCACAGCACATAGAAACACTGGATACTATCCAGTGATCGAGGCCAGGGATCAAACCTGCATCTTTACAGACACCATGTCAGGTTCTTAACCCACTGAGGCACAATGGGAACTCCCCTTTCATCTTTCACCAGTTTTTGATGGGCAGTTGTACTTGTTTTGACTTTTACTTGAGCTGAATATTTCCACCAGTAGTAGTCATTAGAAACTGAATAAAGGCTGACAGTTTATATTTAATTTTTAGTTACTCTGTTAGAAAATTGTGACACATTCCCCTAAGATTTCTCTAAAGAGTGAAAAATATGTCTTTGGAGTCAAAATGTCCTGCTCAAAAACAAGGCGAGGATGGAAGATCGGTAGAATACGAATTTCATAATATCTGACTTTGGGAATTCCACATGTAGTGATAGCATTGGTCCCCAGACCTCAGCACTAGAAAACTGGGCTGCCTTCTGGAGGGAATTTCTGGACTCCTTTTGGGCCTCTGGGCTAAGCTGACATCAAAGTAGGTTGAAGAATTACTTGGTCCCCTTCTATGTAGGCTGACGTGCTAAGTTAAACACACAGATCTTATTACTTCAATACAATAAAAGATAAATTCAAGGAAAAAGACATGGAGTTCCCGTTGTGACTCAACGGTTAATGAACCCGACTAGGAAACATGAGGTTGCGGGTTCGATCCCTGGCCTTGCTCAGTGGGTTAAGGATCCGGTGTTGCCGTGAGCTGTGGTGTAGGTTACGGATGCAGCTCGGATTCCGCGTGGCTGTGGCTGTGGCGAAGGCCGGCGGCTGCAGCTCTGATTAGACCTCTAGCTTGGGAACCCCCATATGCCACAGGTGCGGCCCTAGAAAAGGCAAAAAAAAAAAAAAAGGAAAAATACAGCACATAAGGAGAATCTCTGTCTTCAAACCCAGAGGAACAGGTCTAAACCATCTGCTCATGGCTTTTTCTTGGTTCTCACTCTAATTCCCACTTTGTTCTCAATTAGAGGACAGTATAAAGGCACCTCCTTGGTGGCTAGTCTCTTACCAACTGATTTCAGGGCTGGCCAAAAAAAGTGAGTGGTGGAAGGGTGAATGCCAACAGAGACCACCCTGCAGACGCTGGAGCTTCTAACTCTGGCTCTCCCTCCAATGAAGGCAGGGGTCAGTCATCACAGGTGAGCCATGGCCGTCTCTGCACAAAGCTCTGACTCCTGCACCTGGTGGACGTGACACATCTGAAAGTCCCCCCCTCCCCAGAGCAGTCTGAGTCACGGATAAGAAAGACTCTACTTTTAGCTAATGGTAACTTGAAATGGAAAAAAACCTAAGAACTTCACATTGTAGAACTAGGTAGGGCATATATTTAAAGATAAATGAATCAGATTTTAAATAAATCTTCAGAAAAAGTACGCAACTCTTTTTTTTTTGTCTTTTTTTTTTAGGGCCGGACCCATGGCATATGGAGGTTCCCAGGCTAGGAGTCAAATTGCAACTCTAGCTGCCGGCCTGAGCCACAGCCACAGCCATAGCCATGCCAGATCTGAGCCGCATCTGTGACCTACATCACAGCTCACGGGGCAATGCTGGATCCTTAACCCACTTAGCAAGGCCAGGGATCGAATTGGGCCGTGTGTCCCCATGGATGCTAGTCAGATTCATTTCCGCTGAGCCACGATGGGAAATGCTGGGCAACTTTGGTTTTACTCAAGCATATTAAACCAGAACTCTTTGTATGCCTGGATCTCCTTTTAACGTCATCGTATCTGTAAACTTAGTCTATTACCAATTCTCCCTGAATCATGTTTGTCAAGCTCATTAAAGCCCAAATATGACTCTGTCATTTTCTCAGATTTGGAAAGAAAACAGGTAGGCAGATTTTCTCCATAGTATGGATTTTTAAATTCTTAGGTAAAATCCATTTCCACCTAAAATTTCTCCCTTTTGTTTCTTATGGTCTCTCTTCAGGTTTTTGTGTTTGTTTGTTTGTTTTGTTTTGTTTTTTAAAGACTGTATATTGATGCAGCTCACATTCAGATAACATAGTTTAGAAATTTACAGTAAAGGCTACATAGGAGGGAGCTCTGTATCTTTCCGAGCTCAGTCCTTACGGCTCCATTATTTGTATTATTCCATTTATGCCTCCACGACACCTAGAAAGGAAAGTAGGTCTCAGGAAATTATAATGTATTGGAAACCAACCAAAAGTTGTTCTTTGACACTTAAAAATGTAAAACTTTTGGAGTTCTTGTCATGGCTCAGCAGAAACGAAACTGACTGGTATCCATGAGGATGCAGGTTTGATCCCTGGCCTCGCTCAGTAGGTTAAGGATCTGGCATTGCCGTGAGCTGTGGTGTAGGTTGCAGATGCGGCTATAGCTCCAATTCGACCCCTAGCCTGGGAACCTCCATATGCCATGGGTCTGGCCCTAAAAAAAGACAAAAAAAAGGCAGAACCAGGCTTGGTACTAAGTGAAAGGTGCTTAAGGAGCCCTTCAATCCTAAGAAGATCTGACTTAAGAAATAATACAAAGTACTAAGTCATTTATTTTAATTATGCCCATTTTAATAAAGTATACAGGGGTTTACAACTCAAAAATTATTCATAAAAACTATCAGATACATAAGATCACACGAAGGGTACAATAACATAAATTCAATAGTCTGCAAATAAGAGGTATTGCAAAAACTGTTAAGATTGACCCTATAAATGTCTTTTTCCCTTTCTCGCATTCACAGCCTTTGAGGTTACATGCACATATTGTTTTCTGAGGTCTGAGGACCTCAATATTCGTTACAGCTGGGTCGACCTCCTCATTCTGTCAACTCAAAATACAGCAGTAGAGGGAGTTCACCTCTTCTTCATGGAGTGAGCCTGGTCCTTGGCTTTTATTTCCATTTCTATCCCCAAACAAATGACGTCAAATGTTCCCTCTTTCAAAGTAACATTGCGCAGGCCTTGTAGTGTTCCGGTCACTACTGCCCTCCCAGAACCACACATGAGCCAAGGGTTCAGGTCAAACCCTCCGTGAGTTTCATCCTGGTGGATGAGAAGAGCATGCTTACTGTGGAAATGTCTAAGGCAATGACTGCTTTTTCTCGCCTTCAATCTAGAACCACTCCACTTTTAATTCGGACAGTTGTAGGCAAACAGAACTGAAGATACTCATTCCAAATACCTACTGTCACCCCTGGTTTTCTTTGGCTGCCTTCATTAGGTCTTTAACACCACGGCAGAAAGATGAGGATACACACACACACACACACACACACTCCACTCACACTCCTCAATAGGAGTCTTTGGTAGACTCAGAGAATACAATTGACTTGCCATTTCAGAGTAGAAAGGCAAACTTGTCTTCCCTCACTCCCAAAGTCTCACTTGAACTGACATTGGTAAAAACCATTGTTTGCAATTCCTTACAAAAGGAATCAAACAGATTAGAGGATATATCTATTAGAGAATACATATATTATTATCCTCTCTTATATATATATATATATATATATATATATATATATATATATATATTTCTATGACAATGGTTTTATGGTTCTACAACAATGCAATGTCAATAACATTGCCCTAATCTCAAGAGCATTCTTGCTATAAACTCAAAACACTGTGTCACATATTGAAATTGCTGAGAAGTAGCTCAGACTAAATTTCTCATGGAATTACGAGTTATGAGAATACTGGACTAAGCCACGAGTATGCTGGTTAACATTTAGCCACTTTTACAAGCCACCCTAGAGTCCTTTCACACATACACTTGCACCTGTGTTCTAGGGCACTCCGGGCCTGTGTTGGATCAAGGTGGAAAGCGGGAGGCTTTTGGGTTGTGTCTCCACAGAATAAGGCTGAGCTTTTGTCAACCTTCCCGCGTCTTTCCTTCTAGTAAGAAATGAGGAAGGTGAGCCATTTTTTTTTCTTATTTGGAATTATTCCAGAGTGGTGAGATTATCACAGGCCAGGTTGAAATTTAAGAGGATACTGTTTACAGTAACAAGGGAGGCAGATAAAAATGAACATGACTAGTCAATCATACCTCTCATTACCCATTTACTGGTGTGGTCACAAAAGGGGAATGTCAAGTGAGGAAATGAAGCAGGAAAAGGAACAAGGAAGGTAAGCCAGGAAGACCTGCAGGGGTAGAGAAAAGGCAAGAATGACCTGTGCCTGGTGGTTTTTAAATGATGGGATCTTGGGCCTCACACATAGGAGGACTGATTTCTAATAAAGGTCAAGGACCAAAACGTGGCTGGTGGGACCAGAAAGTCACAGAGCATGGTGGCATCCTGAGAATCAAGACACTGCCAATGTGGATGCCCACGTCGAAGTGCGCAGCTAGTTTTCAGCAATCTCACAAATTTATCTTGCAGCAAAGAACACAAAAACAGTTCCCAACCAGATACTACTTTTTATTTTCAAGCATCTTGAAATCCTTAAGTGAACTTCACAAGTTTGCAAGTGTTCTGGTGGTTAAGACAAACAAACAAGCAAACAAACAAGTAGTAGCTGACAAAGTCATTTGAAAAAACTAAGAATTTAAATTGCATGATTCCATTTAAAGTCTTCACGTTTACTCCAGAAGGCAGGATTAGAGCTCGGGGGTGGCTGTGGGCATTTACACGGCGCTCCTGCCTCCTTAGAAGCTGTGGTCTTTCGGTGGCTCTCCTATGTAACTTGCATCAGAATAATCTGGGTTCCCAATTTCTCATATAAAACTGCATCTGTGTGACCAGCAGCCAGTCCAGGGTTGACTGGCCTGTGTTCTCCAATTTCAATTCCAAAGACACAGCAGAGAATAACATCTTTCTTTATTAAAGGAACCCCAGGAACTCCAATTTAAGTAGTATCCTTCCTGCTAGAGAGTGAGTTGGATCTCACCCTTCTCTAGTTTCCTATAATAAAATTTCCTATTTGCTATAATGCATACATATTTTATAACCTATGTATATATTTTTTTGCTTGTTTTTTTGGCTTCGCCTTTGGCATACAAAGTTCCAGGGCCAGCAGTGACGATACCGGATCCTTAACCTGCGGCACCACCCGGGGGGTCCTATACTTAGGTTTTGATGACTTTTTGTTATGGAACCAAAAACAACATGATTGAATTTCTATTCTCAGATCACTCTGGTGATTACACCTATTTTCAAGAAAACTGACATCAGCTACTTTTCACTTTTGAACCAGTGAAATGTTCACCAAACAGTTGAAAACACTGAGGTACATGTATTCTAAAACTTACTAAACAACGGGTCAGGAAGATACAGGTATTTTTCTTCAAAGTTCAGAAAGAAGTGTTGGTTGCCAGGCTAAATTCCAACCTAATATGGGCGTGTGAATACAGACACAACAGTCCACACACATGAGACCTCAACTCAATGATGAGTGGGTCCGAAAGGAAATGGAGTTTGTGACCCAGTCCTTCGATCCTGCTTAGCATCGGCTTTAGCATCAAATTTTGTTCATTCTGTTTTCCAATCTAACAAGGATTTGGAGCTGAAGGGCCATCTCTATGTGAGGCCAAGAAATAGAAATGCTACGTATTTTCACCACACAAAAGATAATTTCATTAACTCAATAGTGCCCGTTAGTTGGTTAATGTAGAGTCCTGAAGAGTTCATCAGTGTGTTGCAGGGCAATGCTTTATGTCTAAATAGATTCTGGCCCACTGCACTCCATTGAAATGAAAGGTCACAGGTTACTGCATTCCGTATCATATGCATAAAGCGAGTAACACATAAAATAAATGAAAACAAGTGGTGTAGTATTTTGTTGACCACATGTTTTCTTTTTCTCTTTGATGTTAACCTACTGCAGTAGTTGTTGGGAACATGCATTTACTACTAATTCAAAGCAGCCTGAGCACTCAATTCCTTTAAAACTGAAGTTTCCAGTTTTCCAGATTCAGAATGGCCTCTGGCAACAACATTTTATGTTTAAATGATGCATTGACCCTTATATGACCCACAGAAGCTCAGCGCAGTATTCACTGATTATTAGCTATTAATGTAATCCAATAGTCAAAAAATCTCCACACATGACTCAGTAATAACACAAAATTTGCATGTGTTTATATTCATTTCCTAGTCAAAAAAGGTATGTAGAGTCACCACCCATCATAGGTCTCCCATGACAATAAAAAAGGGTAAGAAGTTCAGCCTGACAAATGATTCAATTATGTGATAAAAATCATCACAATTTTATTGATTTTGCCATGAGAACTAAAATAATCAGGAGGGATTGATCAAATACCAAAGGAACGTCATTTTGCCAGGCTGTTATAAAGGGAACCCTGCATATTTAGAAGAATTAATTTGAGTGACCTTCTACATTAAGTGTTTCTAATCTGGGGTGAGGTCTCTCCATGAATATTCCCATCCTTTTCACTCCTGCACATGAAGGCTTGAATTGATAATGGCTGAGGGAAGAGTCTGGGGTGTAAAGTTCCATATGCATTAGCCAAAAACCATTTGACTGGGAAGATGATTCTGCACCCACTGTAACACAGAAAATTCAGAAATGATCACTGGGAGAAAAGCCAACTCTTGGAACAAACATTTAGCATCCGTCAAAGGAAAGGATTGGCACAGCTGAAAACTCAGCTGGAAAACCAATGCTAGGAGCCCTGATCCTGTGCCTGTAATTTAAGTTTAGCTTTTAACCTGGACAGCTGAAATAGGTGGGGACCAAACCAGAAAAGTTCTTGAAAAGTATCTGTTCATAATTTACTGCTAAGATCCCTGAACTTCAACTTACGACACCTAATCAACTGCAGTTGTGCTTGGCATTCAGGCTTGTTTCTTGGATGAATTTCCAATAATTCTAAAATCATTAATCTGATTTGGTAAGCCACCCTCTCCACTCCTCCAGCTAATGGAGAAATCACTAACATTTACTACAAGTCACAGGAAGATTTGAAGTTATGTTAAGTTGAACTTCTTTAGCAGAAATCTTCCCACTGAGACCTAAGTTTCATTTTAAGGCACTATAATAAAGGGTATGGAAACAGCCAAAGATGAGGCAGATCTTTGCAGAAATAGGAGACATTTCAAAAACACAAGTTAGCCACCTCTCTGTCCTATTTCAACATCAAAAGGGACAGAGAGAGTCCAAAGGTTTTCACGGTTAGCTGATTCAGCTCTCTTCCATCCTCCCAAACGTCTCAGATTTCTATTTCCTCTAGAGGCAGAAGACAAAGATGGCAGGGATGTGGAAAAACAAACACAAATCTAGCTTGTAGCCTAGTCTCATGGTTAATTAATTTCCTAATGACAGCATGGAGAGCTCAGACCGAGGGCTAAGTGCTTTCTTTCTTTCTTTTTCTTTTTTTGGCCGTGTCTCTGGCATGTGAAATTTCCTGGGCCAGGGATCGAATCTGTGCCATATGAGTGACCCAAGCCACTGCAGTGACAACACTGGATCCTTAACCCACTTGCCACAAGGAAACTCCTTTAAAGCAGTTTTAAAAATTAACTTTGACCACAAACCCAGTGGCTAGAACTGTGACAAGATGCTCTTTTCTCCCGTTCTGAGGGGGAGCCATATAATTATAACCATATAATATAACCATATATTATAATGATATAATTAATTTTTCAAGACCACATAAATGGAACTTGTTAACAGCAAACAGCCAGTTTGGGGGGGGGGGTCTACTCAAACTTCATTCCCAGAAGGGTTTTCCTATACATTCCAATGAGTTCCATTCTGCCACCAGGAAAGAACTAAATAAACACAGGGTTGAAGTCAGTTAGGTCAGGAGACCAGTGCCAGCAAATAAGTGATTGTGGAGGAACGCAAGGTGGGACAGGGCTGACCTACAGGAAGAATGCTTCCTGTGCACACAAGCACGCGCACACACACCTGTGCCCGCACACGAATTTAAAATGCCTGCGCGTGGGGAAGGTGCAAGCACAGATATCCCATTTGTTTGCATTTCTACACAGGCAAGGACCTGACACACGTTACACACCCACTCATGCACGAGGGCTGGCCTGGCTTGCACAAACCCAGAATCAGACCCAGAGAATCCTTCTAAAGCCGCTGGTTTTACAGGAATGATTCATATCTGCAAGATTGCACTTCCTTTTGACGTGCAGAATTTTTGTCTTCTATTTCTCTGCTGAAAGATACCCTTTTTGAGAGTACAAAATCAAGTCCTACAGGGACACCTCTTGATTCCTCAATGGACAGGACTCCGAACAGGAACTCCAAGAAAAAAAAAATAGCAGTAAAGTGGCCCCTTTTGGAAGTTATTTCTGGATCGAGTGGGAAGTAGTTCTAGATTTAAAGTTTCCGCACAAACAGCACAAAGCAGAGTTGGTGGTGGAGGTGGACATGGCAATGCCTGAGAGTCCAGAAATCGACATAAACCAAAGAAATGAGCATAACTTAAAAGGAGTTTCAACTAAGTATCACCTCAACTCAGTTTGTTCACTGACAAGTTCTGCTCTGACTCATGGAACTGAAAGATAATTACTGATATAGTTCTTCTTAGAAAGGCTCAGCTGGGTGCGATGCGGTGGGTACTGAGGGTGGAACAGGACAGAGGCTTAAGGCTCAGGTATGGCTCCTAAGGTTTCTGCTTGCCTGATTTCGAAGGGAAGGGTGCTAAAGCAAAAGGATCAGCAGCTGGCAGCTCCGTAGTCCTGGAGGAAAGGGATGTGATGGAAACAGAGCCAGCTATGGACTGCTTATTGGTTTGTGAAACAATTTTGTAGGCAGCGATGGGCTGGGCTTCTGCGGTTGGCTCATCTTCTGGGCTATAGTGACGGGAATATTTGGATAGAGACTGGGGACGGAATGGTTTGCCAGCCACGGGGCCTGAGACAGCGTCTTTTTGGGGCTGAGGCCCTTTGTTTCTGTCATTAGGATGGGCCCCAGATTCCAGGGAGGGGCCCCCGTGAGAGATGCTGTCAAGATGGTCTGCTGCTTGAACAGAACGGGAGGGGAGGTTAGACTGCTGGGCAAAACCAGCCACGGAATACTGAGCTCGGACAGAGGGATACACGGCTCGATCAAGGCCCGGGAGCAGAGGGACGTCATCGGTCTGACCGAGGAGACCGGCCTGGGCAGGCGATTCCTGGGAGGTGGCGCTCTGGGCCGCCGCTAACTCCTCCACGCTTTTCTTCTTGGTAAAAGGAGCTCTCAAGAACACGTCCGCCTCCTCTGGCTGGGAAGGGGCCACACTGCCCTTGGAGACAAACGGGGCTTTGGCGAAAATGTCCATGTCATCGGTGGGAACCCGTGAGCTCCTGAAGGGGGCAGTGGCGAAGACATCCGGCTCACCCAGCCCATCCGCGGTGGGCTGTGCCAGGGCGCGGAACTGGTTCTCCCTTGCACCTTGTGCCTTGGCTGGCTCGGGAGAGACCGCTGGCTGAGCGAAGGGAACGGCCCCTCCTCCCAGCCTCCCCTGCAGAGGCTTGCAGCTCTCATCCTCCTCTTCGGACTCCATGAGGAGAGGTCGAGACCCACTGCAGTCCAGCATGTCCCCCTCGAGGTCAGTCCCTTCCTCTTCACTGCTGTGGAATGAGCTGTTGCTTGAAGGGCCATCTCGGGCCAAGTAGTCAGATTCTAAATTGTTCTGAGTTTTCGGACCAGGTACTCTGGAGGGGTCTGCATAGAGGGCCAGGCCTTTAACAGCCGTTCTTTCTTTAAAGTGCTCTATGGTTATTACAGGACAGGGATTGGGCTCTCGCTGGAGACCTGGAAAAGCACAAAAGGCAGAATTAATGCACAGACCCGTTAGACTCTCTCTCGGAACACTGAATGGTCGATCCGTGGCAGAAACATTGTGGGACCAAATAATAGATGTAGAAAATGTAAAAACAGAAACAGAAAAGGAAGTCAGGCAAGGAGACTGCACACAAACTGGAACACAACCACAGTCTCACAGTTTGAAGCACGAAAGGCACGATGTGCGGGAGAGGAGATGAAGATGTTAGGCACACAGACACTCAGCGTAACTACACAAGGCTCCTACGCGTGGGGCCAGGCACAGACACCTGCTCTACCTGGCGCTGGCTCAGGATGGAATGAAAACAAACCTAGTCACTCGTCTCCCCCTATACCATGACAGTTCTGGACTATGCGCAAATACTGTCTGGGGACAAACTCCATTCAGACGTGACATGTGGTCATCTGTTCCACACCTGCCTGTTAACCAAGGACAGAGCCTTGCCCCCCGCCCCCAAAAGAAGCAGAACATGGCTGCTTGAGAAATGCAAAATTACTTGATGATTTACATCATAAGTGCTACTCAAAGAGCACAAGAGTGCCCCAAATACAAAGACTGAAGGCACTTTCTAAGGGAAGAGACATAAACAAAATCATATTAAATAAATCACCTTCAGCTGGAGTTGCCTTGGAATTTTTGTTCTCGGTCTTCTAAGTTAGCAAAGATTCCCTCTGCTTATATGGATCCATCATAAAGTGCTTTAAGCAGAAGGAGTAAAATGCACAGAAGCATTTGCAAACTCTAATATACTACTCTATTTCTACCTAGGTAGAGGTGCCTCAGGGTGCTCTGGCTTTTAAAATCAAATAGACAATTATCAGAATGCAAGAGAGCTTACCTTCCAAGAAATATTAGCAGGTTAGAAGTATGTCATTGAGCACATGTTAGCAAGAGGGCAGGAAAAAGGCATATGTAACTAAGCAAGAAGAATCCAGAGAAAAGGGTGGTTGGGGGCAGAGGTATCATTTCACCATGGGTTTCCCAACCCACCAGGGTAAAAATTATAGGTACAATGATTTGGATTCTAGAGATGACTTAGAACCTCTGTACAGAGATAGTTCAATAATCCCTTCCCCATGTCACCCTCTCCCCTTCTAAGCAAACCATTAGCTAGTAGAGACTTCTGCTAACAATTTCCTCTGGTAAAGTTTCTGCTTGAATTGATCACACAGAACACAGCAGAAGCAGCATCAAAATCAATTTATTGGGGAACCAGTTACTTAGAGACGTTACATTGTAAAGGGGTGTAGAGAGAGATTTGAACATTTTAGAAGATACTGTACAAAAATATTATGTTTTTCTGAATCCTGTAACTATTTTAGCAGTGCTTCTTTTTAAACAGTTCTGACCTTAAGTATTGTTTTCATAAACACAAAAAAGGTGGGTTTCCCCCTCAGTTTTTATTTCCCTTTCTAAAACTTTGAATGTGTTTGGTGAATTCCAAATTATAGAGCCTTTCAGTTCAATTCCGTACTGTGCCAAACGGCTTTCTGAGTAGTATTTGAAGAGGATGTTTCCTTGAATTATAACTTTAATATGTGCACCTACATGGTGACAGGAAAGCGTTACTCTGGGGACAAGAAACAAATGAATACCTTCTCCCTTGAGATATATGCGGAAAGACATAATCCTGATCTCTCAGGCAAGTACAATATTGGATCTGTCACAGCAATTCCCAGGTGATGATGTCTGGGAAGAAATTCAAAGGAAAGGGGGCAAAGAAATTTTCCAAAATAAGATCTGCTGAGCAAGGTGGTACAAAAGGCCCCAAAGTACACAAATCACTTCCTAACCTAGAATCAGTTGGACAAAGTTTTCGTTTCCCCAAACTAAGGCACCACTTCTCATCCTCCAGAACTATCCTAAAAGTTGATGTAGTTCTGTGGGAGAGTAAAATATCTCTTAGGAAAAAAAAAACTGGTAAATTTAGTCAAGCCAATGACCAACTCTGGCGCCATAGGGACCAATAATGAAAAGGAACGCTAGTCTGACTGGAGTTAATATTTGGGGGATAATTTAAATTTAATTTAGTCAAATCACATTTTGTGCACAGACCTCCAGAGAGCAGCTACCTATAGAACAAGGGCGTCTTGGCTGCCTGCAGTGTTAGGTCACATTTTGAGAGTGTAAAGCCCCCAGTAGGGCCATGTCTAGAGCTGACACAGGACAGAAGGGCATTCCTAACCTACCTGCATTACTTCTGTTAAAAAAGGAGATCTTGGTCAAGTCAACTGGAAATCTGCCAACTCAGAGCATATTCTATGACCTTCACGGTGAATAACAGGAAAATCATACCTAAAATTCCAGCAACCTTAAAAAAAATTGATACAAAAATATGGTAACATCAAGCTGAAGGGAGAACTCATCTCCGAGTCCTTTAAAACAAGGCCAGACCTATTTCATATCTCAGCATGAAGCTGAGCTATAGGATTGAGCAAGTATATTTAAAGGATTCTCCTGAGAAGGCCAAGTCTCTTAACCTTTCCATTCTTTTTCAAGGAGGTGCCATGTGACCAAGGCTGAGAGCAAGCACCCTTTGTAAGTCTCCCAGCCTGGCGTTCTGGAGACCAGAGAAAGGCGCTGGGCACGGGGAGCACGGACATCCACGTCTCCTCGGGGAATTTTGGTGGTGGCAGCACAAGAAGCAAAGCAATCAAGAGAAGGAGAGGTTCTAAATAACTCTAAACAGAAGACAGACATTAAATCTTGTTGGCAGTTAGAGGTTTTTTTGGGGGACCGTGAGTGTGTTCTTGCAGGAAGGGAGAGCATGTGTTCTCAGGGTGAACGAGCCTTGCATATGAAGACAGCCTTGTACTGCCAGAAAAACATGTTTGAAACAGTCTGCCTATTAGCAGTGAAAGATTTACACTAATTTAACCTCAGTGCCTTGGCCCGGTTCCTTTGGAAACCAATGGCACGCACAGCAGAGGCTCTGTGACCACACGACTCAATAAAGCTAGCCAGTTGTTCGTGGCGGGTGGGAGGTGATGGGGAGCTGGGTTTACCCGGCCTCACAGGGCCAGGGTCTCTCTTCCCAAGTGTAAGGGAAGGGTCTTCCTTATCATGAAGTTTAAGGTAGGAAATCTGGTTCTAATTTCCTCAAGGCAAAACATATCCCTTTTTCTTTTACTTTAGCACATTAAATGAAGCAGGAGGTCAAAACAGACTCTTTTTTCTTGCTGTGATGTAGTACTGTCTGCCAGGTTACGGTTGAGAAGACTTTTTGACATTTTAATCTATCTTGAGGCTCCAAACTATGTCAATTTCAGTAGGAACATACATGCTTTGGAGGTAAGGAAAGCCCTCTCCAAAAGGATCTGATGATTTGGCAATTATCCTTACCAAAACTCTAATAATTTTTCAAAGCAACATCCCCCAGTGCTGAATGATTTAGAGCAGGTTTGCCCTGGACATTTTCTCTGATGGACACCGAGGGCCATCCAGAGTGCTTCCTAAACAGTCAAAATCTGAAGACTTAAGTTTCAGGCTGGATATTCCTGCGTGCAATACATCATGTGCAGCTAGAATTTTCCTTTCTCCCATACTATAAAGAGAAAATACAGTTATAAGGGAGTATCAAAGACATAATTGTTGCCCCAAACTGAAGACTTAAGAGTATTGGGAAACCTTCCCATATAGTTAGTTATGAGCAAATAGAAAGCAGAATATCCCTTCACAAGAGCTTCAGATACGAAGCACCAAATGAAATCTACACTTTCAGAGTCAAATCGGGGAATCAGGAGACGTACATCAAACAAATAATTTCCATGACTTTCTGTAAGACAATAAAATTAAGCATTTGGTCCTACCATATGTTATGGAGTTGCGTTAAAGCCCACGACTGGGGAATAAGGGACTTGATGGGAGCCGATGCTGGCTAGCGATGCTGTGCCTTTCGAGCCAGTGGAGCAATTAACTGAGAGAAATTTCTCCCTGGGCCTAAACTGCTGCTGTCAACAGAAAATGTTTCATTAAACTGGCCTGGGCATATTAAAAATTAAATGAGAGAAGGGAGGCTGCGAATCTGTGTTCCCTTGTACAGCTCCATGTCTGGTCATATCAAATACAGGCTCACAGGGGTTTTATTCTGACTATGGGGTGAAGCCAGGGTAGCCTTGATTCATTAAAATGTCCTCAGCTCGTCTCTCGTACGTGTCTGCATTTTCCTTGTGCACAGGCAATTATCAGCATTCAACAATGTGTTCAAATCTTTCTTTCTTTTTTTTTGCAAAAGTGGGTTTTCCAATGAGGAAAAGAGCAGCTATTGTATAAGTTTTATACAGCTCTGAACATCATGCTCCCATTTGAACAGATAAAAGTCTTTATTTTCCTGTATGTTTACATAAGAAGTTTACAGACTTGTTTTTTATACAATACTTGTGTAGCAACGTTCAAATTTCACACCTCTCCTGTATAAGATAGCTTCATGTACCTCTGTTTGTTTTGTCTTCCTGGGAAGGCAAGGGGGTGTGCAAGAGGGCAGGGGGGATACTCACAGACAGACAGTACACTGAGGATGCTACATCAGAGTGGGAACCGAGAAAGTATCTTCCATTCTAGCAACAACCACTATTTGGTAATTCTGCAAAGGTCAGCATTATCCAAAGGATCTCTCCCCCCACCATGGTAGTGAAAGGAAACCCAGGGGAAACAAAACAGTATCTTGTTACAGATTATTTGAAATGGAAGCCATCTGGGATTTATTCTGCCTCAGGAAACCCAAGCACATGCAACTGCAGGAACTTTACTAGTGGGGAAAAGCAAGAGGCTAAGTAACTTTGCGTTGGTAAAATTACAGCCTCTTGAGAGGAATAAAAGATAGCTTTGTAATATCTGGAGTGTGTCAGTACAGATATCATTTTATAATCCATCTAATGGTTTCTATCTTCTGCCTGGAATTTGCTTTAATTAATTCAGTACTTTGGGCAACCCTGTCATTTTTAACCCTCAAACTCTTAAGTTCATGGCTATAGAATCCCGCGTCTTATAGACTGAGAAAGTTAAGGACTCCTGAGACTGTAGACATACATCAGCATGGGAGACTTTATTGTGGCCCAAGGTATCTAGAGTGTGCATCTGCTCAGCTGAACTCACACGCCTCCACACCTCAGGGCTGAGGCAGCACTGTTCCTGACCTGGGGGGAAGACTGTGTTGGTTGGAACCACTTATCTGTCAGGGGAGGAGAAAAAGGATTAGAAACAAAACCAATATTTCATCTTGAGAATACTGGTTTACTCCCCTCTAATTATTAGCAATCCACATTCTATAATTGTAATTCAGGAGAAGCCAAGTCCAACACCCAATGACATTGAACAAAGGGACAACCTCTTTCAGAGGTATTTTGCAAACCCGTATCTTTCAATGTTCTAAACCATACTAAAGACAGGCAAAATCACATGAGTTCCCTTATTCAGAATATTAAGGACATGAAGACTGACTGTTGTCACATTTCCATTATAAGGTCCTCTCTGGGAATTTTCAGTGGATTCTTCTTCTATGATCTTCAAAAGTAACCACTCTTCAGTTTAGGGGAGTGATTTTGCTTTTGGGAAATATCCAAATGTTACTCAGAACCAAGAGTGGTAGACAAACATCAAGAAAAAGAGCATACTTTCAGATGCTGAAAGTGATACTCATTAGATAATAATAAACTGATTTTCTTCAGTTGTTTTACATTCCTTGATAGTGTTTCTAAGGAGAAGAGCAAGTATTAGCTTTCCAAGTAAAAGCAGAGGCCCTTGAAAGAAACAACATTCAATTAGATGTCAAAATTCTGATACGTCTGCTAAAGAAATCATTAATTATAATGATATTTAGAAGTGTCCATTTAAACCTTATCTCCTCTGAGGCTTGTGTTTTTAAAAACACTGGGACTTGAATTTGACCTAGTTATTTGAATGCTGGAAAGAGAAAAAAAAAACCAATTTATGATGTTTTCTGGTATAGTTGCTACATTCGCACAGTCAGAATAAAAGCTAATCAGAAACATATGCTTTAAGTATTTGTCCTTTTTTTATATGGCAGATCATTGATTTTACAGTTTAAAAGAATTGAAATCTTCTGATACTGTTTTGCTGGAATAGGTAGGTACGCCTGTGTAATAGTTAAAACAAGGAAAACCTATGTCTAAAACTCGTGATGATTTATGCGTCTATTCAGATAACCAAGAGAGAGCAACGCAGGTTAGCAAAAGCCTATTGTAATTCTCTACAGTGTAAGTACTGCTACAATTAAACTGCAGAAGATAACTGAAGAACATCAGGATTATACAAATCCTTCATAGTCCTCCTAAAGAATAATAACATACACTCAGAATCCTGGAATTGTATAGTTTTAAAAACCATCTAGTCCAAATACACCACTGTAACTAAGGGACAGTAGCTCTCAAAAGTGAAGCCCTCACTGAAGGCCACTTGGCCACCCACTGGCCAAGGTCAGGGTGAGCTCCCAGGTGGCCTGTCCTGCCCAGCCCTCTTCTCCCACCACCCGCTTCAGCTCTCACATCTAGGAGATGAAGTGGATGGGCTAGAATGACCTTGAAGGTCCCTCTTGCAGCTCAGACTACGGTTTCAAAGGTCTATCAATTATCGGCATACTACACTCATCTCAAATAAACCCTTTCAGCTCAGGGATGATGCTATAAACTGAGGGAGGCCCCGTTTAACAAGCCACTCACACGAATTCCTTAACAGAAAAATAGTTCTCTCCTTTCTAGCTCTACTCCTCAAGAATAAACTCAAGATAATTTCATGTCATTATCTCCCTCAGGCTTCCTCCACCCAGTCCCTCTCGAGGTTTCTAGTCTGTTTATTTTCATTAACATTCTCCACTAAACTTTACTGAGCCAGATGACTAGAGCATATATCTCAATGTGATTACAGGTAACACATGAGAGGAACAATTTAGAGACACTTACCTAATTTCTAAACTGTACTCTTCATGGTTTCGATTCAATGGAGAAACTAAATATTTCATTATGTTTCTAACATACATGTATGAAAAAATCAAACTGGAAAACATAGGCATAACACATTATTCTTATTTAAAAATAAACATCTTCACTAACTAACTAATGTTTATATATTCTTTCTCTGGGGAAAAGAATACAATTTTGATCTTCGGTAATATTCCTGTCCATAAAGGGGCAAACTGAGTCCCATTTTTACAGCTATCCAATAGTGGAGAGCTCTTTAAGAATATCTTTTGGCATCCTTAGCCCGAAGGTTGTGCCTTCCTCAATTTTGGAAATGATCCATTATCCTAATAGAGGCTTTTACTTAGCACATCTAGTTTCAGCTGGCACAGAAGTGCTTAAAGTCAGAAGGAAGACTGGAAGGTTCAGATTTTTCCTCTGATACCTTTCAAAGGCTGCTCTCTCATTGCTGGAGTCAGAGCTTGACCTCCAAAATATGGTGTTTTTTGCAGGCTGTTGTGGCTGTTCAGCTTTCTTTTTTCCCCCCCTTAAAGTGCAAAAGTGAGGAAGAAGAAACAAGAGTTCTAGATAGGGAAACAAGCAAACGGACTTGGGATTTTAATGGTACAGATCCGATCAACTAAGTGCTTCCCTTCTGACCACAGAAAATGGCACTCAAGGGAGAGAACCGAATGGGGTTCCCTGTGCCCATCTCTTTTCAAAAGGATGATTTTTATAAAACTGCTTTGCATGTAAGGAAAAAAAATATATACTTCGGTGAGTAAGGACATATACAGAGGGCGACCATGAGGCATGTCGTCATGTCAGTGCAGGGGCCTTTATTAATTTTAGGAACAATATTCTAAAGTTAGTGAGAAACTATGCTTTGTTTTGTTTTGTTCATCTAGGAAGCCAAGGAAAACCAACCGAACATATTTCGTTGGCTGCATCCTTTGATTCAAACATCAGAGAGAAAGAAAGGTAAGTAGCCAGAGTCAAATTTTGCCTAGCTTGTCAGCATACTTATTTCTGATTATCGGAAAATAAACAACATGCTTATTCTACAAAGACAGAGGACCTGCTGAAAGCTTAGAGCAACACACAAGTCTACTCAAAATGATTCCATATGTTACACTGTAAGATTGCTGTGTAGTTAGTTATACAAGGGAAAGAGATCAAAACCCTGTACAGACACCTGATATCGGACTCGATACGCCAAGTGGAAACAGAACTATTCAGCGTCTTCATTTATACACAATTTACAATATTTGATTCAAAATAAAAATCACAAGAAAAATACATCTGTTTCTGCTACAATTCCTTCCCCTCCCCCATCCACCCCCCAGTGAAAAGTCTTCTAATAAAAGGTATCATATTACCACCATTGTCTTGTTTTGGTCTAATTCTGAGATCCCAGGTTGGGACAGTTAACATGAAAAGGAATGGCAATACTTGGGCTTTACATAATGTACACATTTTATCCAAGGATCTCAGGTACTTGCAGTCACATCTCCAGATTGAGAAATCACGATTCAATGGAAGCCAGAATGTTGGACGAATGCTGGGCAGGTTGCATGGGGTGTAAAATCCCTTGGCTAAGTCTATGATCAGACAAGGTCAAAGTTGGTTGGCTAGAGCTGGGCTCAATTTCTCTTTTCAAACATATACCATCAGTCAGTTTCACCCTCTCTTAAACCACACACCCATCTCCAGGTTACTGCCTAGAGTTAAGACCAACTGAAGAAGCCATGTCCTCATGATAATGCAGCAGGATAAAAAACAAAAACAGAGAAACACATTCATCAGCATCTGGCCAAAGGAGACGGGGGTTGGAGCATTGATTTGGGAGGCCATTCCTAGCAAGAGTGAGACAAAGGTGTCAATTCACTAGTTTCCGTTACAGTTAAGCTTTTGGTGGAGTCGATTCCAGCAGAGGTGAAGCTCATGGCATCTAGCATTTGATTTAAGATAATGCTACTGAAGACGGGTAATGAGAAAACACAGCAAACTAACAGGGAGGAACTGGCCAAGGAATATCTGGAGGGCCGAAGTGATTTTCTTTCCTTATCATTTCTACGGGAGAAGGCAAGGGGGAGGAGATTAGGGCTAGAGGGCCCCTTATTTGCAGATTTTTTTTTAAAAAAATCATTTTCTTGTAACTCCGTAATGAAAATGTATATTACGGTATGAAGGTTACAGAACTGCATCTGCTACTGGGTCACGGCTACAGGTCTATGAGCTGATCCACCAGCAGTAAAGACCTGGCTAGGTTGGGAAGACTGGACTCAGAGCTCCCACTGCTGTTTCTAGAGTGCCCACCTGGAAGTGGAGAGATAGGAATTCAGTACAAAGTACAGAGGGTTAAGGTTTAGATGTGCAGAACAAGCAATGGAGAAAAAAAACAAGAAATCCTAGAGAAGCAACAATTTACATTTTGAAAACTCTTACATGTTAATTTCTAAACGTGTAAACTAGCGATCCACCACCTCCCAGCAAAAGTTCAGGCAGCGTGCACACACCATACTTTATGCAGGAGACCTTGCAAAGAGGATGCTATTTCCAAATGAGTATCTATTTTACCTGAGAACTGCTAGCTGTGTACTAACTTCCTGATAACATCAACTCATCTCCCCAGTAAAGTAAAAAAATCAATCATTTTTTATTTGGGGAGGAATTAGTTCTTAAGACTACTGCAATAAAAACATGCCTTAAAAGTATACAGATGGTCCTATGGCAATTCAGTGTTTTATGGCATGTTCAAATGATTTTAATCCATCAAAGAGGAAAAAGAATGCTCCATAAATGTCTAAAAGATGTAAATGATATCAAAGTACCACTGTTAATCTCTTTGGGAAGAATATTTATTACAGATTGTTCTAATCGTGATAAAAATGTTCAGTTTCGTTTTTGTTATGTATCTTCAGGTTTCTATTGAATGAAGATCATTTTATTTTTAGCTTGATACTTTGTAAAAACCAGCTTTTAATCAAACTATTAAATACTTTTCTTCTCTCTAAATAAACACCCTGGTCATGCTTTAAGATACCTATATCACCATCTTTATCTGTATCTCCATTTATCTAAACTGGTCCAGCCCACAATGATTGTCTTTACTCCAATTTCCTTTTTCCCCCTTGTCGATTAGGTACATTACTATTTTGAAGAGAGCTGATGTCAAGCTCTTTGCTTTTCCCCATCTTCTCTTTCTTACCTTGCGGGTTTTTGGTTATCAATACAGGAATAGGGTCAAACTCATCTTCTGCCACCTTGTCCGAGCCCTCAGGGACATCAAAACCTGAGATGAGATTACTATCTTCTGCAGCTTAATACACAATGCAAGTACACAAGCAGAAACAACAGAAGTAGAGGTTAGCAAATGAGAGAATACATAAGAGGTACAAAGTTCCCAACTGCACAGTCACTGTTGTTTTTAAAGATGAAAATGCTCATTCTCCTGAGTTGAAATAAAAGGAGTAAAGCTGGAAAACTTGGGGAAACAGAAAACGCTTTAGAGCTGGCCATGTTAAGACTTTCATAAATCAGACGGCAAAAAAGTTATATAAAGAATTCTCCCTACCGTTACAAGGCCATTAAATCTAGTGTGAGATATCTCTTCAATGTTGGTAATTCACGAAGGCATGGGATTTAGTCACTTATTTATTGAGAAAATAGAGGCTGTACTAACAACATTCAGAAAAACTCAAACCCAGGAGCATTGGGGAGATAATCAGTTGTACTTTAAGAAGTAATCACTACACATACACACCAGGAAAACAAACACTTCTGAAAGAACCCACTGCCCAGTGATGGGGAAAAAAAAAAAAGGACTTTCAAATTCTGATGCCTCAGGAACGTTGGGGTGCAAGACATATGCACTGAGATTTTAAGCAGAAGTTTGCTAAAAATTCTTTTCCATTCTAATTAAGGTTATCCTACAAGCAAGTGCTAGCTGAGCACCTATTTTGCAAGTGATGCTTCTCTGTAACTATACATTGCTGCTGATACACGCCTGCCAGCCATTACTGGCTACCTAGGTAAATTCTCTCTACATGCTCTAAAAAACATAGTCATTTTAATGCTGTCAAGGGTAAAAACAAAAGCTGGGCTATTACCATTGCAAACCAAAGGCCAATTAAGTTTTAGTCATCTTGGGGAAGCTTCCTTTCTAAATTTTTTCTTCAGCAAGGACTTAAACCTATTCCTTTTATATATATATGTGCTCCTTCCAGAAAACTATTTTCACCATTTAAGCTCAGAAATAATTTAGTGAATGCCTGTGTACGGTAAACCAGACATAGTGTTTATCACTCTCACACGCTGCTCACTGAATAGGACTCAATTCAAACTCCCTCTGCTCAGAATTTCAAACCAGTATTAACCCAAGACTAAGACATGAAAATAGCAGATAAGAAAAAGAAATACCATTATAAATAATTGATGAGTAATGAATCGTGGTAACTCAAATGGTAACTAAAAATCAAAACTTTTACAAGTTCAACCTTTGAGGAGTGACCTTTGAGGAATGATGTCTTTTTCTTTATTGTAGTAATCACTATCAAAAAACTTTCAGTCCAATTTAATGAAACAGTTTTAGGTTCCAAGGCCAACAAGTACCTGGTTATGGTCAGTTAGTGGACAGCTGACTATTTAACCATCTCCCCGAGCTGACTGCAAAAGCTGACTGCTCTCCTTAACAGAAAGCATGGAATATCTGCATTTCAAGTGATAGTCAGAAAGTAACAACTTCACCATCTGTTGTCCCAGCCTTATTAAATATTCTGAGAGGGATTATAACACAGGGGCTATAATACCAGACTCATTTTCTGCTTAAGGAAGTGGTTAGAAAACTTCACTAGCAAATACTATTGTTAGGAAAAATTCTCAGGAGTTGCTCAGTTCTTCTCTAAGGATACATATGGGCCTGAGAAGAGGAAAGCATTTACCTTTATGGGCCGGAGCTGAGATCGCTATGGGGGCAAACTCTTCCAGAAGGTCAGTAGTAGGGTTAGAAAGCAGAGAGCAATCAATCAGGGAATCTTCCCCGGTGAGAGAATCTGGGTCCAGATTAACAGCATCCCAGGTCATTGATGGCATTAAATGGCACACACAACAATATCATGAGATTACGTCTTAGCCTTTAAGTTACTGCATTTACAACATACACACAAGCCAAGGTGGGAGAAAGAAAACCAAAAGATACACGTGAGGCACTCTGGACTTTCATCTATAGAGACACGTATTTCTAGACTCCTCTTAACAGTAACACATAAATATGGAAGTTTTTTATTTTTATTTTTTTTTCTTGGAGGTTGCTTGTTAAGAAAGTAAATCATTTGGACGTCAGTGAAACTTTGGCAACTTTGTTCTTAGCAAATGCCATTTGGGGAAAAGGCCTCTGCAACTGAAGAGTTTTACTTAAACAGTCATTTAAAAATTTACTGTAGGATGAGGTATCCAAGCTGATGAGAAAGGGTTGTCCCTGGCTTATTAGCAGCATATGGCATTATTAAACAGTACTCTCTCCGGGTCTCCATTCAAAATAGGATGACCTTGTCTCTTATCAGTGTTCTTTAAATTTGATATGCTCCTTTGAACACGATTTTGCTTTTCGTTAAGGAACAGAAAGAAGGCAAAATTCGGAGTTCACATGTGAATTGTTTTCTGGGAAAGTTTCTAGAAAACAGCCAAATAAGCACAAGGAAAAATAAACATACCGTCTTCTGTGTTAATTTTTTTTTTTTAATTTAGATGAGTTTATTCTCCTATATTTCCTAAACGTTTGTTTCTGTTCCAAATTAGCAAAGTGGGCACTTTTATAAAGGTAATTACGGATTCAGTAAAAATGAAGGCTATCAAATCTATATTAAGGAAGTATAGTTAAGGAGTTTTAATAAGAGTGAATTTTGAAACTGGGGTATGAACAATGATGGATCCAGGAAAGATTTCGACTTTACCTACAATTTATTTTTTATTATTATTTTTTTTGTATTTTTGCCTTATCTAGGGCCGCACCCACGGCATATGGAGGTTCCCAGGCTAGGGGTCTAACAGGAGCTGTAGCTGCCGGCCTTCGCCACAGCCACAGCAACGCGGGATCCGAGCTGCGTCTGCAACCTTCACCACAGCTCACGGCAACGCCGGATCCTTAACCCACTGAGCAAGGCCAGGGATCGAACCTGCAACCTCATGGTTCTTAGATTCGTTAACCACTGAGCCACGACGGGAACTCCCTTTACCTACAATTTAATAGCCAATCACTTAGATGTGATTAAAGGTCTGTGTTAGGAACAGAATGCCAACACACTTATCGTGAGCACCCATGGATATTGTCGACACTGTTAGATGCGAAAGACGGCTCAGTACCCTGGAGAAGTCAAGGGCATCCTTACAGCTCAGCGGGGTTCTTTAATTAAGGAGGCAGAGGGAACCTGCCACCAGTGGGGGAAAAAAATCTTAAATAAAGAAAGACTGTAACCAAAGAAAGCCTAGGGATCACTCAACAAAGAACACAGCCCTTTAGTGAGGAAGCGCGGATCAACGTCTAGAAGCTGGGGCTGTAATAACACCGAGCATCTGTTCTGGGAGCAAGTAACCAGGCTGTGAAATAAGCCCAGGACCAGCTGCCTCAGGTGGAAAGCCTGACTCTGAGCGCGCCTCACACCGATCAGCCCCTGCAGCTGCAGAGACGCCTGACTGACCTGTGCGGTTCGAGGCCACGGATTCCGTCTGAGATGGGAGGCGCTGGGGCACCGGGGGCTCCAGTCCTGGTATGAGACTCTCGACAGCGACATCAGCTTTTTCTTTTGTGACAGAGCATTAAGAAAGGAGAGGAGAAGGTAAGGGAAAGGGAACCAGAAGGTTCTCTGGGCAGTTCTGTGAGGGCTTGCTGCGTGTCCCAGTCCAGACAGAAAGCACAGGAAGTTGTTCGCTTTCTGCTGCTTTGAGTGTCTGGGCTTCAGTGGCTGAGCACGCACGTTCACGGTTAACCATTGTGGCTAGGTTATCAATCTTGGTGATTCTCAGTTTTTACAGATCAATGCAGAATGCGTGCCACCCAAGCAGACCTCTTACATGTCAGAAAACACAGGCTGAAAGGCATCTTAATATCTTCTGGTAATTTTGCTTTTCTTAAGGAATAAACCTGGGGGCAAACATGCTCTGTGCCTTGCAAAGGCCACTAGTCCATCTCAAACCCCTTGGCAGGATATAGCTACAGGTATTCTTTACTGTGTAACATCCCCCACCCCCGAGCTGGAGCCCCATCTCTCTGTAGGGCCATGGGCATTTCTGAGTTTTAGGACCTTCTGCTAGTACAGGGGCCCCAGACATTTTATAGGTCTTGTGTGTCTTGGGAGTGGAGCACAAGAAAGTGTGAAAGCAAGTAGATCAAAGCCCCTGCCCTAGATTCGACTCACGCGGCTTTACCATGGGCAGATGTTTTCTCAGCTACTGACACTAGGCACATTTGCAGGCCTTCTAAAGAAGGATCTGCTAAAGGTAAAGTCCAGCTTGAAATCAACTTTTATCATGAAGCTTTTGCAACAAAATGTGAATTTTCCCACATTTCTCCTCTTTCATAAGAAAGTCGCTCTAGAAGTCTCGCTGTTTCAAGAAAGGCATAAATAACAGCTGCTGGACGGCAGAGAAGATGTTTTGTTTGGGGTGATAACAAGGGAGATTCAACAGCCCTGGTTTCTGGGTTAGCAAAAGGCATCTTTCCAACACTAGAAGGCTTCAAGGCATTTCCGCATTTCCACTCCTCACTAGGGCTATTCAGTGGGGATCTGTTAGCTGCCGTTCTTGAAACAGACACACATAGCATGCATAGAAACAACAGATGATGACTTTACCAATTACAGTGTCAGAAGTGCTACCAAAAGGATCTGTCATAGGCAAGAGGTCAGGGAGCAGAAGAGAAGTGTCAGGAGACTTGAGTCCCTCAATTAGTTTTTCTAGGTTGGGCAGAGAGATAGAGAGTAAAAATGCAATGAGATATTAAAGTCAGCTGATCATTTACCATTTGCTATGCAAACGCATTCTGGGGTCAAAATTTTGTGCAGATTCATCATCAAAACCAAATACTCTGAGGATCTTGTTACAAATAGGCTTTCAGAGTACCAAGTTTAAAAATGATGACTTCCCCAAATGATGTGGTCACTTGGTAAGGCATTCAAGATACTGCCCTAAGTTTATTTTAAAATTTAATGTGTAATTTATACTGAGTAAAAGTAACCACTTTTAAGTGTACAACTTGATGAATTTTGACAAATGTACACAGAACCACCACTGAAATAATGAGGTCGAACATTTCCATGAGCCCAGACAGCAGCCTCGGCCTCCTCTCCAGTCATCATCTTCCTCTTACCCCAGACCGTGGCAATGACTCATGGCAATGACTCCTCTGTTTCCTGTCTTTACCATAGCTTTGCCTTTCCTATAATTTCCTGCAGAGTATGTAGTCTTTTCTGATGGCCTTCACTTAGTATAATGTTTTCAAGAGCCCTCTATATTGTGGCACATCGGCAGTTTGTTTTATTGCTGAGCAGTATTCCACTCTATGGGTGTACTATATTTTGTTGATTCTTTCATCAGAGGACAGACAGACAATTGGTTGTTTCCAGCTTTTAGCTATTAAAAAGCTGCCATAAACATGCGCCTGTAAGTCTTTGTGTACTCATATTTCTTCCTGGGCTTAGTTTTGAATCTTTTTTCTGACTTGCATTGAAAAATAGTTTATAACTTAACCCAGAGAAGCAATGAAGCCATCCTAAGTTAACGTCAACAATTGTCTGCTGTCTGCCAACCAGGAACTTGTGACACTACTGGTGTTCTTATTATTATACTGTCAAATCTCACAAAATTCACTTAAGCCTGCAGATGGATTACTTTTGTTGTCTTTTGGCTAAGAAACAATAGGACACCAGAAGCCACCAGATTTGTCACACCTGATAACTTAAATGTGTGTAACATGTGCACATCAAGGTTCCTTCCAAAACAATTCCTTTAGTCTGATCCATCAACAACTCTCTACCTTGAACTTATTAACAGTACAGCATTAACTTGACACAAAATCATGAATCATAGACTCATACAGAAAGAAGGGAATTAACAGCTCATACTTCATTTTACTTACTAAGGGACTGAGGCCACATAAATTCCATAACGTGCATAGTTAAAGGCCTCTCACCAATGCTTTTTCTTTTCTTTTTTCTTTTTAGGGCCACACTCGAAACACATGGAAGTTCCCAGGCTACAGGTCGAATTGGAGCTGAAGCTGCCAGCCTATGCCACAGCCACAGCAACAGGGGATCCGAGTCACGTCTCTGACCTACACCATAGGTCACGGTGATGCTGGATCCTTAACCCACTAAGCGAGGCCAGGGATTGAACCCACATCCTCATGGATACTAGTTGGGTTTGTTAACTGCTGAGCCATGACGGAAACGCCCACCAATGCTTTTTCTATCATAGAAATAAACTGCCACTAAGAAAGAACTAAAATCAAAATGTTTGAGAAAGAGAAGGTGACTTAAAGTTCAAGAATGTCTATACACCATTTTAATGAATCTGTATTCTTTCAGGCTATCAAATCAAGACAAGAAAAAAACAAAATTGACAGTCATTGAGGGATGGAAACCAAACTTAAGGCGACCTGTAATTTAGGTGATCTATAACTACACGGATGAAACAAAACAATGGATTCTAGTGTCTTGGTACAATTAACACACTGCAGAGAAAGACGTTTTTATATGTGAAACCAATTTACCATTTTTGAATGCACAGCATGCAGGTATCTTTGAATTAAATAACAATATGCTACATTTCTCATTTATATCTCATTTATACTGAAGAAAGGAAGGAAAAAAAGCAGCCTCTCAGCAGCAGGGAAAACCCCAGGGTTCTAACCAAGAAGAGAAGTGTAATACCATCAGCATTAATCCTGAACTGTACGTGACATTGTAGGAAAAGATGTTTAAAATATCTTTGGCAATTTTCAGCATTCTGGCAAAAGTAAGATGGTTTTCCCCGAAAGTCTCGTTTTTCATTATTCTGAACATTAGCTTTTGTTTTATTCCCCTTGGAAAGCTGCTTTCAGTTAAAAAAAAAAAAAGCAATTATCTACTTCTTCTACTTCTAGCACTTAGATATTTGCAAGCTGTGAAGCACTCGATAAAAAGTAAAGAGCCCAGATTACTCATCTTTCATACAGCAGTTTGCTTTGGCCTCTCCAGTGACTGGATGTGACCTTGGGGCAGGCCTTAAACTTGCGTCAAATGGAGACAACTCATCCCAACCTCTTTACGGCAGTCCCTGGAGCATCACCTTTAAGTCTTTCCCCACCCTCCCTGCCACATTAGGAACTGTTTTCATTTCTCTTGCAGCCCTGAAGGCAGGGAAGGTATCATCTTAATTTCCGTGTCCCCAGGACTCAGTTCTCTCTCCCCTGTCATATCTCTGCCTTCTGGCTTCACTGGGGAGGTGGGGAGAATAGGAGAATCAACCACAAAAAAGCAGGTCCTTCAAAGATAATTTAATTCTTTCATTAGCCATTAGCAAAAAGCATGAGAGGGTAAAAGGCGTGTGTGCACATGTGTGCGTGTTGTATGGTGAGATGGAGTGGGGTGGGGATGGAGTAAACTGCGAAATTTAGGGAGGCTAATTTTCTGACCAAATCTCAAAGTAACGGGCTGTTCACATAGATACTCTGTATGGGCACTGCCGCCTAGGACATTCAAATATTGGAACTTGGGGGAGGGATCAGCGTGTTACCAGGCAGAAAAGGAGGAGTGAGAGGCAGGGCCACAGCCTAAATAAGGCAGTCAGCATGTGCAGGAGTGGCCTCTTTTAATCCCAGCGCTCTTGTAGCCAGAGAAGGCTCTCAGCTTCTCAGCGCCGACCCCAGGGGCTATTCTAACAATGGGGGTGACTTGCATTTGTAAAGTTCAATGTCCAACATTACTGACACAGTTGAGAAGAACTGACACCAGAGACCATGAGTGTGCGTGACTTGCCCAAAGTCAGAGATGGGACAAAGTAGAGCCCTGACTTGACTTCAAATTTCCCTCCACGTGCTGCCTACAGGGTCTGCCTAGCTCCATAACCACAGGAAGAAGGGATTTCACACAGACAGGGTTCCGTGCACAATGGTCAAGTTATAAAAGACACATTAAAGCTGGAAGGAACTTCAGATCTTATCCAATTAGTCTTCTCACTTGCAGAGGAGGAAACAGCTGTAGAATGTCAAGGCAACTTGCCTAAGCTCTTAGAGCAAAGAAGCCACAGAGCTGGCCAGGACTGGGACTCAGATTGTCTATGTTCTAGAGAGTCACTTTTCCAGTTTAACTAAGGCTTCGATTACTTTAAAGTGTATAAGCTCTTAGAAGATAAATTTAAAGCTCTTATTGGTCATTTTTGGTCACTGGAAATAAGAATTTGAGAACAGATTGTATTTGGAAGATAAAAGAAAGGCTACAGGAGACTGACAATCTATAAATCACGGCCCAGAGGACTCATAGGTACATAAACGTCTGGCCTTGAAAGTCTTCATTTTTTGAAATCTGGCTCCTCACTTACATCATTTTTTTTCACTTTTTAGGGCCACATTTGAGGCATATGGAGATTCCCAGGCTAGGGGTCTAACAGGAGCTGTAGCTGCCGGCCTACACCACAGCCACAACACGGGATCCGAGCCGCGTCTGCAACCTACACCACAGCTCACGGCAACGCCAGATCCTTAACCCACTGAGCAAGGCCAGGGATAGAACCCGCAACCTCTTGTTTTCTAGTCAGATTCATTAACCACTGAGCCACGACGGGAACTCCTCTCTTACATCTTTTATAAAACACTCTGAGACCATGTATCATGATGCAGGGTGGGAAAGAGCAGAGAAGGTTGTGAATTTAGGAAACTGTGCCAGAAGTGTTACGATTTTAAACCTCGATCAAGCTCCATCGACACTGACATATGATGACCTGTTGCTGTCTAATGAACGAAGACTTTTAAAATTTTATTTGAATCATGGGAAATGGCTTCTCTGGATGCAAAAAAAAAAACCTCATCTTCTGGGACGGTTCATACCTGAAACATAAAGACTCACACTCTACTTCTCAATTATACAAAGTGACAGGTCAATGAAACCCGCAAATAATTCATAAACTGCATTTGGCTATAATTTAATCACACTCAGAAACATTTTATAAGAGTTTTCCATTTCCTCTGCGTCAGAATCACAAGTCCCTGACCACACCATATTCCAGAATATGTGAAAAGCAGTGGATGATTCTGGATAGAAGCACATGGCCCAGTTTTGTATCAGTTCCGGGGCAGACCCTGGTATTTTTAGAACTGGATTCAGATCCTAAATGTGCTACGGTGAGAAGGGAGAAGATTCTTGGATTTGGGGAGGGCGTTATTCGTTTATTCAATCTTTTACTGTGATGTTGTACATTTTCCTCAGTGTCATGGTCAGGAGCTGAAATGAGGGGAAAAGTGAAACTACCCATAATTTCACTTGTGAAGATAGATGTCCACTAGTGAATTTTGAATGAATACTCTTCCAGTCTTTTCCTAGACACTCGGATCATTTAATAATTATTTAAGCATACTCATATTTTCTTAGAATAATTTGAAAAGAATTGCTAAGTTAAGAAGTAAAATCTTTTTTTTCTTTCTCCCCAGGGCTGCCTGCGGCAGATGGAAGCTCCCAGGCTAGGGGTCAAATTGGAGCTGCAGCCGCCGGCCTATACCACAGCCACATCTGAGCCGCGTCTGCGACCTACACCACAGCTCAGGACAACGCCGGATCCTTAACCCACTGAGCAAGGCCAGGGATTGAACTTGCATCCCCATGGATGCTAGTCAGATTTGTTTCCCTGAGCCACAACGGGAGCTCCCAAGAAGTAAAATCTTAAAGGCCACGTTATCCTCCCTGGAAGCTGCACCACTTGATAGCCCCCCCAGCAGGATCTGAGTGTGTCCATTTTTTGATACTTTCACCACGTCCGAGGGGGTGGGGTTTTTCCCCTTTACCAATCTGACAGCAGAAGTTTAGCAGTACCTCTTTGCTTCCTAACTGATACTTCTTGGGTTCATCATGATGGTAAACTTTCAAAAAATTATTTAGTGGTAATTCCTATTTTGTCTTTCATGAGTTGTCTGCTCATATATTTCTGCTAGTGGCATTTTCTTATCACATTTTCAGCACTAAAATCAGGTCTGTCTCAAGTGTCTAGGTTTCCCAAATAAAAGTGAGTCAGGTTAGGAGTTCCCGTCGTGGCTCAGTGGTTAACGAATCCGACTAGGAACCGGGAGGTTACAGGTTTGATCCCTGGCCTTGCTCAGTGGGTTAAGGATCCGGCATTGCCGTGAGCTGTGGTGTAGGTCGCAGACGCAGCTTGGATCCCGCATTGCTGTGGCTGTGGTGAAGGCCGGCAGCTACAGCTCCTGTTAGACCCCTAGCCTGGGAATCGCCATGTGCCACGGGTGCGGCCCTAGATAAGGCAAAAAGACAAAAAAAAAAAAAAGTGAGTCCGGTTAAAAGCTTGGAAATGTCCTGAAATCATGGTTAAAAGACTAAGAAGGAGTTCCCCCTGTGGCACAGGGGGAAGAATCTGACTGCAGTGGCTTGAAGGATCCGGCATTGCCGGATGCAGCTTGGATTTAATCCCTGACCTGGGAACTTCCATTATGCCACTGGTGAGCCCATTAAAAAAAAAAAAAAGGCTGTGAAGGTTGACCCCTGAAGGAAAATGGATGCAGAATTAGTTAGCCTGGACTGGGGAAACGAGGAGTAATTTTAAAGGAGAGGACTGTTAATAATTTGAAAAGAAGGAGGAAAGTGAGGAAAAGAGTCTTCTGAGCACCTCCCCTCTCCTGTTAAACTGAAGTCAGAGGTATTAGGGATGAGGGGGAGAGAGGACGAGGCAGCTGCTGGAGTTGAGGTAGGAATTAATCCAATTCAGATTCATATGCCTCTCTCTCAGGACTTGGTTACTGAAAATATGAAGGTGGCAATAAACCTTCATAAACCAGTCTAAGATTAGATAATCAGAACCACTTCTGGGCACGAGACTGGGATATACTGCAAGTTGTGAGCTTTCTCTCTTAAAATACATCAAAAGTGAGGAGAGATCTACTGATAGAGGCTAAGAAGTCTGCCGCCTTGTTCAAGGCCCATTCCAGCCCTCATTAGGAATATGACTACAAGGAGAAAGCAAAGTGAACTAACAAGCACAGAAGAGCCAGATGTAAGCCACATCCAAAAAGATGATTTCGTTGCTATAGCACTGTGGCTTTGGAAATTTACATCTTGTCTCACTTGGGGGTGTAAGCCCTGAAGTCTTGTAACAGGAGATGCTGTTTTTAAAATTTAGTCACCCTAAATAGCTCCTCTCACTGAGAAACCAGATACTAAACCATCTGTGACATCTGCAAGTTGGAAGCAAAAGTCCACCACCATGACCCATTCCAAGTCCAATTTAGAGACCTGAATCTGAGGGAGGGTAAACGTGCCAGAGTAAAGACACATACTGGATCAACCTTGGACTTTTTAACAAGACAGCAGGTGGAAGTAAGGAAGATGCCAAGCAAACAGCTCTGAGAGGAATGCCTATATTGACAACAAACCACTAAGAAAATACATCTTCTCTTGGCTACTTTCCAAGAGAAGATAGAGTGCCATAAACCAAGAAGTACTTCTTCAAAAAAATTGCAAATTCTAGGAAGTGGCACTTATGGGGCAACTAATGCATTCTTGCTTAGTCTTGTGGAACACTGATGTTGAAAGGTCGGTATTAAGGGATTGCTATAAAAATCTTTCCCTCAAACTCTTGAGCAATGCTGGAGGGAATGTAAGAAGGTGTAGTCACTGTGGAAAATAGTACGGCAGTTCCTCAAAAAATTAAAAATAGAGTTACCATAGGACTCAGTAATTCTATTTCCGGGTATATACCCCAAAGAGTCTTGAGTCTTGAGGACATATTTGTATGCTCATGTTCACAGAAGAATTATTCACAATAGCCAAAAGATAGAAGCAATCCATGTGTCAAACAACGAATGTATGGATAAGCAAAATGTGTAATATACAAACAACAGAATACTATTCGGCCTAAAAAAGAAAGGAAGTTCTGACATTTGCTACAACATGAATCAATCATGAAGACATTATGTTAAGTAAAATGAGCCAGTCACAAAAAGACAACTCTTGTATAAGTCCACTTATATCAGGTGAGAATACTCAAACTCATAGAGACAGAAAGTTGAATGGTAGTTGCCATGGGCTGGGGGCAGGGAGGAATGGAGAGTTATTGTTTAATAGGTAAAGAGTTTCAGTTCTGCAAGATGAAAAAAAGTTCTGTGGATGGGTGGGGGTGATGGCTACAACCAAGATGAACGGACCTAATGCCACTGAACTGTCCACTTTAAAATGATAAGTTCTGTGTTATGTGTACTTTACCATTTAATAATTTTTAAAAATGATTAAATCTTTCCACCAATTTTCAGAGACAATTCCTCAATCTTCTCTACAGTATTTTAAAACTCTAGTACCATCTATAGCTTATCTGTTCCGTAATGTAAATAAAAAGGCAAGATAAACAAACACACAGCACAGGAGCATCAGGGAAATACTTGGCGCCACTAGAGCTAGGCTTCATGTGGCAGCTCTGTGAGCACACACACCAGTGCTCAGGCTGGAATTTTTTTATGCCAGAGTTCGCTAAGAAAATCTGTTTTATGAGTCTTTGGAAAACAAAAATGCTCCTGAAAAGAAAAGAAACGAAAGGAAAAGAAAAAAACGGGGAGTTTCCGGAGTGGCTCAGCGGACAGGAATCTGACTAGTATCCATGAGGACACAGGTTCGATCCCTGGCCTCGCTCAGTGGGTTAAGGATACAGCACAGCTGTGAGCTGTGGTGTAGGTCGCAGACGTGGCTCAAATCTCACGTTGCTGTGGCTGTGGTGTAGGCCAGCAGCTGCAGCTCCAATTCCACCGCTAGCCTGAGAACCTCCGTGTGCTTCGGGTGCGGCCTTAACAAGATTTAAAAAAAAAAAGGAAGAAAGAAAAGAAAAACAAATTAATTACCCAGTGCCCCTTCACTCATAGTTTAACAATCACTAATACCAAGGAATTGCACTTTAATGGCTCTCAGTTGTGCAAAGGTCATAGGTTATAAGTGCAAGTTTAATTTCTGTAAGAGAAAAATAATCCTTGCTAAAGACTTTTTGATAACTAGGACTGCCCCACTGGGAATAAGGGCCTGGAAGTAAAGCTGTTATAGCACTTCATATCTTATATTAATTTAAGGTTCACAAAGCAATGTCAAATACATGATTTCATCTGAACCGAACAAGCCACTCCGTAAGGTAGGTTCTACTATAGCCAGTTCTGAGGAGGAGGACACAGTGATTAAGTATTTTGACCAAAATCACCTTGCTCCTAAGTGGCTAGAACCAAGGTCTTACAAGTTCAAATCCATTCTTGTATTTCCCTAAACCTTAAATTTAACCCTCTAGTCAAAGGCTTTATTGATCCGAGATCTGTCCCCAAACGGCCACTTGCTGCTTGGGGGCTGCGGCATGAGGAGGGAGGAGCATAGTCACGGGAGCACCGAGGCCGCACCTCCTCACTCAGGAAAAGAGAGATTACTCCACATAGCCACCAGTCAGCATTATGGGTGGGATCAAAGGAAATTACATGTGAAAACATTTAAAAGGCATAAAATAAAATGTTAAGCCCTAGAGAGTTCTCTGGGAGGTCTAGTGGCTAGGACTTGGCGCTTTCACCACTGTGGCCTGGGTTCGGTCCCTGGTCTGGGAACTGAGATCCCACATTAAGCTGCCGCAGGCCATGGCCAAAAATAATAATAATAATAATAATAATTAAGTCCTAAAAGGCACAGTTGTCAGGAGACTAAGGTTCCCTGATTCTTTCCTTTTTTTTTTTTGTCTTTTTGCCTTATCTAGGGCTGCACCCGCTGCACATGGAGGTTCCCAGGCAAGGGGTCCAACAGGAGCTGTAGCTGCTGGCCTTCACCACAGCCACAGCAACGCGGGATCCGAGCCACATCTGCAACCTACACCACAGCTCATGCAACGCTGGGTCCTTAACCCACTGAGCAAGGCCAGGGATCGAACCTGCAACCTCATGGTTCCTAGTCGGATTTGTTAAGCACTGAGCCACGACGGCAACTCCTAAGGTTCCCTGATTCTTATCATCAGGAAGGCTGAGTGTGGGCTGGAAGTGTGTATGCAAAACCAGCCAGCTGGCACACCTGACTGGTATCCACCACGGGCGGGAGAGAGTGACACATTGCTTCCTTTGGAGGGCAGGCGACAAATCTGCAGTCTGCCAAGGTATCAGAGACACTAAACTCTCAGCCTTCTTTTCACTCAGGCATTTCCAGATGCTAAGGAAAGATACAGGGATAAAGGAGCTATATAACTGAATATGCTATAGGTTGGGCATTAAAGTAAATAAAATAATCAGACACAGTGGTAACATGCCATACTTAGCCTCAGTTCTGGAGAGCATCATGGAAGGATGGAGCTGAAGGATCTGCTGAGCCAGCTACTACTTTTATCCCAGGGTCTGGCAGCCTCCTGATACTGTGGGCTGTGCCTCTGTTTATATCCCCTTAAAGAGCAGGGAGGAGGCCTGGCTGGGGGTTGGCAGAGGCACAGACGGAAAGCTATGGAGCCAGCGGTCTGGTGTTTGGGGACAGAAATGGAGGGTAATGGGGCTGGCAAAAAAGTCTTTCAGCCTTAGGCTTTCTTTATTCACCTAATCTGTAAATACTCATTGAATTCCAGCTATACCCCACAGTGTTCTCAGCACTGGTGGTATACTGGTAAATAAGACAGAAAAGGTCCCTCCTTCAGGACACTGACATTCTGGTGGGAAGAGGCAGTGACCAAGTAAGAACAGAAAAGGTCACGGTGAATGCTATGAAGACAAAAGGCAAGGAACGTGACAAAAAGTGCCCACGGAACCACACTGGGCCTCTCTGAGAAGACAGTGTGCAAGCTGAGACCACAATGTCAAATGACAAGATGGAAAAGCTTTCCAGGCCGAGTACCGGAAAGTGCAAAGGCCCCAAGGTAGGAATAAGCTCAGCCTATTGGAGGAAAGACTGGAGGGAAGAACGCCACGAGGCCAGGTTAGAGGGGTGGCCAAGGGCCAGGTTAGCCAGGGCCTCGTAGGAATGGTAAGAAGCCTGGATTTTGTGCTCAGTGATTTGAGAATTCAGTGGAGTGCAAAGGCAGTCTGATTTACGCTTGCATCCTCTGGCCTGTGCCAAAAGGCCACCCTTCCAGCTTCTACGGCCCATAGGCTAGGCAGGGAAGAGCAAGGAAAGAACCCTAAGGGGTGACAAAAGGAGAATGCCTCAATAATCCCTTCTCCTTGTCTGAGTCTATGACTGGTGCAAAGGGGAGGGAAAAGAGGCCGGGGGGCCCAGCTCGAGTTTGTAGCCCAGTCTTCCTAGCCTTCTGCTTAAAACTGGCCTGCCCGGGCACTGCCAGGCACACCTGAGCATGCAACAGGGAAAAGACCTCTATTTGAAATCTCTCCTGTACTGAATCATCCCTTAGTGATTTTACGTATTTCTGGTCTACCTGCAGGTCTGACAAGCTACAAAGTTACACAACACTACCTGATCAAGGGAAATTTGTGCCTCCTCCTTAGAAGGGTCAACAAAACTACCTAAAGTGATAAAAACTGTCCTGGTAACCTAGCTGCCGCCTGTCTGAGTAAGCAGAGGATGTGAACATCACAATCACTTCTGGTCTCGAGGCCATCAATCAAATAAATCCCTCTGACATTTTGGGAGAGAAGAAAAACTAAGCAGATTGTCTCAGTTTAAGACTAAGAAATCGGCAGGAGTAAGAATGGGAAAAAAGGAAAAGCTATTAGAAGCAAAATGACTGCTAGCTGCTTCTAAGGAACTGTATCTATTTGCTTTTTCAAAGACACTGATACAGGAGATAAAGGGCGGCTTGGCTCCTGTTTCTCACATCGTGCTCTCCTCCCCCCAAAAGGATGGGGAGGGCAGCACGAAGAGAAATCTCGGGCATTCATGCACTCCCAATGGAAAGCATCCAATTACTGTTTTCACCAGACTACACCAACCGTTTCTTATGTTTTTTGTGTGGCTGCTTACTTAAAAATCAGTACATGGCAGACCTCTGGGGAGATAGATGAGAACTCACATGGTCCTAACTAACTTCAGTGATGGAGAGTTGAGCCCAGACAGTGAAGGTAGTGAAGCCTAGGTCTATCAACTCTAGTTGACTCTCTATCAACTTTTATTATGGATTTTTATCTTATAAAAATAAAAGCACATTATAGCACAACAGGAACAGGAAGTCATTCAAAATCCAATCGCTGTACAATACTATTAGCATTTTGTTCCTTCTATCATATGCTTATAGGTCCCCCCCCACTTTGATTTTTTTTTGTTTTGTTTTTTTGTCTCTTTTGGGCATATAGAGATTCCCAGGCTAGGGATGGAATCGGAGCTGCGGCTGTCGGCATACACCACAGGTACAGCAACATGTCTGCAATCTACACCACAGCTCATGGCAATACCGGTTTCTTAACCCACTGAGCAAGGCCAGGGATCAAACTTGTGTCCTCATAGATGCTAGTCGGATTAGTTTCCACTGAGCATGATGGGAACCCCCCACCACAATTGTTATAATCATATTGGACCAATGTTCCTTGCAATGTATAGCCTTTTTGCATTTCCATTTACACAGTCAAGGACATGAAACTTAACACTGATGTGATGTGGAATACAATTGGGTATAACTGAGCTGCATTTGTTATCTTTGCTAAGGACTAGGCTTCCCAGAGAATTTTGCCCCTTTTATTGAGACAGTAAAAATATACAACAGCACCTATTATTAGGCCTTGGAATTCAGATCCTATTCATGGAGTGTTTAAAACAGAACCCTCAAGAGACCCTGGGATGTAACTTAACTTCAGATCAGTTTTATTCACCTACCTGGTGCATCAGGTACTTGAAGAGGAATGAAAGGATCAGATACACTTAGAAGAGGAAGGCTAGAATCCACAGTCTGCCCACCCTTCCTTTTTTCAGCTGGAGTTGGTTGGAGGGGAAGGAAGGGTCAAGGAGAGAGAAAAAAGAGAAAAGCAGAAAACGTCACGTAAATCCAGAGGTATTTACCATCTATTAACCCAACTCAAATTATAGAGTAGGTCTAAACTTAGAGGCAGAATAAAGAGGGGTGACTGGATTAAAGTATGTATGAGATATACAATCTGGTCCTTGCAACATACTCTGAGATGCAATTAATGTTAAAACTAATGCAGGCACACATCTGAAATTCGACTTCTTCCTTGGATACTACAGTCTACAGTTATCTCCTTCAGAATTTCTACAGTGATGATTATCCATATCACACATTTTGGTATGTAAACAAACTCTGTCCACTTTGTAATCTAGAATATGTCTTTAAGTACTTGCTATGTACCCAACACCCTGTCAAGGTCCTTTAGAAACTGAGTCCTATTCTATTACCTTACCAAATGTCTCATGCAGTGGTAGGCAGACAGAAAGAGACAGAAATAGATTTCTTGCCTACTGTAAGGTTAGACAGGCCCTAATCTCTGGACTACATTGAACATTCTATTGGCATTCATGCCATTTTTGGCAAACTTACAGATTTGCAGAAATCTATACACCCTATGGAAATATCAAAGCTTGAAGGGAATCTCAGGATTTTCTAGCCCAATTTCCTTATTTTGCAGAAAAGAAACTGAAGCCCAGGCATTAAGAGACTAGCAGAGGTTCACGAGCCGACCCCAAGTCTCCCGGTGCTGACTTTGTCACTGTTTTTTCTTTTTACGGCTGCACTGGCAGCATATGCAAGTTCCTGGGCCAGGGATTGAATCTGAGCCACAGCTCGGATTGTTAACCCACTGCACTGTAGTAGGAATTCCAACCATTCTTGACCTTACATCTTAATATTTAGTTTGTTCCTGAATTAAAATTCAATTTAGGCCTTTTATAAAGTGGATTTTTAAAGAACTTTTTATCTTCAAATAATTACAGAATCACAGAAGTTGGAGTACACAGAGTCCTGGGAACCCTTCAACCAGCTTCCCCCAATGGTGAGCTCCTGTACAACTGCAGTACGATACCACTGACAGCAGTGCAATTCTGGTAACTAACCTCTATTCCGTTTTTGCCCACTTTCACGTGTACTCATTGGTGTGTGTGTGTGTGTGTGTGTGTGTGTAGAGTTCTTTGCAATTTGATCCTACATATAAATTAGCCTAACCACCACAACACTGATACAAAACTATTCCATCAAACGAAAGAACTCCCTGGTTGTACTCCTCCAAAGTCACACCCACTCCTTGCTCCTGTCCCAGTCTCTATAATTTTGTCATTTTGAAATTAAAATGGGCTTTTAACTCAGTTTCTTTAAAGGTAAATGGAGGAAGAGAGGGACAAAATCATTGCTCTTAAGTCTCTGAAATACTTTAAAATGAGACACAATGGAATATTTTAAAAGAAAAAGAACGAATTATGAAACTGAATATGCAGTATAATTTATTTCCGAAAAAAGTATGTATGCAGAAATAAAATTATGGACATAAATATTATAAAGTGTTAGCAATGTTTTCCTCTTGGAGCAGAGTCATGAGATTGTTTTTAGTCTTGTTTCTTTAGAGTTTTAATCGTTTTTCCAAATTTTCATAAATGAATGTAATTTATCAACGGAAACGTATTTTAAATAAAGAAGCACGATGCCAAGTTTTAATCATCTGCCTGTTCCGCCTCCAGTGTATGGACATAGTATGCTACCCTGAACTTCGTACAAATGAGGACACATTAATTTCTGGGACCTGAATATAATTTTCATTCATTTGTAAAGAATGAGGTATCTTCCTCATTCACACCACAGATACAAATGAAAGGAAAATACCGAATGTTCACAGAAAAATGCTGGGTAAAATAAGGAAAATACGAAGACGTTCTATAATGTTTGTAAAGGTTAGTGTCACTGATTTATAAGATTTCTGAGATGTGGTTACGACTACAGCTTCTGGGCTGGGCTGCCCAGGTACAGTCTCTATTCTGTTCTTCTCCAGCTATGACCTTGAGCAGGCCCCTTAGCCTCTCATGGGCTGTTTGTTGTGAGGGATATCTGGAGAAAAAGTGCATAAAAGCACTGACCCACTGGGCTTAGTATGCAGCATGTACTCAACATATGTTCACTGTTATTACCATCATAGCTTTAATCAAATACGTGTTTTTAAATGGTTGGACCTTTAAGGTCTTTAAGATAAACTGCTATTTATAGCCTTCAAAGTAAGCATAAAGGGAAGAAGAGACAAAAACAAAACAACCACCCCCCAAAAAAAACACCAAACCAACCCAGCTCTGTAAAAAAATAGTTCACACAGACAAATAACAAAACATAAGATGTATGATAAGTAAGAATTAGACAGTAAAACTGGAAGGGGATGGAAAATGATTAGAGACCTTTTTCATTAACATTGGTGAATCCAAGGTCCTATTCTTTAGCATAAAGCAACTCCTTTCATTCATTAAACAAATGTGTACTGAGCCAAGCACTGTGCTAAGTGCTGGGATTCAGCAGCAAAGACTTTCCTAGGGCCTGTTCCATGATCCGCTTTCCAGGGAAACTGTATCCTACCCAGCACCGTAACTGGTCATCATTGTGATGTTTGATCTCAAGGACAACGGCCAATGCTCTGTACGTTTGGTATATTTAGTCAACTATGTGGCATGTCAAACTTTAAGCACCTGAAGCCAGATCAAAAATATCAATAAATTTTAAAATTATATAGTCCAGGAGTTTCCGTCATGGCATAATGGAAACGAATCTGACTAGGAACCATGAAGCTGAAGGTTCGATCTCTGGCCTCGCTCAGTGGATTAAGGATCTGGCATTGCCATGAGCTGTGGTGTAGGCTGCAGACGTGGCTCGGATCCCATGTTGCTGTGGCTGCGGTATAGGCCGGCAGCTGTAGCTCCGATTAGACCCCTAGCCTGAGAACCTCCATATGTCGCCGGTGTAGCCCTAAAAGAAAGCAAAAAAAAAAATACAATACAATAAAAAAAATTATATAGCCCAGACAACAAAGCTAAAAATGAAAAATAACACAAAAAATTTTAACTATTTAATGTTAAAAAATAACTCCAATGACTATTCTAACATTAATAATAAGAACATATGAAGACTTATGGGATATGGTTAAAATTTGTTTTTTTCTTAAAGGGAAACAAGCCTATTAGAAAGCATACTCAATGACAGTGTAATCCTCAAAGGTTGGGATCGGGTGGAAAGTTGCAAGAAGGAAGAGAAAAGAGAACAGTGGATTATCTGGAGATTATAATTAGCCTCCCTCACCACTCTAATGCTGGCTGAGAATCTCTGTAATACTGAGAGAAAAACTCTTACTTTCATTATTTTTTTAAAGAATTAAAATTTTTACTCTGTGTTCTTGATATCAACAGAATGGTATCAAGAAAAACAGGGAACCGTAATTTTAAAAAAGGCAAAAATTAGAGAATTAGAAGATAGAAGAACAGGAGATTTTATAAAGCTGTCTTTGAACAATAATAAAGCAGCAAATCCCTAGCTAATGCTCCCAAAAGAAACACAAAAATACATACAATTCGACTGATGAATGCAAAGAAAATACTATAAGAGAGTTTAATGTATCCTTCTATTTTATTTAAAAAATTTTAAAACTGCAGATGATTTTCTAGGGAAATAATAACTAAATTTGCCTTTTTTTTTCTTCTTCTTCTTTTTAGGGCCACACATGTGGCATATGGAAGTTCCCAGCCTAAGGTTTGGATCGGAGCTGCTGCTGCCACTGCCTATGCCAAAGGTTTTTTGGTTTTGTTTTGTTTATTTATTTTTTTTTTTTGTAAATCTGCCTTATTATTAGGTACAAACCTGAGACAGGAAGCTCTAGAGCCAGAAGGTCGGAGTCTGAGCTCTGCCACTCACTAGCTATGTGACCCTGTGAGAGAGACTTGTCTGTGCTGTCACCTCAACCATAACTGATGTGATGATGTGTCAGCCTCAGAGCGCTGTTGAGAGGGTCAGATGAGATAATATTTATGTAGGACAAATGACAAACTGCGGAAAATGTTTACAATATATGAAACATGAATAGCTCTTACGTGTTAATAAGAACAAAACAAATACAGAATGTTTAAAAAAAATGGGTATGGGAGTTCCCGTCGTGGCGCAGTGGTTAACGAATCCGACTAGGAACCATGAGGTTGCGGGTTCGATCCCTGCCCTTGCTCAGTGGGTTAACGATCCGGCGTTGCCGTGAGCTGTGGTGTAGGTTGCAGACGCGGCTCGGATCCTGCGTTGCTGTGGCTGCGGCGAAGGCCGGTGGCCACAGCTCCGATTAGACC
>PVHT021183519.1:24963674-24986174 GCA_004024745.2 Catagonus wagneri
GGTATGAACAATACAAATCCCCAAAGAAATAAAAATGGGCAGTAAACAATGTCCTCTGCCTAAAACCTCTGAGCTGGTCTGGATGGGGAATTGAGGGAAAATTACTTTCATTCACTGTTTTTTGTTTCTGTTTGTTTTTTTCCCATGCCAGCAGCTTGCAGAAACTCCTGAGCTAGGGATAGAACCTGAGCCACAGCAGTGACAACACCAAATCCTTAACCACTAGGCCACCAGGGAACTCCAAAGAAGCTGGATTTTTTTTTTCCTCATTCACTGTTGACTGAAATAAAATTTGTATAGTATTCTTAGAGGGCAATTAGGAATAGGCACCAAAAGCCTTAAATACACATTATCTTTTGATTTAGCAAATAATCTCCTAGAAGTTATCTTAAGCAAACTGTAAATGATATAAATAAAAATTTAGTGGAATTCCCATTGTGCCTCAGTGGTAACAAACCTGGCTAGTATCCATGAGAATGTGGGTTCAATCCCTGGCCTCACTCAGTGGGTTAAGGATCCAGTGCTGCTGTCAGCTGTAGTATAGATCGCAGATAATGGCTCAGATCCTACATTGCTGTGGCTGCGGTGCAGGCCAGCAGCTCTAATTTGACCCCTAGCCTGGGAACCTCCATATGCCTTGGGTGTAGCCCTAAAAAGAAAAAAAATAAAAGTTGTGTTGTAGATAAATATTTAGTGACAATGGAAAACTGCTAATTCCCATAGAATGTCTGCACAATGAGTAACAAACTGGGCAACAGAAAGCTTCTCCATAATTACCCAAAGCAAAAACTGCACAGGCTATATTATCACAATGCAATTAAAGTATATCCTAAGTAACTCTTGCGTACAGAAATCAAAACTAAAATTTAAAAGCATTTAGAAAACAGCAAGAATAAAACAGCATTACATATGAAGTATTATGGAATGATAGCCAAAATTCTAATCAAAAATAAATGAGGTTAGAAAAACTACTAACACACCTAAAGAAAGCAGGAAATTAATCAATGTAATTAAAAAGATCAATTCTGAAGGGTATCAAATTCCATATCCTGTGAAAAACATACTCAGAACCTCATATCCATTGCTGAGGAATTTATAACAGTAAAACACTGACCTCAAATTAATGTCTAAAAAAGAAGTACTTGGTTAAATACATTAGGATATCTCCATATCGAGGAATTTAATGTAGATATTTTAAAAGTTATATTTGAGGCGCTTCTTTAATGATGTGGGGGGAAACATGCCAAATTTTATGAGTAAAAAAAATAGGCTTTATAAAGATGCCCATTAGAGTCGTACACTGAGGCTGAAAATTGTGTACAAAATTGTGGTCACATGTATTTTTGTAAAGGAGAAGATCTGTAACTTTCCTTAGATTCACAAAGATATCTGTGACTCTAAAAAGGTTAAATGCCATTAACGAATACCCAAATGATATCACGGTACTAATTTCTCAGGGGTGCGATCAAGAGATTTTAACTTTCTTCGCTACACTTTTCTTTAAATTACTAAATAGGTATACTATTTACTGATGAAAGGGAAAACTTGGTCTTTATTATTACTTCTAGGATTTTTTTAAGGTCTCCTTTAAAAAGACATCTCCCTCTCCCCATAAGGGCACGCGCGTGCACACACACACACACACACACACACACACACGCACAAATACACAGTATAGTAGAGTCTCAAACACAGAACATCTAATTCTTGGAATTCTGCAAGTTATCCAAAGAATTCAAGCAATTACAAGAGATTAATAGAGTGATGTTCCTGAAATTTGGAAATATTTGCTTAAAAACATGTTTGTGGACTTGAGAGAAGAAATCCTGTGTATTACTGCCAGATCATCCTGCCGTTCTAATTCAAAGTGATTCCAGATCTTGTTTTTTATTCCTATATTTTTATAGAAAACCTTTTGAATACAGGAAAATATGTTACCACTAGGATCTGAAGCTCATGCATGCTAGGGTTATCTGTGGACTAGACATCAGTGTGAAGGTGACAAGAGTGAGTCTTGTGTTTCAGGTGTTTGTCATACTAACCAGTTCCAGCAGCAAATGAAGAAGTGGCAAAAGCATCACCTTGGGTTGGTTGAAAGCCCGGGATCAAACTCTCGGCTGAGCCACCAAGCTTCTCAGGATGTTTGCCTGGAGGGACAAAACACCACTCAGTGCATTCCAACAGAATCCCAAGGTGCACACACATGCTGGAGGTGAAGGGCTCGCTCCAAACTGACATCTAGACTTGAGTCTTTTTTTGTCTTTTTAGGGCCGCACCTGCAGCATATGGAAGTTCCCAGGCTGTGGCCACTGGGCACAGCCACACCAGATCCGAGCCGCGTCTGCGACCTACACCACAGCTCACGTCAACGTCGGATCCTTAACTCACTGAGCAAGGCCAGGAATTGAACCCAGATCCTCATGGATACTAGTGGGGTTTGTTATCAATGAGCCACAATGGGAACTCCTAGGCTTGACTCCTTTTATGGCATTGTGGCAACACCTTGGCTATTCAAAGGTCCTTGTCTAATCACTGCAGTAACTGAGAAAGGAAGTGTAAAGAAAGGAAGTGTAAAGCCCTAGAGTTCAAGCACGTTATTCAGCCTTCACACTATCTCTATAGAATTCTAATGAGTTTGAGCATCTGCTGTCCATGTTGGAAGCAGTTAGGAGAGGAAATGAGAAGAGAGATGGCAGTAGTGAAATGCTACGAGGGACAGGCACAGTGACAATGGCTTAATGTAAAAACCAACAGTTGAACAACAAGAAGAGAGACAGGACATTATTAAAAATAGACAGAAGAATTTAAAAACTTGAGCATCACTTAATTGCGTGCAAAGTACTGGTTTTCAGTAGTCCATGAAAGTATTTCTGTTTATAGTCTAGAACAATAACTAGTACACATAACAAGGAAACAAAGTGAAAGGGATGTCAAAGAAAGTTAAATCCCATGCCCTATGAAGATTAAAAAAAAAAAAGGCAAGAAAGCATGTGGATTTTTAAAAGACATCTATGAAATAAAAAAGCTAAAACATCTGGTCCAGGTATCTACTGTTCACTCTGTTCTGACGGCTCCTTTACCCTGTGCTTTGGTCTATACCCAAACTGTACCATGTTCTGAACTGTGTCACACCGCAGAATTTTCCCAGGGTGTGTGCCTGGGAGTGCGTATCCTACCTTCCAAATCAGACCATTGCGTTTGGGGGCAGAAAAGTTACCTTCTATTTATTTGATCTCCTCTCCATGGTCAGCCAATAGTATAACAGAGAATTCTGATCACCAAGACTCAGTGTCAATACGAGGGCATGGGTAAGCAGTTATGACTTGCTGGGATAATAAACCTACCCAGGACAAGGTACCGCCACATTCCTGAAGGTGCTTGACACTGTCATCCTGATCTAGGCTACCAAGTCTTTCCTAAGGTCTCCCACTCTCCTTGCTGCCACTCACAACAGACTGGGATTTGCAGAGGATGGAAAGACTCTGGTGCTCTAGCAAAAATACAAACTGACTTGAGCACATACTTCAAAGTCAAGTCTCTGAAGGAGAGAAAGACCCAAGCCTTTAGTTTCACATGCGTACCCCTCTAGTATTAAGGGGTCAATAATCCCAAAAAGATACCAGTCGCTCACCTTCCCCCAGCTTGGCAAAGTCCTTGTTTAGCAATTCTTCAGCTGTGAGTTTGGAGAAATTGTCGTCGTCAAAGGGATTCCACGTAGAACCTTCTGCAGGATTATAAACGTTTTGCTGGGAGGCCCGAGGGGAGCCTGAAGGAGTGGTGGTTGCAGACCTAGGTAGGTTCCCACCCCCACGAAATAAAAAGACATATAAAGGTTGAAAAGGTTGACCTATTTTCTCTTTGTTTCAAGATCAAATTATTTTCTGAGCCAAAACATTATTTTCCTCAGTACTTTTCTCAAAGGGTTTTCCATGGCGATGGAAAAGTTCCTGCAGACACCCTTTCCAGTGTGTGAAACAAATGTCTCCCTTTTTTCACGATTCACTGTCTTCTGCTACTTTCATCTTTTGCTCAGATTTTTGGTCTCAGCAGTTTTTTCAGTTCAGGATCCCAGAGCAACCTGCTCCTGGGTGCATGCGTCCTGTGGTGACAGCTGTAACATTCACAACAACTGGCTCTAGAGGGGCTGGGGCTGAGGCCTGTTCCCGCTGGCTCACATCTGTCAGGATCCAGCACGCACAGAATTAAGGACCGTCATCAGTGGACACCATCACAGTTAAAGAGAAATAAAGACAGTTCCACTGTCTTGTGCCCATAGGTAGCACTAATTTTCTTCTCAAGTCTCTCTTGATGCCCTTTGCATTTAGCTAATGACTTAAAAGATTTTTACCGTTAGTATATGGTTTCAAGAAAACAGAGTCTGAAACTGCATTTACTCAACAGACACTCATTGCCACTGACTCTATGTCAGGCACAGAGCCCGTCACTGGATTTACAAAGGCTGATTAGGCCTCGGTGCTTGTTTTAGATGAATCTGCAGGCTAGGCCAGCTACACGTACAAAAACTACAGTGTGATACACGCTCAAAAAAGGGTTCAGATAAAATTGTATATGATACCAGAGGAAGGGTCAAAGAAAAGATTAGCCTCTGACATGGATACTGATGAATAAAGAAGTAGCTCCTAAGTGGACAAGAAAAAAAGAATGGCGATGTGACACATCAGGCCTTGGTCTGTTAATGGGTGAATTCAGATTATTATTCCATAGGCAATGGGGAGCCAGAGAAAGGCTTTCAGCATGGAGAGATCTGGCCAGATCAAGCATTTAGATGGCACTCTGCAGAGTATGGGATGTTTGAGAGAATGGAAAGAGTGAGGCAGGTAGGAAATTAGTTAAGATCAGTCAGGTCTGTGCACTACAGGAAAACTCAGTTTCTTATTAAACATAGACATATACCGCTACATACACGTCTACATACATATGCCAAATCCACATCGCAATGGCCCACGGCAGCGCTTGCCCACAAAATCAGTACATACTTGGACTTATTGAGACTGGCCTCAGCTGCAGCTGCTTGGAGCAGTTGGGTTGATTTGCTGGCAGGGACCCCGAAGACTGCACTGTGGGTCACGTCACTGAGAATCCGCCTGTGCCCAGCACGCTGGGCCTTGGGCGAGGATGGAGGAGTGAGAGATCCAAGTTTCTGCCCCTGGATGGCAGGAGGTGGGGTTGTCTGAACCTTTGGCTGTTGTCTTACTGGGGCCTGAATCTGCTAGGAAGACAGATGAAAGTGTTCCAAAACAGGGGAGGGGGGAGAGGAAAAAGAATAAGCAGATAAGCATAACAAAAAATGCCACATCCGGCTCAAGTGGCTCGGTTTATCAATAACACCCAGAAAGAAAAAAACTAGGCTTTGACAATCTGAGCTGTAACCTTGAGACTGATACCAGCATGGTTATTTACCTGGTGCTTATATATAAATTTCAGTCTTTATTAGCAACCATATGCAGCTCAACCCAGACCAAAGACTGAAGAAGTTATTTCTAGCTCTGAAGATGTAGAATGGATCCTAAAAGGACCACCTTCTGCTTTAGGAACGCATTCAGAACACCTCCAAAGGGCAAGCTTTAGGCATTCTACTACCATAGTCACAAGCAAATGAAGGCACACCTCTAATTAAAATACAGCTGAGCTGAATGATTTCTGCTAAGAGATCCCTGACTCTGACAGAGCTCATACTACTAATAAGAAAAAAGTGAGATGGTATTTCCCTGGGATTAATAAATGGCAGTACTTTTTTTTTATTTTGATTTTGTTAATACTTTATTTGTTAATACTTTATTTCACTGATAGGGATTCTATTTCTGTGGCTCCCCTGAGAAAATGTACAGCTTTGGAGCAGTGGGATTAACTGGTTGCAATCTTCACTGTGGAAATGGCACCGAAGGAGCAGTAGAGAATACAGTAAGAAAGAAAGAAAAAAAAAAGTCCTGGATGATTGCTGATCTAATAATATAAGAACTCTTGAGATGCAGGCCTTTCTCAAGGCAGGACACACGGTCCATCACAGGAAAACAAACTGGTTGGAACATCTTTGTGGCCACATGTTAAGTTTTTAAGCATAAGTCAGGATCTACAAAGTTCTATAACAAGAAAAAAATAATGTTAAGAAGGCCACCTAACCCTTTTCTTTTTCTCTTGTCTTTTAGGGCCGTACCACGGCATATGGAGGTTCCCAGGCTAGGGGTCAAACTGGAGCTACAGCTGCTGACTGCGCCACAGCCACAGCAACTTGGGATCTGAGCCACGTCTGTGACCTACACCACAGCTCATGGCAATGCCAGATCCTTAACCACTGAGCAAAGTCATGGATCAAACCCGCATCCTCATGGATGCTAGTGAGATTCGTTTCTGCTGAGCCACAACAGGAACTCCTCCTTTTCTTAATGAACTGTCAATTCAGAGATAAAGGGACTTAGGATACTGAATGCCTCGGGTACTGAACCATCCCTTCCCTCCAGTCCTCCCTTATCTCCGTTGGAGCTGCCCCTCCATGCTGCAGTTCAGTTCCCATGTTCTGTGTCTTCAAAGGCAGGTCCTGGGAGAGGTTCAGGAAATCAGACTGTCCAGCTACTTGGGTCAGCATGCTGACAGGCTGGGAGTTTCTATCCTTATAATGCCTCAGACTTTAATTTCGCTGAAGCAGGTTATGGGATGAATGTATCAGTGTAAGACTCTAGTACAGATCAAATTAAGGGCAGAGCGTAATGCAGGTAACTGCATCTCTGAGGGGGACGCAGAGTGCTCTGGGAAGAAGACCAGAGCTCCAGCTTCACAATATCCCCAGGGGTCCAGGAGGGCACCCGCAGGAGTCAACCTAGAGCCACTACCGTGGGGCCAGAAGGGGCTTTAAGGACAGAACTAGATTTGCTTATTTCTTGGAGTTTAAGACATTCATTACTCTGAAAACGGTACTTAACTGCTGAGTCCCTTTGTTTTGAGAGTCCAGACTACCTGAAGACCACCTCTGGCCCCCTCTCTGTATGCGGTGCGCTGAAGAACAGATGCTTCTGTCCAGAGGACACCTTATTCTATCACAACTACCAATTCAAACTGGCTGCCACCCACTCAGCCACTCCCCACCACTACCCTGCCAAGCAGTTTTATTTCCAACCAGAATCTCAGAACAGAGAGTCAAAAGGGACCTTAGGGGCCAGGGATTCCAACTCCCTCGTTTTAGAGGAGACAAGACCAAGGGCCCCTGAGGCTAACTCCATGCCCAAGGTCATGGGGTCAGTGGAGGGCAGTCCACGCTCAGCACTCTCTGCACCATGATGCTCCCTCATCCAAAATGGGCTTCAGAAGACGGAAGAGGGAGAAACAGACCATAGGGGGAGAAGTTGCAAATCAGGTGACTATCTCTCTAAATATTTTTTCAAAAATGAAACATGTAACTATAAAAGGAATATAAATATAGAAAAGGAATATAATTGCATCAAGAAATCAAGAATATGGAGTTCCCAATGTGGCTCAGCGGGTTACGAATCCGACTAGTATCCATGGGGATGTGGGTTCGATCCTTGGCCTCACTCAGTGGGTTAAGGATCCAGTGTTGCCGTGAGCTGTTGTGTAGGTCACGGAGGCGGCTCGGATCCCACGTTGCTGTGGCTGTGGCATAGGCCGGCAGCTGTAGCTCCAATTCGACCCCTAGCCTGGGAACTTCTATATGCTGCTGGTGTGGCCCTAAAATAAACAAACAAGCAAATAAATAAATGTAAGAATATGCAGCTGTGGGCCTAAAATAAATAAATAAATAAATAAATGTATGTATGTATGTATGTGTGTAAGAATATAGACAAGGGAAGAAAAAACACTTAGACTTCCATTCCACTACTCTAATCAACAACTGTTCTTATTTCTTTGGTATCTTATATTAAGTCTATTTCAAGGACATACTCTTCCCATAATTTCATATCTCCTTTACCATTACCTCATGAACTTTTCCATACTGTTGTACAGACTTTACAGCCACGATTTTTAACGGCTGTACAATTGGGCTGTTGGAACAAGTAACATCAGATCGCTTGCACACTTTGGGCTATTATTAAGGCTACAATAAACATTTGTGGGATATGCCACAGCCCTTTGCCAAGAACTGCTGTGAGGTGGCTGCAAGGTATACTTCAAATTCACTCACTTGCTCTTCTGGGTAAGTACTACGAAGGGTCATTGGACGAAGGAAAGGGTCAAAGCTGGGAAGCTCTCTGGCTCCTGGCTGAAGAACGTTCTACTCTTGTTCCCTCTCCGTACCCTCAACCAACTACCTCTGAACCAAGTGCTCAAAGTATTTTTTCATTCAAGGAACATGAAGACGGTTCACACCTTATTCCCAAGAAAGTGCATGTCCCCAGAGGGACAACGGGGGGGCGGGGGATAAGAACTGTAAGGTCAGTGGCATCGTATCATCACCCTGGACAGACAAGCGCTAGTTATTATCCTTGAACACAGATCAGGATTCTTCGATTCTTGCCCCAGCTCTGCTATCAGTCTTTGTGTCTGGGGTAATCCCTTTCTAGCCTGGACCTCAGTTTCCAACTCCATTAAATGAGGACTGGATGAGAAAACTAAAATCTCAATTGACTACAGGATGTAATAATTAAAAAAAAACTTTTTCCATTAACAAGAGGAATTTTGTCACTTGTTAAAAATACAGAGTAGTTGTCTACCACACGCCTGCAGGAGGACTGAGCTGTTTCAGAAACGAAGGTGTAAAGACACAAACACATAACTCAGCTGAGACTTGAAGAAGACAATCTATTTACGGCACTGCTTCCTTTTAAAGGGATGTAGGTTTTCTGGTTTAAGATGGGTGACAAAACGCTATTAGAAATCAACCCTCAGAAAGATGGTTTCTTACTTTTCCTTTGTTCGTATAGCAGTCAGACTGGTGATACTCTACCAGCTGGGTCTGTAAGATGCCCTTTTCTATCAGTATGAAATTTTCGCTATCACCCTGCGAGTACAGAATTAAGGGCACCCATTAAAGGCCAAAGCACCACACGCTGAAGATGACACTGTAGAGGTCAATCAGAAGTGGATATAGAGGTTCTGATTCTATACTCAGCCAATACCTAGACGTGAACATGCCCAATTTCTAAACCGATGACATGGCTTAAGCAACAGTCAGATGCTCTGGTGCCCAGAGGGGGATGAGGCCACAGCAAATTGGTCTCAGAAGGCAGGCCCCTGAAGGGTGCGGCATAGCAGATCCAAATGAGGTGGCCAGTAATATCATTCAAGAAGAAGAATGAACACAACACTGTCAGGACTCAGAGTAAAAGTAGGGGCCTACGTGAACCTCCCAAGACTGGAGAGGCCACAGTGGTCAAAACGCCCTCTGAAGAATGGAAAGGGATTGGCTCTAACCCTACCTAGGTCTTGAATGTTCAACACTGCTACTGCCAGAAACACTGAACAGCTCTTTCTGCCAGCCTAATATGAGAGTGAGATATAAGAAAGTTCATCCTCTGTTAATCCCACACTCTTAATTTATCCCAACACCCCTGAAACTCTGGTAACCATACGCTTGTTTTCTACGTCTGGAGTCTATTTCTTTTCTTAAAATAAGTTCATTTGTCCATCATCAACCTAGAATCTTTTCTCTAAAACTTTAGCTTCCTATAAAATACCTCATCCTTTTCATGGAGGTATCGCGCAAAGATCAAATATTTTAACACAAGGATGGGGAAGCGGCTTCCCACACTAGCTGCTACCGCCTCTCTCCCAGGCTTTCCCCAGCCCTCACTGCGTGTTCCCCTTCTGCTGACTCTCACCGCTGGCTCTTGGGCAGGGGGTGGCTGGGAGGCTGTGGCCGGCTGTGCCTGGGGCGGCTGTATGGCTGCCACCGTGGTCTTCTGCTGCAAGGCAGCCTGCTGAGTCAGGAGCTGTTGTTGATGCAGGGTTGTGGCCTGCTGCTGCTGCTGCTGCTGCTGCTGGTAGAAGTTCTGTATCAGCTGCTGCTGAGAGCTTCCCTGGGATACTGAAGGGAACGGAGCGACTGCCGGCTGCTGGGCTGCTGGGTGTACCGCCTGAAACTGAACAGGAGAGAATGGCAATAAATGTGGGGGTGAGTAAAAGCCTGTCTCAGGACATATCCCACAAGGGGTGAATGTCTCAGTAACAACTAAGACCGATGCTAAAGCCACAGGCGAGGGCAAGGAGAAGCCTTTATCTTGGCCAGAAAACTCAGGAACCTCGGGGCATTACGATAAATACAGCAGCACCTTACACTGCCAGGCTCCATCCACTGCAGTGGCTGCCGGCTATGAAGTCCTCTCACGCCTTTCTGAAAATTATTTCCTAACAGCTCTCTTCATTAAACTCTCGTCTTTAAACATTCAAAATATTCAGTATCCTCTACATCTTAATGACATTTTATCTTATATTGGTAACACTGTTTCACATTATATTCTTTCATAAACTTCCTACTCTCTTCCCTACCGCTAAGGACTAAGTGTTAAGCACACAAGCAGAGGTCAAACAAGGGCCTACAGAGGAACAAAAGTCAAGATCTTGTCTTGGAAATCCCAAATATTATTAGTCATAAAGTTAACTGAGAGGATATTGTTTGCCTCTAGAGGAAAAGTTAAAGGGTTAGCCAAAAAAAAAAAAACCAGATGTCAATAAATAATTGTCTATTTACAACAGCAAAATCCTACAAACAACCAAATGTCTATCAACAGGGGATAAAATGTGCTATATATCCTTAAAAAGGAATACTCTCAAGCTGTAAATAGGAACAAGGGCTTCCTCTATACATGGGATAGAATTTCAGAGATTTAACTTTAAAACTAGGTAAGGGAGCTCCTGTCATGGCTCAGCAGTGATGAACCTGACTAGTATCCATGAGGATGCGGGTTCGATCCCTGGCCATTGCTCAGTGGGTTCAGGATCTAGCATTGCCGTGAGCTGTGGTGTAGGCTGCAGACGCAGCTCAGATCCCACGTTGCTGTGGCTGTGGTGTAGGCTGGCAGCTACAGCTCTGATTCGACCCCTAGCCTGGGAACTTCCATATGCTACGGATGTGGGCCTAAAAAGACAAATAAAATAAAAAATAAAATAAAATACATTATAAAACTATGTAAATGTTTTATACTTGCACACACAAAAAAATTAAACCAAAATTTAAAAAACAATAACTACAAAGCAAAAGCAGGAGTTCTCGTTGTGGCTCAGTGGGTTAAGGACCCGACATTGTCTCTGTGAGGATACGGGTTTGATCCCTGGCCTCGCTCAGTGGGTACAGGATCCAGTGTCATGCCAAGCTATGGCATAGGTCGCAGATGCAGCTCAGATCTGGTGTGGCTGCACTGTAGGGTGGCAGCTGCAGCTCCGATTCAACCCCTAGCCCAGGTTCATTCAACTCCATATGCCACAGGTATGGCCATAAGAAGAATAAATAAATAAGCAAATAAATAAATGAATAAAAAATAAAAAGCAAAAGCAAAATAAAGCAAACAAACCTGTGTATTAAATTGATAGCCAAACTCCCAGAAAATAATGTGCTAATAAACCCACTAAGTAGAAAAAGGGCAAAGAAATCTTAAACCATTTTCAGTAATTATATTGTTATCTTGAAACTATAAATCAATTAATAAATTATGTTAATGTTGCTAGGAATCAAGATTTGTAAATAAGAGAAGTACAAACATAAAATCCAAGAAGTTAAACAAAAATCCTGTAATGACAAATCTGCTTTAGAAGGATAAATTTGAACTCATGGTATATATTCTATGAATATAAAAATATATGTCCCAACTGTCCACTGAAAAGGTCTAATACTAATACCCAAGTCATTAGCAAATGAGAATACCTGGCACCAAGACTGTGGTCTCTACATATCATTTCCATTAAAGGGGAACAGATCCTTAGAGAAACGGCCAAACCCAAGTCAAAAGTAGAATAAGCCTGGAACAGCTTGTTATACCAAAGAGCAAGGAAACATTAAAGGCTACTGAAGTCACAGCCAAGGACCCAGGAGCCAACCTGAAGAGATTTTCACTGACCAAGATTGGCATAACTGAAACAAAATTTTTAATAGCAATGTATGGAAACATATCAAATATATTAAGATGCATGATTTCATGATGATACAATGAACAAAACAAAACCTTCACTGTTCACCTTTTGGAATGGTACTAGGAACAAACTCATTATTCCGAAAACTGGTAAACACAAGGAAAGACTCATGCATTTTCCTGCCTTTTCTGTACAAACAGTATCTCAGGGTAACCATATGCTTGATGAAAAAGTTTTTTATAGAAAAACTCCAGCCCCTAAGTGAAGAGGGAATGCTAGAGTATCACCACTTTGCCACCCCTAACGAATTAATGGACTCAGGAAACAAGTTGAAGGAGAATATTAAATGGCTGGATCAGACAAACAACACCAAACCCACTGATCTTAATATTAATAAAAGAGAGAACAACCAGACATTACCATAGCCCCCCTTATCCACAGTTTCATTTTCTACGATTTTATTTATTTATTTATGCTATTTTTTTAGGGTCACACCCACAGCATATGGAAGTTCCCAAGCTAGGGGTCAAAGCAGAGCTGTAGCTGACTGTGGTGTACAGGCCTACACCACAGCCACAGCAACACAGGATCCGAGCCGCATCTGCAACCTACACCACAGATCAACGGCAACGCCGGATCCCTGACCCACTGAGCAAGGCCAGGGATTGAACCTGCATCCCCATAGATACTAGTCAGATTCATTTCCACTGCACCACCCAGGGAACTCCAACACCTTCTATGATTTTAGTTACCCGCAGTGAACAATAGTGTGAGAATATTAAATGGAAAATTCCAGAAATAAGCAAGACCCATCTCAATCACCTCACCTCTCATCAAGGAGGCTCTCAGTCTTCCCAAGGCTTCCTAAGGAGGACACTTGTAGCAAGTGGATCTTTTCACAGGGATGACTGACAGACGCAAAGCAAGGGTCCGATTCACCACATTACCTGTTGAGCCTGAGCCTGCTGCTGCTGCTGCTGCTGCTGGTAGAACGTGCCCGCGGGCTGCTGTGCGGCTGGTGGTGCCTGCGCCTGCGGCTGTGGCTGCGGCTGGGGAGGCTGTGGCTGCTGCTTGAGGAACAGCTGCTGCTGGTGTTGGGGTGTGGCCTGGGCCTGCGGGGGCAGACCCTGGGCCGGAGCAGAAGGTGGCTGCTGTGGGGCGGGTGGAGCCTGGGGCTGCTTGGCCTGAGATTGCGGTAGGGGTTGGCTGGATGGGGGCTGCGTTTTTGGTTGAGGAATGCTGGCTAAAAGGCCAGGCTGATTGCTCGATCCTGCAAGGAGAATAAATTCCATATAAAGGCTCAAAACTCTTCTGAACAGAAATGAGAAAGAGAGGGTAATAAGTGGACAGCTAATCATGCTCCTTACTGCCCCTGCACTTGAAGGCTCATCCTTCTTCTCGCCAAACTATGAGCTTCGTGTTTTTCAAAACGTGGTTCAATAACAGTGTTCAATACTTTTCTCCTTCAGAAAGTCCTCCCTTTATTCACCAATCACCCAGAAAACATTCAACTGGCCTTTGACACTACTGTATATAAATACAACCACTTCTTGGCATGCTGCAGGACAAAAGCACCCTTCGATGTTTACATGTGTAGTACACAACTGCAGTATGGATGCCTTGTAAGTAAATGGCCACCAAATTTGCCAAAAGCAGCTTCCTGGTATGGTAGGGGGAATGATGGCTGTATTCAGTGACTTGATAAATTGTATCAACCCTCTTTAGGAAAGTAAACTCAGTCAACTCATAGAAACAGAATATCAAAACATGGCAAGGTGACAGACACTTTAAGACACAGAGTATTAAAGAAATAATTCCTCAGTGTCAAAAAAGATTTTTTTTTCAAATGCAAAAACATATATGAAGGAGTTCCCTGGTGGCTCAATAGGTTAAGGACTCGGCATTGTTACTACTGTGGCTCTGGTTACTGCTATGGCGCAAATTTGATCCCTGCCCCTGGAACTTCCGCACGCCGTAGCGGTGGGGGGAGGGAGGAGAAAAGAATATGAAATAAAGAGGTAGGCATGGGATGAATGGAATCCATGAAATCGGACACAGCAGGCTTCACTGGCTTTGGAGATGCACTGCAGAAGTCAGGAAGAGGCCTTCCCTTTTTTTTTTTTTTTGTCTTTTTGCCTTTATCTAGAGCCGCACCCGTGGCATATGGAGGTTCCCAGGCTAGGGGACTAACAGGAGCTGTAGCTGCCGGCCTTCGTCATAGCCACAGCAACGTGGCATCCAAGCTGCGTCTGCGACCTACACCACAGCTCACGGCAATGCTGGATTGTTAAGCCACTGAGCAAGGCCAGGGATCGAACCCACAACCTCATGGTTCTTATTCGAATTCATTAACCACTGAGCCATGAAGGGAACTCCGAGGCCTTCCCTTTTGCCAGTTGCTTACCATACCGTTTCAATGGCAGCTCTTTCTCAAGGAAAACCATTAATCTAGATTCCATTCCAGGAACAAACAGGCTCCCCAAGACTTCTATTGCCCAGGCTAACCAAGAGGTGTACCAGTCGAGATACTGACCTGCGACCTGAGGTGGGGGCTGAACCATGGCCCTCTTTCGAGGCGTCAGGGCTGGCTGGATGGGAAGAATTCCTGGGTTGGGCTGAGTCTGCCCAGCTTTAGGCCTCTGGCGGGGTGCAATTGAAGTCTCTGTGGTGGGAATGGGATCTGTCAGTCTAGAAGAAGAAAAGAAAGAAAAAAAAAGATTCCTGTTAAAGTGTGAGAAAATGAAGAAGGAGTGGATGGAGGAAGCTTTCACTTCCACATTCAACCGAACCTTCCAGATCCGCTTAATCGGTATTTCCAAAAGGTGTTCCACAGGATGGTCTGTGTTACCAGCTGTTATTAAAAACGTTTGTAAATAGGTTCTGAGTTCTGGCCTATACGGGGTATCAACAGATTGCTATGTGGCAGCTTCCAGGAACCTTAAGAAATTCCGTGCGTGCCCTCTGTCTCTTTTCTTCTTTGGTTATTTCTTGACTCTGCTGCTTGGAACAGGGATGCTGCCACATTGGTCCATGAGGGCACGGACACAACCACAGCGATGGAAGAGTGATGGGCTTAAAGAATCCTGGGTACCCGAGGACTCTGTGAACAGACTCCATACCAGCCCTAGACTACTTGCTTCCAGATTTTGTTTACTTGGGAGAAAAAAAAAATCTATCTTATATAAGCCACTGTCATTTGTACTTTCTGGAACTCACAGCCAAATCTAATCCACATGAAAACAGGGTGTACTCTGCTTGCTCCTTGTGATGGTGCGACAGCCCTGGCGGTAACTTCCCTTGCTTTAGAGCAGTGCAGGCAGCTGGCTACCACCTAACTCAGATTAGAGTTGTTGTCCTTTGAAAATACACTTTAGGGAGTAACAGCTGAGGTGAAGGCCAAAATAAACAAGCTTCATGGATATTTCCAAAATGTGCCTGGCACGGCCTCCACAAAATGTTAAATAGGAAGCAAAGCAGCTGGCCCCATGTCCTGCCTTAAGACAGGCCTCCATGGTATGGCCATTCTGGACTCTGAGGCTTTCACTGGCATCCTGCTCTTGTGCTGGCTGGGGAACCGTAATAGCAAAGTGATCACATGTGGGGAGGCTGTGACCTGGGCAAGGCAGGAGGGAAGGAAAATGGGACAGAGACTGGGAAAGAGCAGAAATGGATAAGAAAGATCAAAGCAAGGGCGAGGGAGGTAAACAGACTTCTGTAGAAAACCAAATGCCAGGAATGTGCACACTGGTCTCCTAAGGGCAATGTTTTTAGGAACAATGGAAAGAAAACCCTTGGGTCCCTTATGTGTAAAATGGAGACAATAATACCTATATTATGAGGCAAATGTGAAAATCAAGTGTATCAATGACTATAAAACCTTTACAAACTGAGGAGTGGTCCAAATGTTAATTTGCAAGAACATACAGATCTTGAAGCCAGGAGCCCTGGCTCTCAGCTGTTCTGCTGCGTGATCTTGGACAAACCACTTCACGTGCAGAGTGTAAAGAGTGAGGATGCTGGAGTTCTGGCTCTTTACTAACCACAGACTAACTCCCTAGGGCAGCGAGTGACTTACAATTCTGAGTCTCTGTTTTGTCACGTAAAGAGAGAACAACAACCACCTCACGGAACTATTTTATGAGGGGAAAAAGTCAATTTTATTTATATAAAGTACCCAGTCTGGCATGTGGTGTATGTGATGCCCCAATGAATAGTGGCTACTTTAAAAATGGAAGTGGAAAGAAAAACCCACCTCTCAGGACTGGTGAGCAAACGTGATAATGCAAATGAAATCGTTGCAGATTATATGTAGGACAACCTCGACCCAAACCTCTTGGCTGCAAGGTCTGCATATTGAGATCCACAGAAACTAACAGTTTGGGCACCACAGAATTTATACAAGTTTCACAGTCACAAGTGTGTTCGGTGTTCACATCTGCCTTGTGATGGAGGTATTATTTTCTCCATTTTACAAAACAGAGTACCACTCAAACGTCAGCAGGTATTAGAGTTTTTATAAATGTATGTGATTTCTGGAATTAATCTTTGCTTGGCCTCTGTACTTACCATGTCTGGGCCTAGTACAAGATGGCCCTAAGCCCAAGAAGACTAAGCTAATTCAGTCAGCCCCCAAAGCAATTCCCAGAGGTGAACATGGCAGATGTATTAAGAAATAAACAGACTGTAAAGTAACATCATGGATGTAGTTTGCTTAATCTGTTAAAAACCAAAGTTGTATTACTTCAGAGTCATATTTGGAATAGCCCTATGCACATAATAGGATTCTTAAGTATTCAAGAATTTTTTTTAAAAAAAGAAGTTTATTTTACTGTTTATTATAATCCACATATTCCCATCTAGGGTGCTTTGTTGACAGAGTTTGCACTAAGGTTTCCTCACCATGGGAGTGGGTAGAAAATCGGGGTACAGACCTCTCCTAGACTAATCTTAAAATCTGCCATCTAGGAGGCATGGCAGCCATGAGGATGTGTCTTACAGACCTTCAACCACAAGAGTAAAAGACCAAGTGCCCCCAGCTGTTGTGCTCCTGGAATCCACTGCTCTGTTTGCCCGGAGGCCACACTTCCTAGAGGCTGCTCTCATTCTTAATGTCCCAGGCACAAGGATATTAAGGTAGGCTCGTTCCTAAAAGACAGGACTCCCCGACACCCGTGATGCACCTTCCTGACATTATGTGGTCTCTGGGTCAGACTTCCTCACTTTCTGATGGCTCTCCCAACTTCCAGGGTTCCCTTTTTATCTTCTCTCACAGGGGCATTTCCCCCAATAAAATCCTAGCTTCCTGACTTTTCTCTTTGCCTGCTTCTGGGAAGAACCTATTACAAAGAACCTGATTAGCATGGAGTTCCCATTGTGGTGCAGCGGAAATGAATCTGACTAGTAACCACGAGGTTACGGGTTTGATCCCTGGCCTTGCTCAGCGGGTTAAGGATCCAGCGTTGCCGTGAGCTGTGGTGCAAGTAGCAGACGTGGCTCAGATCCTGTTGCTGTGGCTGTAGTGTAGGTTGGCAACTGTAGCTGCGATTCGATCCCTAGTCTGGGAACCTCCATATGCCACGGGTGCGGCCCAAAAAGCAAAAAAAAAAAAAAAAAGAAAAGAAAAGAAAAAGAAAAACGTGATTAGCTAAGACCCACAGGCTCTTTCGCTGATCATGGAATTAACGCTTTGAGCGGCTGGAGCCACAGAAGGTAAGAAGGTCAGGGGGACGGAGATCAGGGCGGTGCAGGCTGGTGCAGGCTGGCTATAGAAAGGCCAGGACACAGGCTGGCACACACTCTTGTACTAGCAATGTTTAAAGCCAGCTGTTGCCACATCTCTGAATGTCCTTGCACCCATTCCCGAGTCAAGGAAGCAGCGGTGGAACTTGGATTCTCTTTCAGATGTAGATCACTGTATTTCATGATATTCCAACTTGCACTCCGGGAGAACAGTTTCTGCCTCGTGGAGTCAGAGCTCCCTTCTGGGTCCAGGCAGCCTCTGGCCATCTTACATGTTGCATCATGCAGAGTGCATCTTACCGTGCAGTGGAAGAATCAAGAAACATAAGGCACCCTCCCGTGCTACTGCAGCAACACAGAGAAGAACGTGCACTCGCTAAGGCATTTCTTACCTGGCCTTTGGCTGGGTCTTTTTTGCAGCTGCCTCACTGGCTTTCACTGGTTCAGGAAGCTTTGCAGGAATGGGAGAGTTCTACAGAATTGAAAGAAATTTTTAAAAGAACATCACGGATGTCTTTTTTAAAAAACTGAGATATAACTGACATACATTATTAGTTTCAGGTGTAAATGTAATTGATTCAATACTGTACATACTGCAAAATGATCAACACAATCAGTCTAGCTAACAGCTATCACCATATGTAGTTATAGAATTTTTTTCTTGTGATGACTTTTTTTGCTATGCAATGCACTATATATATATATATATATTTTTTTTTTTTTTTTGGTCTTTTTGTCTTTTAGAGCTGCACCGGCAGATGTGGAGGTTCCTAGGCTAGGGGCTGCATCGGAGCTGTAGCTGCCAGCCTATGCCACAGCAACGCGGGATCTGAGCCGCGTCTGCAAACTACACCACAGATCATGGCAACGCCAGGTCCTTAACCCACTGAGCAAGGCCAGGGATTGAACCCATGTCGATGCTAGTTGGGTTCATTAACCACTGAGACACGACGGGATCTCTGCAACGCAGTATTATTAAGTATAGTCCCCATAGTGCATATTCTACTCCATGACTTATTTGTACCTTTTGATTCCCTTTGCCCATTTGGCCCACCTCCCAAAGCGCCCCCTACAGATTTCTTTGTAAAAGAATAATCAGCATGATCGGACCAATGAAAATACACATTAGGGTCTTTCAGAGTGGCTTCCAGACCCTGATCTCTGGTCTGGGAAGTAAAGGAAGCTAACCGAAGTCTATCCCACTGGACTCAGCCTGCGTCCAGGAGACAAAGGATCTGAGGGGGGGACAGAGCAGCCTGAGTACCGCACACTCTGCGCCCCCGGACCCCATCACTCTCACCCTTCCGCATCAGGCAAGGGCACTGGGGCTTGATCTCAGTATGCTCCTCTTCCCAGAGCACAGCTTAGAAGTGAGGTTATGAAAGGAAAGCAAAGAGGTCTACAGTAGCTACACAACTATTTAAGTCTCAGCTGGAGCTTAGAGAAGTCAGAGCTGACTGGTGTGCACCTCACTTCCGGCGAGAAGGCTGGGACACCGCAGCCACCACGTGTTTGGTGGCTGAGTCCACCCCTCTTCCCAGCATGAGAGGCATCACTCAGCCCACAAGCCAGACAGAGCACCTTGGGCCTGGATTCTGCACCATCTGTCTATCGGTGCCTCTTGAGGGAGCACTAACCACAAGGCAACAGCTTAGCAAATGCCAAATGGCTTGAGACTTATGAAGACCACTTTTTAAAAATGAGTTACCAACCTTGAATGCTTCCAACTCTATTTCAGGTTATTTAACCTTATGAATGGGAAAGTGGGCTAGCAAAATAAATCATGTTCTCTTAGGTTACTGCACAGTATCCCCTGTCTTAAATTTATTTATTTTTTGGCCTCATCTGTGGCATGCGGAGGTTCCCAGGTCAGGGATCGAATCAGAGCCCAAGCTGTGACCACCGTCACAGCTGTGGCAACGCCAGATTTTTAACCTGTTGCACCACAGTGGGAACTCCTATCCCTCATATAATCTGGGAAACCTGACTATGGAACATTAATATGAAAGGGGCTTTAGGAGGCATCTCTATTTCTTTCATATCCTCAAGTGGAGGGAATCTCTGCTAAAACTTTCTCCTAGCTTCTCTCCCACCCTCTACACACTCTTCTCCCAAGGGAAAGGGGTAACTTACTTGATTGATAAGACTGGGAGAGAAAAGTGAGCTCATCTGGCCTGTCCTCGTCCTCCCTCCTCTCTGCAAGAGCCTGTCTCTCAGGAACCAGGCATTCACTGCTCAAGCATGTGGATCTAACGTTAGGGAGCCTGACCGGTCAAGCTACAGTCTCTGACTCAACCTTACAGCAATAGAGCCAATATGCTGAGCTCTGCTGGAACGATGTCCACGACTGATTTCAAATATGGGAATGAAAGAGAAGTGTTATTTGTGAGCACCCCTCAGCCCCAACAGTGACATCAGAAGTTCATTACTAGAGAAATTAGCAAGACAGTTTATTAAAATTTATTTATTACAGTATTCATTAGGAAAATATTCAAGAAAGTTGAATCATACTATGACATGAAAAATGTGCTAAGACTATAAAAAAGGGCGTTTGCAAGCACTGTACCCTGAGAACTGTGCATAGAGTGTAGGATTATTGCATGGAGAAAACATTGCCATGGCTGATCGTGTGGGGAGGATGGAAGAAAAGGAGTGTGACTTACAGACTGGTCAAAACAGAAGCAAAATCAAGAAAGCTCTGCTGGAGCAATAAATAATTACTCTTGCTCTTCTATGCCATGATCCTTTGAATATTTGGATGTGAGTATTAGCCTGCATGAACACATCCTCCACCAGTGTAGCCTCTCATTCAACCAGTCCACATGTGATGGGCCTTTTAACCCTCAGCATCTTTTTCTTTTTCTTTTCTTTTTGTCCTTTTATGGCCGCACCTGCAGCATATGGAAGTTCCCAGGCTAGGGGTCTAATCAGAGCTGTAGCCACCAGCCTACGCCACAGCCACAGCAACGCAGGATCCGAGCTGCATCTGCGACCCACACCACAGCTCACGGCAACGCCGGATCCTTACTTAACCCACTGAGCGAGGCCAGGAATCGAACCCACAACCTCATGGTTCCTAGTTGGGTTCATTTCTACTGAACAGGAACTCCAACCTTCAGCATCTTAACTGCCTTGTTTTTCCCAGGTCAGCACAGCCCCTGGGCATCAGCCTGAGGCAAGAAGGGTCCACCGTCCTCCTTCTTGTACCTGACAGGCAACAGGTCTGAACTCCCTGCTGAGAGCTGGGAGAAAGGAAACCAACCCTGCTGTCAAGCAGTGTAATTTCGGAGCCTGGTATAGAACTGTCTCTGCTGACTAAGAAAGCAGAGAAAGAAATACTTTGACCTTTTTATGATATTGTACAGAGAGAATCTAGGCAGAAACTGCCTTAGATTGTTGTGGACAGACACTGGAATAAAGGTTAATAACTCATTTTTCAAAAACAGACAAACAAAAAAACAAGAAAAAAGAAAGCTCTGCTGCAACAAAGGAGAAAAGGGACAAGGGGCTTATGCTTCAACAGGCAGAGAGGCAAGTGCAGGGCCTCGCCTTAGGAAAGCAGCCTGCCTAGCCTCCTCCAGGAAAGCGCAACAGATATGTGGCTCTCAGGGATCTATGACAGTTGATAAGACAACAGGTTGGTCAGTCTTTATCCAAAGTGTTCAACTCAATCCAATCTTTATCCAAAGTGTTTGTCTGTTTAAGTGTAACTGCCTTGGTAGTTTTTGTTTTGTTTTGTTTTTGTTTCGGCTGCAGCGTGCAGCAGCTTGATGTGGGATCTCACTTCTCAGACCAGGGACTGAACCCGGGCCACAGCAATAACAGACTGAATCCTAACCATTAGACTATAAACCTTTGCCTTGGTTTTACAATTAAATTCTACGGGAAAGGAGATCCCGTCATGGCTCAGAGGTAATGAATCCTAGTAGTATCCATGAGGATGTGGGTTCAATCCCCGGCCTCACTCAGTGGGTTAAGGATCTGGCGTTGCCGTGAGCTCTGGTGTAGGTTTGCAGATGTGGCTCAGATCCCATGTGGCTGTGGTATAGGCGGGGAGCTACAGCTCAGATTCAAGCCCTAGCCTGGGAACTTCTATATGCTGCAGGTGCAGCCCTAAAAAGACAAAATAATAATAATAATAATAACAAATTCTTTGGGAAAATTGGATTTCCTTTATAGCAACTAATTCATAGTTATCTTTGCTTGAATGCTCCCTACAAGAGAAAGTAGGGGATGCCCATATTCATTTAAAGAGCTGATTAATACCCTAGAAATCCTCAATGACAATTCAAGAATGTTTATTTCCCCTAAAAAGCACCTTTCACATACCTGTACATTTGGAACTGGGCATTCTTTCTTGAATAGTTTAAATGAGAAGAAGGAGACCTGGTAAATATCCGGCCTTTTGTCAGGGTCTGGTTCCAACATATACCCTAAGACAAACATAGGTGAATGTATTTAATAATACCCAAGGAGTTATTACATTAGTTAAGAAGCATAGTTTCCCTATTACCAAAATTCTGTAGTTTTTTTTTTTTTCCTCTTAATGGATTTTATTTCAATTATAGGTGTACATAAATCATCACAAGTCAATTTTACAGATTTTGTATCCCAAACCCCCAGTGCATCCCCCCACCCCCCCAGATTGTCTTATTTGAAAAACCAAGGTTTTCCAAAGTCTGTGAGTCATTGTCTGTTCTGTAAGAAGGTTCATTGTGTCTTTTA
>PVHT021183519.1:24987174-25202333 GCA_004024745.2 Catagonus wagneri
CTTTTTCTCCACACCCTTTCCAGCACTTATTGTTTGTAGTCTTTTTGATGATGGCCATTCTGGCCGGTGTAAGGTGGTACCTCATAGTGGTTTTGATTTGCATTTCTCTAATGAGGAGTGATGTTGAACATCTTTTCATGTGTTTATTTGCCATCTGCATGTCTTCTCTGGAGAACTGTCTGCCTAGATCCTCTGCCCACCAAAATTCTGTAGTTTTAAAATTTTTATTTCTCATAAAAGTCAGATAGTGCAGTTTGCCCTCTTCCTCCCCTCTCAGAAGGAGAAGTTCTAACTTTCCTAAAATTTTATATATCTGCAAGAAAATAACAAAGCTTTTGAACTATAATAAACATACTTAAGTTCATGTTCCACGCCCTGCATAGCAGGGACTCAAAGCGCTCAGTGTCAAAGTTACCACATTCCATTCTGGTACCTAGGAAGTTCTGGCCTCCTTTTATACAAGCTGCTAGACAAATCATTATTCTTGATAACTATAATCACAAATCAGATTTTATGAATTTACTTATTATTCTCTTGTTGGAGATATTGGCTGGTTTCCAAGCTCTACTTTTACTGTGATGTATAGATCATGTGTTCTATTTCAGGTCCTTTAAGCTTCTGCCCTTTCTGAAGCTGGAAAAATACTCAGGAAAAAAAATCCTTGAGAAGACACACAAGCACACACAAACACATGCAAACAACAACACAAGGCAATTTATCACTTAAGTAATCAAGTAATGGTTTGGACACTAAGTTGAGAAAAGACCAATGAGGCTGCAGCATTGTGAAGGCCTTTGCAGAAGAGGCAGGAGCCTAGCTGGTCCTTGAAGGCAGGAAAGAATTAGTCAGTGGAAAGCAGAGAAAAAGACATTCCAGGTTAGAAAACAGTCTGAGCAAAAATGGACTTGGAGAAAGGCAAGAGAATGCTTTGCTGCAAAGAAACAGAGGAGGAAGGAGGACGGGGCAGAGGTGTTTCCTTGTCAGAGAAAAAAGGGAAAAGTGGGGGGATGGAACCAGAAGATGTGGGACCATTGGCAAACCATGAAGTTTACTGAATAGGGTCATGATAGGGTGCCATTTTATAAGATTAATCCTATGGCGAGGGTGTGTTGGACAGACTGAGGGAGGGGAGGAGCTGGTGGCCAATCCACCAGTATAGACATGAGCCGATAGGGTGAGTAGATACTAAGATGACAGTGATGAGAACAGAGAGGATATACTGAAAATAGGAGAAATGTCAAAGAAAGCATTAATGCTGCCTGGGAAATGACTGACTCTTCTCTGTCTTGTTAGTCACATCCAAAGAAAATCTTAAATTTCATTCATCCAGGCTCAACTGGTGACATCATTTAAACCTGTGAGGTACAGTGACAGTGGACTCTTCCAATACTTTGTAAAGTGAAACAGATCAGTGTTTAGGAAAGATGTCATGTCATAAACATTCATAAAGAGTTGTAGTTTTTTAAAAAAAAAAAAAAACAGATATGGCTTGGGTTGCTGCTGTGGCACGAGTTTGATCTCTGGCCTTGGAACTTCTGCATGCCATGAGTGCAGCCAAAAAATAAAAATAAAAATAAATTTAAAAAGATGAACCCAGACACCTATGGTCAATTAATCTTTGACAAAGGAGGCAAGAATACAAAATGGGAAAGACAGTCTTTTCAGCAAGTGGTGCTGGGAAAACTGCACAGCTGCACGTAAATCAATGAAAACTGGAACACACGCTCACACCATGCACTAAAATAAACTCAGAATGGCTTAAAGACTTAAATATAAGACAAGACACCATCAAACTCCTATAAGAGAACATAGGCAAAACATTCTCTGACATCAGCCTTACAAATGTTTTCTCAGGTCAGTCTCCCAAGGCAACAGAAATAAAAGCAAAAATAAATCAGTGGGACCTAATCAAACTGACAAGCTTTTGCACAGCAAAGGAAACCAAAAAAAAAAAAAAAGACAACTTACAGAATGGTCTCTAGAAAATAGTTTCAAATGATGCAACTGACAAGGGCTTAATCTCTAAAATATACAAACAACTCAATACAATTCAACAGCAAAAAAACCCAACAACCCAACTGAAAAAGGAGCAAAAGATCTGAATAGACCATTTCTCCAAAGAAGATATACAAGCACATGAAAAAATGCTCAACATCACTGATTATTAGATAAATGCAAATCAAAACTACCATGAGATACCACCTCACACCAGTCAGAATGGCCATCATTAATAAGTCCACAAATAACAAATGCTGGAGAGGGTGTGGAGAAAAGGGCACCCTCCTACACCACTGGTGGGAATGTAAGTTAGTACAACCACTATGGAAAACAGTATGGAGGTATCTTAGAAAACTATATATAGAACTACCATATGACTCAGCAATCTCACTCTTGGGTATATATCCACATAAAACTTTCCTTGAAAAAGACATATGCACCCATATGTTCATTGCAGCACTATTCACAGTAGCCAAGACTTGGAAACAACCTAAATGTCCATTGACAGTAAAATGGATTAAGAAGATGTGGTATATACACACAATGGAATACTACTCAGCCATAAAAAAGAACAAAATAATTCCATTTGCAGCAACATGGATAGAACTAGAGACTCTCATACTAAGTGAAGTAAGTCAGAAAGGGAAAGACAAACATATGATATCACCCTACATCTGGAATCTAACGTATGGCACAAATGAACCTTTCCACGGAAAAGAAAATCATGGACATGGAGAACAGACTTGTGGTTGCCAAGGGGGAGGGGGAGGGAGTGGGATGGACTGGGAATTTGGGGTTAACATGTGCAAACTATTGCCTTTGGAATGAAAAAGCGATGAAATCCTGCTGTATAGCACTGCCAGTTATATCTAGTCACTTATGATGGAGAATGATCATGTGAGAAAAAGGAATGTATATGTGTGACTGGGTCACCTTGCTGTACAGTAGAAAACTGACAGAACACTGTAAACCAGCTATAATGGAAAAACATAAAAATCATTAAATTAAAAAAAAAGATGTTTTTCCTGGAGTTCCTGTCTTGGCTCAGCAAAAACGAATCTGGCTAGCGTCCATGAAGATGCAGGTTTGATCCCTGGCCTCGCTCAGCGGGTTGAGGATCCGGCATTGCTGTGAGATGGAGTGTAGGTCAGGTACTTGGCTTGGATCTGGCGTTGCTGTGGCTGTGCTGTAGGCCAGGGGCTACAGCTACAATCAGTTTCCCTAGCCTGGGAACCTCCATACGATGTGGGTACACCCCCCCATCCCAAAGACTCCCCTGCCCCCGCAAAAAAAGCTGTTCTTCCTAATATGAATTTGCTGTACAAAAGTGAAAAGGAAAAAAAAAAAGTTTTTTTTAAACCAAAAAGTCCTACCATTCCAGCATCAAATTTGGCCATTTTCCCTTATTTCCTTCCAATCTCATTTACATAGCTGCAGTTCTAGCACAGACATAATGCTTTACCTCTGAAAACAATCCAACAACCATTAAATACCATAATCCATCTTTTAAATACTGCCCACACTTTTGCATTAATAAATAAAAGAGGTTGACTGATTGATAAAACCGGTATAATGGAATGGGTAGTCATTTAAAAGCTACAACTATGTTACCTTGGGTAAGGCACCTATACTTTCTCAGTTTCCATTTTCTCATGTGTATAATGGGGATAATTATATTTACCACATAGGGTTTTAAGAATGGAACGAGGTACAAGTAGCTCTTCAAAAAATGTCAGATGCTCTGCCCCACATGTGCTGCTTCCGTTTTCTCTAGTGCAATCCCACCTATAGGACCCAAACTGTGTTGCTCAGGATTTATAATCCATAATTGCTAAAATGTAGAAATTAAATGTCTTGATAAAGTAAAAAGATAATAAAAATCTCTGTTTCTTGAGCATTCCAGTACAGGGGTTGGAGCAAAGATTTCTTATTCTACCATCTGGCTAATGAACATGAGTACATATGCTTACTATGATGATACAAAAGAGTGCGGAATCTTAAATGTTGTAAATACAGCATTGAGTTTAAATGCTTCTTATCAAAATCCAGTGATTAACCTAAACGAGAGGAAAAACCTAGTTCCATAGCTATACAGACTTAATTATGTATTCACTTCAGCCAACGCATTGCAATCATTTTAATTTGAGTTGCTTCCAGTTTTGCAAAGATGAATTTCTTATCACTTGCTATGAGTCAGCTGGACACCCTTGGCACCAGAGCTTTCATAAAGACTGCAAGAGAACAAAGCAGTACTGTAAAGCTCAAAGCAGTTAGTATATCTGCGCCAGCAGCTGGCCCAGGTGTGAAACCAAGCTTACATTTCTGGCAAAAAGACTCACCACTCTAACGAGACACTGTCATCTGATTTCTGAGTGACCAACTGTTTACCAGTTGATTTCTTTACTTTTGTATCCAACCCATCACTCCTGGGATCTAATCCCTTTACCCCCCAATCCACTCCCAGAGATTAGAAATAAAGATATGAAACTAGAAACTTGAAATACTTACTAATTAGGCAGTGCATGTCTTGGGAATATCGAGAGTTGTCAGGAATTGTGAAGTTTCCGTCACAAATTGCCACTTGACTCTCCCCAAATGGCAAAGTGAAGTAGCATAATTTATACAACAAACATCCAAGAGCCTGAAAAAAAATTTAAAAAAGCAGACTGCTACAAGTGGTTTATTTATCATAACTGCAAATGGGTCTACTGAGAGATACTGGTACCATCCATATTTGCTAGCAGATCTAAACAGCGGGTACTATTAACCTAGTAGAAACTTGAATTTAGAACCCAATATCACTATTTATCTGCTAAGTGGTATGACTTCTACCATCATTACTAAATCGTACTCCAATTAAGAACAAGTATTCCAGCCAGTTTGGCTCTTAACTAGTAACACATATGTGAAAACCACCTAACTCATGGGCAGGTCACCAGAACAATTCTCACGGAGCTCTAAAGTAATTTTCTTTGACATGCTTCCAGAAGCAGTGGCTGATCACCTCGAGTCAAGAATAACTTCGAGGGATAAGCAGGCAATGGTATGCTACAGTGGCCACTCTTGCTAGGGCACTGTCTGCAGTAATCGTGGGAGTTTAAGGCCAAGACTGCTGACCTCTGAGATGCGGATAGGTTAGTTGACACCTACCCAAATGTCTGCTTTCGTAGTGATGATTTTGCCACTGTACAGGTTGACCATTTCTGGTGCTCGATAGGACAGCGTTGTGTATCTACAATCAAGAGATTCATTTTATGTTAAATATGTCAATGCTATCATTAAAAACCAGGGGTAGCAGAATGACTTTCAAAAATATGTATATTAGTAGAGTCTAGCTCCCTGGGAGCACTCTGGAGAAGAGAGTAGGAGGTATCAGCGCAGATGAAATGAAGAGCTGTCCTTGACACACGCCCGCAGCCCCCCAGCTGCAGTCCTTCCAATCTAAGAGCAGGTGGGGATGCAGACACGAGGAAATTAAATAAAGTCTAGCAGCAACTTTTCTTGGGTCCTCAAATAACGAAATCTCCTATAAATCCTTGTTGTATGATACTATCTTGGTTGAATTGTTTTTAAAAATACTAATCGCCTTAGGCGTGGCTCGACACAGATGTAAGACTGGCTGGGACACTCTGGAGAATACAAAGTGGGCCCTGGCTAGGCTGGGAGGTGGCTGATCTTTGTTGCCGGAATAGGGCTGAAGCAAGTTTTCCTCCTATCTCTGACTTGAGAAGAGAAAAGCATACGCTCATCTTCAAAGTGAGTCTTGGTGGTACCAAGCCTGTGATTTGTGCTGCTAGAGTCTCTAGAGTCCAGCAGGGCCTTGGACTTCCTGCCCCAAGCTGGGTTGCCGCGGTGATGCAGGAGAGAGAAGGATCAGGATGTATGTGCACCCAAGACTGCTGATTTATTAGCAGTAAAAATAGTGAGTGTCATTGCCTGTGAAAAATCCAACACTCTGGACAGCAAGGGAAAAAGCGTCGGGTTCTTACTGGAGTCACAAATCTAAAGAAGCTTTCCCTCGTGGAAGTCAGTGATTCATTATCTGCAGAGACTTTACAGCCCTACTCACCATTAATTCCACTAGACTGCAGGTGAGTTCCTTAGGAGGAAATACACAGCAATTTAGGGCTCAGCAAAAAGCACAACTAACTGCCTGGGAACGTCACAGCTGTTTTGATCCCATTTAAAAATAGCCCAGTACTTCTACGCATGGCGTGTCTACTTTCTTAAGGGCTATGTGATGTAAATCAAAAGATTTATGTACAATGACCATGGGACCACTGATAACATTCCTTCATGCCATTCCACTTATCAATGACTGTGAACCCTCTTCCCATTCTCCAGTTAAAGTCCAACAACCCAACCTGTATTGATAACGTTCTGAGAGGAGGGGCAACTCTCGGACTAGCACCACCTCTGTCTTCCCAGCCTGATCATCCCAACTGGTAAACTGAAAGTAAAATTGCTGATCACGGATAAAACTCTGAGAAAGGAGAAAAGGCTTACTTCTTAATCTCATCTTCTACTGCATTGACTCCTTCAGTTTGGGGATTCTGGAATTTGTTGGTAGCACTTCCAAAGTCACACAGGACGTAGTGGCCTCGGTCATGCAAGAGAATATTTTCAACCTGAAAAACATTGCCCAGCCACCCATTCAAAGATATCATTTAGTAATATGTTTGAAAATTTGGTTTGCATACACATAAATAAATATTTTATTTCTGATCATCTCATTGATGTGCGCAATAAAGTTTTTCTCCTCCAAGTATCTCAAGAGGGTTCATTCCAAGGGAAGAAAAAGATTCAGAGCCACAGCGTAAAACGAGAGTAGAGGAGGCAAAAAAAGAGGAAATTCCACCATGAGTAAGCAGGAGTCCCATTTTTCTAGATTTCTAGCCACATTTCCCACCTCTGCAGAAACAGTCCTTGTACTTTTAAGCCTCTGTATCTGTTCTCCTGCCCTCTTTCAGTCTGAAATGCTCCCGATGATCACCAGCTCCTCACCCAACTCAGCCCCATTCATCTTTCAAACTCTAGTTCAGCTGCCACCTCTTCTTTGAAGCCCTTCTCAGGGCCTCATTCAGACAAAAGCCATCGTTCTCTATGTTCCTTCAGAACCTTGTTTCTCCCCTCCCCACTCCACCCCACCCCACCTGATGTCAATGATTTCATTTGGCACTTATTAGCACATACATCAATTTCTTTACCATAATAGGTTAGGATTTTCTGAATTAACAAATATTTGCCATATTTTAGTTACTCCTCAAAGAGGTTAAAGGCCCGTAGGCAAATGCCAGTTCTCCTGTTAAAGTATTGTCCTTATTATTTTTACAGATGAATTCTTTGGGTGGTGAGTTAGGAGTTCTGGGTAGAAGGGAACTTCTGAAGACCAGAATCTAGAGAAATCTTTGGTATCAAAGGACTCTACCAAAGATATAACTCCAAAATGGTGGGCACCAATGTATGCAAGATGTACTAGTTTTTGGTAGAGGTGACTTGTATGCTGAGTGGTATGCTGGAGGACAGACCTGGCTGTACGTGGGCAGTGAAATGGCAGCCAGAAAATCTTGTTAGGTCAGTAAGTCTGTAGTCTCCATTGTCTTTTGTCTTACAAAGACTGATCACCTTTGGAAAACAAAGGTAAGAGTAGACCATCAGCTCCTCAAGTTCAAGCACAAGTATTTGTAGTCCTTTCCACCAATGCTTAACACAGTGCTGGGTACAGAAAATGCTGGTTGAATGAAATACACTAAAAAACAAATGCATACAACATTCTGTGTGTGTAGATGAGAGAGAAACTTAGAAATAAGACAGGAATCATCAAATAAATAACCAGGCCCCTCCTACTACTACTTGTTTAAAAAAAAATCTTTCAATTAGATGTTTCTATTTTCTATACCGTCTTTCAATTCTTTATATTATATATTATAAAAATGTTTATTTTATAGTCTGTATCTGCAAAATCCAACACCTAAAGTGTTTGCTGCAAACTAATTCTATAGTTTATTTGTTTCTTATTCCTATTGAGTCTCACTCACGATATTGTTGGGAGGGGTTTTGTCATTGCTGTTAATTCATGTTCCTTGGAATTTATCCGTGGGAAGTCCTGGGGGCCTGAGTTTAAAGTCTATTATTCTTCCAGCTTATGAACCCAGGACACTAATAACTTACAATCACTTTAATTTACAATTTTGACTTTCAGCTTTTTAGCCACACAGGCAGTGTAAGCTATGACCATCAACATTCGTGGACGTGCTCTTGTGATTAAGAATTCTTAGGGGAGACTTGTTCCCCAAAGATAAGACTGAGTAAGGCAAATATTTCCACCATCTACAGGTTTTTATAAAGCTCATTAGTTTAATCTGTTTACCCAAAGTGAAACAGTCAAGATAACTTGAACACATACTCACTTTAGGAATCTAAAATAACTCCAACAAGGCGACACTCATATCTCCGATGAATTTAGAAGTTATAAAAAAAGCAGTTACCATTTACTGAACTTTTACAACTACCAGCCTCAGCACTTCACATGGATTATCTCATTCAATCCTCATAATAACAATCTAATAGTATCCCCGTTATAGGGACAGTGAGGCTCACAGAGATTACACAAGAAGTGAACCCAGGCAACCCAACTTCAGAGAAGGACAGGCAATTGCCTTTTTGCCAGGGCAGGAAGCAGGTTAGAAGCAGAGCAGCCACTCAAGGTCCCACATCCCTGTGCTGGCACCCTGCTAAGGATGATGAGTACTCGCCCGGTGCTCTGGACACAAGCTTAAGGACAGGGCTACCTCACTTCTTGATGTTCAGAAATGTGCCTATAATTGAAACCTAGTCCATGAGGAACCAAGTATCCAAATACTAGTCAAGTGGATTTGCTCAATGTTTCCTAAGCATTTCTTTCTTTCTTTTTTTTTCTAAGCATTTCTTATATGGACTAGTTTGTCCTTTTATTCAGTGGCTCATTCTCTATTGGTCAAATCCTAGTCATTCTTCAAGGTCCTGCTCAAGTCTTAACTCCTCAAAACTTTCATGGCTGCCCTACAAAAATCTACAGAGCTTACCTTTGCTAGGACGGGTTGACAAAGTAAGACCTTCTGGCCAAACCAAGCCATATGCATTGGTTATTTATCCTCTGTACTATGCCTGGTTTTGATCTCCAACAGCAGATATGAGCAGTTGAGACAGAGACTATAGCTGACAAACCTGAAATATTTACTCTCTGGCCCTTTGCAGAGAAGTTCACCAGCTTCTGGTCTATAATTATATTATGCCCACGTGTCCCCACAATACCCAGTCCGGTATTTTGCACAGACCAGGGACCACTAAATCCCTTACTCAGCATCTTTCAGCAACAATCTTTCTTGCTGGCCTCACGCATCCCACAGGACTCATGTGAAAACATGCTTCTCCTATTGTATGTGTGCAGTCCCTTCCCAATTCAGATTTGATACATCTAATGCTAGAATGCACTATTTAGAAAACTGAAGAGCTAATTCATATCAAAACTCAAATAAGGTAGTTCTAGGCAGCAAAATCACTGTTGGGGAAGGGAGGAGAACTAAGTAGACAATGGATAGAATAAAGATGATGCCTATTGGGCTGTTTTTGTTCCTGTTTTTTTCCCCCACCTTAAAAACTAGGTTCGCATTTCTGGTTAGTTCCTGACTGGCAGTACTCAGAAATTATACTATACCTAAACTGGCCCCCAGCTTGCCGCCCCCCCCCCACAAAGATAACATTGTACGAAACTACATTTATAAGAAAACCAGTTAAAAGTTAAGGGTGTGTACAAAAGCAGATAAAAGAGCCAGAGATATCAATGTAGGGAAAGCTTGAGCAATATCAAGCAACCAGCGATGCAGACAAGAACAATAATCCCTGCTCTGGCTACCCTGCCAGTCTGGCAGCAGGACCCACTGAGATTACGCAGGCGAAATCGGTTGGCAGCAGCCACTGCAGCAACAGCCACATGCTCTGCCCGCTCTCAGTCTGTCCCCATGACTTGTAACACCTGTGAAGACCTCCATCATCGCCACCATCATGAACAAAACACCATACAGAACGTGATGTGTGGCAACCACATTGGACCTGGGGTTTAGAAGACCTAAGGGACTATATGAGATGTTTTGGCCTTAGACAAATCTTCTAACCTCTTTGGGCTTCTCATCTGTAAAGCAGAGCTGATAATATCACTATCGCTGTTATGAAACAACGAAAAGAACGTACATGAAAGAAAACTACAAATCTCCCGATACAAATGTAAGGTTGTTATCATTCATTTATTAAAGAAATACATTTCAACTCCTACTACCTCCTATTACCTGTCAAATACATTTCTAGGTTCTGTGAATAAGACTGTGAATGAATCAAAATTCATCCTCTCTAGAGCTTAGAGTCCACCTGATGACAAAAAAAGCATAATTGTCCAGTAGTCATAAATATTATGAAAAAAAAAAATAGCAGGCATTCCCTGGTGGCTCAGCAGGTTAAGGATATGGCATTGTCACGGCTGTGGCTCTGGTTGCTGCTGTTGCATGGGTTCAGTCCCTGGCCTGGGAATTTCCACATACCATGGGTGAGGCCAAAAAAATTAACACACACACACACACACACACACACAGAGCAGGTTAAATACACGTAAGGTGAAGAAGGATGCTGCTGTAAGCAGTACACTCAGGAAAGGTCACTGAAAGAAAGGAAAGAAGGGAGTAGTCATGGACCCAATGGGGAAGGAGTATTCCGAGCAGAAATCCCTACACCAAGGCCTGCAGACGGGAGCACGTGTGAGGTGTCTGAGGCACAGAGACAGGCCTTTGTGGCTGGGGCAGCACTGCCTTGGGCACTGGTGCTGCTGACCGAGAATATTACGGGCTAGCACCTTTATGAATGAGGATACGAGACAATGTTGGAACTTGAGGAAATGTAGGACTTGGGTAAGTGGAACCAGTAACAGGAAGGCAGAGGGGTAGGAGAGATCCTAACAACCGCATCAGCATCTAATAGAACTTAGCATGTGCCCAGCGCGGCTCCACATACACTTTTATCTGCAGGATTTCAAGAAATTCTTTTTTTTTTTTTTAAGAGCTGCACTTGTGGCACATGCGAGTTCCCGGGCCAGGGAGAGAATCTGAGCCACAGCTGCAACCTATGCCACAGCTGCAGCAACATCAGGTCCTTAACCCACTGTGCCAGGCCACGGACAGAACCCACACTGCCACAGGGACAATACCGGATCCTTACCCCACTGTGTCACAGCGGGAACGCCATGAAATTCTTATAAAGCCTCACTGTCCCTACTTAACACCTGAGAGAACGGAGTCCAGTTACCTATTGGGCTCAGGGTGCCACACGGCTGGGACCACACCCTCACCCGCTGCACTGATGAGCATTACACGATTAAGGAACACGGCCGGTTCAGACTGGAGAAAGAGAAGGCGGCAGAGGAGCGAGGACCAGAGAAGCAGACAGCGAAGACCAAGGGAGGCCGCAAGGGAGCCACTCGGCATTTTTAACAGTGAGCAGATGAAAAGAGGCGTTTTAGGAAGGTCAGCATGGTGACAGAGGAGGGAGAATATAAGAAAGATATAATGAGGGTGGGTATCATAGTCCAGGTATGAGATGACCAGGGCCAAGAGCTTAGCGGGGTAGAGAACCAACTGGCTACTCATACACCAGCTTCCAAAAGCTTCAGAGAGTCTGCACAGTGACTTTGTTTTCAGCCAAGTCATTTAGTCAGCCTAACACGTCACCACTGCTTATAACCTCCAGTCTTTCAGCTCATTGAGAGTCTTATGCCGCTGACCTTATTTCCCAACCTATCAGCTTAAGAGGGTTATTAAAGCTGTCACTCCCAAACTCTGCTGCCAGCGCTAGCTAAAAGGTCTGGAAAGCCACCTCCTCCTGACCTCTTCATCTTGACATTATTCCAAATAGATATGTCATGCAGGCATCTCAGCCACAGAGTTTATTACCACTGGACACTGTGGAGGACTGGATGAATGCAGGTTTTCAAACCTGTGATTCCAAAAACTGGACGAGAATCTCCCTCCTATTGTACATTACGAGATCTAAATCTCTTTTCTGATAAAAGAGGAGACATTCAGGACTTTTCAATTGAGAATGTACTTATTAAATCTTAATCCTTTCCCTTCCTTTCTTAAGTGCCTGGACAAACAGCATGGTAAAATGCAGCAATACCAAATCGACAAAAACCAAAATGGGAGTAAAAAATCTTGGCCTTTGATCTGCTTTGATCACTGAATTCACTGTTCAGGTCACAGCCTTTCTGGGCAGAGGTTTCCTGAGTGAAAGGAGAGATGATCTGCACTGACAACCCCTGTCACTCCTCAGAGGGATGACAATAAAAATGGGGGAAATAATGAAAATGGTAATAATATATTTGAGGAGAGACTTTTTTTTTTCATGACCACGCCCATGGTAAGTGAAAATTCCTGGGCTAGGGATTGAACCTACAGCATAGCAGTGACCCAAGTCACAACATGACAATGCCAGATCCTTGACCGCTAGGCCACCAGGGAACTCTGACGAGAGACTTTTAATAAAGACCAGAACTTCTGTCATAGTTATTTTTAGAACATAAGCTGCTTAAGGACAGGGACTGCTTTCAGCTTATTTCCTCTCTGGAATGTGAAAGAAAGACCACACACAAAGAGTAGGCAGGGCAGGAAGGGCCTTTCTCAGTTCCTCATGAGAAAAAACAGACCCCCACACGGTGGGTGTTGAGTGAGGGGGGGCACGGCTCAATGACGGGTCCACAGCTGGCCTGGCTCATGCTCCTTCCTGCATCCCACTGTGGCCCCCTCACTAAGTGGAAAGCCCACTCACAGAGAAGCAGCTGAGACCAGCCACCAGTACTTTCTCTGGTCGAGAGGAGAATAAAGAACTCTTGGCTCTGGCTACTGCCAGACTAGAGTGGCTGGTTCTGGCAGTGACATGGAGCTCGGAGTGGCCAAGGCCCTGGGAGGTAACGACAGCCAGGGCAAAGAGCAGGTATGGGGAGCTTTTCACTCCTGACTCGGAAGCCAGCGGTGCAGCCAGCAGATGTGACTGCCCACCGAGCACACAGTAGTAGAAATCAACAAAGTCTAACATGCTAACAAAAGCATCCATATGGCACTGAGTGTAAAACTTGGGGAGTTTGGGAAAGCCTCATCGAAATAACCAGGAAGAGTTCCCGATTTGGCTCATCAGTAATGAACCTGACTAGTTACCACAAGGATGTGGGTTCGATCCCTGGCCTCAGTCAGTGGGTTAGGGAGCCGGCACTGCCGTGAGCTGTGGTATAGGTCACAGACACAGCTCCGATCTGGCGTTGCTGTGGCTGTGGTGTAGGCCGGCAGCTGTAGCTCCAATTCGACCCCTAGCCTGGGAACCTCCATATGCTGTGCATGTGGCCCTAAAAACAAACCAGGAAACAAAACCAGCAACAGGCCTCTAGAACAACTGCAACCAAGGCCTCCTCCCAGGGGCCCCTATTTAGGTTCTCTATCTCCAAGGTGGAGGAGAAAAGGAAACAGTCTCCTGAATCACACTGGCAACACAGCAGCATAGCCAATGGTCTTGAGTATTGGCTGGACACAATTACTGAGTTCCCAGGCCTGGGTGACAGGGACAAGGGGCAGGGGCTGAGCGCAGGCTGGGGAAGAGAGCGCAGCAGCCACTCGCTTGTGCCCCGGCCTCACCCTTGGATTCCAGACAGCTCCGAGCTCCTCTGCTGAGACATCCCACAGGCTTTTGAGAGCAGTGAGCGAAGAGTCTGCACTCCAGCTGCTGGAGTGCAGCCACCAACCTACTCCGTGTCCCCCGGCAACACACCGAGCTGTGTGCCCCAGGTTCCCATCATGGGTGACACTCTGCCGCCGCCGCACAGCACCCCAGGGCACTAACATCCTGGGAATATGTTAACTGGGCAGGTGCAATTTATGGTGTGAAAATGATTATATCAGTTAGGCCTCATTTGATCCAATAAATGTTTACAAAGTTACAATAAAGGAAGATTTTGTTTAAGAACATAAGAATGGCACTCTTAAAAGGATGCTCCATGGCGGCCTCTTCATTGCTCTCACCTCCCTGGGTGCCCACTCAGACTGACTGCAGCAAGGGCGTGCTTACACATGGATGAGCGTGTTCTCATTTAGCCTCGCCCCATTCCTAACAAGGCTGGCATGGTCGTCTCCACTGCCCAGATGAGGAAGCTGAGGCTCTGAGGCTAAGGGATGAGAGGAACAACCAAGGACCCTAAGGAGGAGCCGGGAGAACACGCTGCACGGAGGTCACAGGAGGAGACTAAGGAGGCAAAGGCTGCAGGGAGGAGAACAAGACGGGGACTGAAAGGTGCCCTTTGTATCCAGGAAGAGGAAGGATGCTGTGTGCTCATCTCTCACAGAGCTTACAGTTCAGTTGATACAAGTCACTCTGCTATAGAATCAGAGTTCCAGTCTGAAATGCAACCCTATCTGACCTGGGGGGAAACCGGGGCTCCAGAGGCTAGAGCTCAGAAGGGTCACAGAAGCAGTGCAGGTACTGTGGCAATGCCAGATCCTCAACCCAGTGCTCCAGCCTGCGGGTCAAACTGATGCTGGTGCAGAGATAAGGCCAGATCCTTAACTCACTGCACCACAGTGGGAACCCCAATTCTCCCCTATTTCTTTGCCCCTCACAAACTCTTCTCCAAGGCAGGTGGCAGGGAGAAAGTTCAGGTCATAAAATGTTGGTACCATTGCCTATTTTGAAATACATGTTAACAGGCCCAAGAATTTCACTCATCTTTAAAATATCTAAAAAGAGTCACCACCTGAAACTAACATTGCAAATCAACTACACTTTAATAAAAAGAATAATGATAATAATAATAAAGTGTCATTACACTCTCAGAGCAGTGGCCTGAAGTCCCTCTGCCTGGTCAGCAACTGGCCGGCTACCGAGCCCTCGTCTACTTCCTCATCTTTAAATGCCTTCTTGTTCCCACTCCTTGGGCCTTGCTCTCTGCCTGAAATGCCCTTTGCAAGTGTTAGTGTAAAGAAACAGAAACCCCTGCATGTTGCTGGTGGGACATAAAATAAAGCAGTCACTTTAGAAAACAGTTTGGCAATTCGTCAAAAAGTTAGAGTCACCATACGACCCAGCAATTCCACTCCTAGGTGTGTACCCAAGAAAACTGAAAACATATGCCCGAGTCAAAATAGCACACGAATGTTCACAGTAGCCTTATTCACAATAGGCAAAACAGAAAACTCAGAAGTCCCCCAACTGATAAACAAAATGTGATATAGCCAAACAATGGAATATGATCATCAGAAGGAATGAAGTACCGACACACGCTACAACAAAATGAATCTTGAAAACACAACGCTTGTGGAAGGAGCCACATACTATATGAGCCCATTTATATGAAATGCCCAGAGTAAGCAACAGAAAGTAGGTTAGTGGTTGCCAGGGGATGGGGCTCGGGGAGAATGAAGAGTGACTCTTAATGGGTACAGGATTTTGGAGATGAAGAAATGTTCTAGAATTAGAGAGTGGTGATGGCTGCACAGCCCTGTAAGTATATTAAAAACCTACTGAATTGTACCTTTCTTTAATTTGTGTATTTATTTATTTATCTTTTTATGGCTACACTCACACATATGGAGGTTCCCAGCCTAGGGGTCAAATCGGAGCTACAGCTGCCAGCCTATGCCACAGCCACAGCAACTTGGGATCCGAGCTGCTTCTGCAATCTATACCACAGTTCACGGCAATGCCAGATCCTTATCCCACTGAGCGAGGCCAGGGATCGAACCCACAACCTCATGGTTCCTAGTCAGATTCATTTCCACTGCATCATGACAGGAACTCCTTGAATTGCATATTTTAAAATGATGAATTTTACATATATGAATTACGTCTTAATTTAAAAAAACACACAACTATAAAACATCCTCAAAACAGAAATGCTAGTATGCTGCTATGATCCTCAAACTTTAGAATATACAAAAACCACCTGGGGTGCCTAAGAAAAAAATTCCTGGCCTTCTCTGACACCATCACAAAAATTGCAGTCCCAAACATTCAGTGTGGAACCCTGCATTTAACAAGCACACTAGGAGATGCTGGATGCAAATTATTACCCATGAAGCATGTTTCTCGAAACAAAGGTATAATGAAAAGAAACTGCCATTTAGAATCAGACAAGCTGGATTCAAATTCTGGTTCTGCTCCTTCTTCATTCTATGACCTTAGTCAGGTCACGTAACCTCTGTGCCCCTGAGTACAGTGCACAAAAAGTATCTAGTAGAGTACGTGGTACAGTCGGTGCTCCGTGGATGCTGATGAGTCCAAACCAGGAGCCAATTCCATTCCATAAACATTGTCAAGCGACTATGGGATGAAAGGCCTGGTGCAAGGGGATGGTAATTAGGAGGACAAATTTTTAAAATCACCAATTAATAGATTTTACAAAACATGAACTAGGCCTGAAAGACCAAGCATCACTATTTATAAACTATTTAAATTAAATTAGCATATTCCTTCTCATGACCCTGGAAAAGTGAATTTGGGAGCTTATAGGAAAAACAACATCAATGTGATCAGGGATTTGATGATTATGAAGATTTCTGAAGGCTACTGTAATAAAATTGATACTTGTCTTGTACTGGGCTTTCTTTTTTCCTCTGTACTTTCTCTCCCCAAGCAGAATGTAAGCTTAGAGTTTGGTCCCATGCCTTAAACTTCTCTCACACCCTCAAAACACCCAGTCTGTTCCCAGGGCAGACGAAGCTACTCTGTAAGAACGCGCTTAATGGGGAGGTGTGATCTGTTACCTTCAGATCGCGGTGGATAATCGGAGTTTTGCACTGATGCAGGCGGGCAACAGCTTCACAGGTGTCACAAAATATCTGGAGCACTTCACTCTCTGTAAAACCTGTTTGCAGGCGCTGGTTCATCAGGTTGACCACCTGGCCTCCTAAGAGCAGTGCAGAGCAAAGGAAAAGTCATAAACACACAGCCCCGTCACTCGCCCACGAAGCTGAACGGCCGTCCACAGGGCAGCAGCCTGGACTTGGCTGATCACTGGCTGAGCCGGCACTAAAACCTGGTATGGTGATGCCCAGCCTGGGATTTGTTTTCTACTGCATCAAAACAGTTTCTTCGTTTTCTAAAGCACCCCAGATGTGGGCTGCCCTCATTCTGTCTTCAGGATTAGCAGAACTGACGATATCGTCCTGCTCTAGCTGCCTGGTTGTGATGTCCCTGTTGTGCATCAGCCGAGGCCACAGGTTTAACTCGCCGTATCTTTTGGTAGGAAACAGATTGCACAACAGACCCCAGGAGGAGGAAGAAAACAGTTTTATAGCCTACATTTTAGGAACAGTTTGGTCTCTCTGGCTTTTGGTACTTGCTGCCCGGTCTGCAGAAATGCTACAACAACATTTAATCTCCAGGACTGAAAGACCGATGACCGAGTTGAGAAAATTATCCAGATAGATCCCTGCATGCGCCTATGGCCTCATCTCTAAATATGTCACTGTCCAAAAGGGAATGAGCAGGAGGAGACAAATGGTCAAGTTCAGCTGTGGCAGTATTTTACAAAATCAGGTTTTCAGCTGTTACAGTAAAGGCTGAAATGATTGGTTAGCGTCATATTTTTAGGATTAACAACGTATTTAATTTTTGGACAATTTATTTACTTTAAAGGCAAGTAAAATGCTAGTGGAACTAAGGGTGATTACAAAGCCAGGCACCAAACAATGAAACGGTGACCCAAGCATGTTAAGTGGCAGCTGCTAAGGCCAAAGAAGCCAAACCTCCAAACAATGTATGAATTTCAATCTGTATGAAATACAGTCCAACTCTGAATAAATTCACGATACAGCCTGGATTTCCCAAGATAAATATTGCTGGAAACTTCAAGCTTTCAACTGTATTACTCTACTGTTAAGAGCATCATGTGAATGTAGCCATACTGGCAGCTACAGCTCTTGAGCAAGGAGAGGAGGGTTATTTTCATTAGAGGAAAAGGCTTCTTTGACCCCCTGATGCAAGGATGGTGGTGTGGGTAGAGAAGAGAACACATGAGCGAGAGAAGCCGAATTGTTTCTTTAGTCCATCTGGAGTTGGGTCTTTACTATGCGCCTTCATCATTTGTTTGAAAGCATCACAAAGAACACATTCATCCTCATTCTCCCTCATTCTCATTCATATACAAGCAGCAACCTTCCTCAACCTAACAAAAATAGAGTTTTGTACTATCTACCACTTTGAATTGTTTGTGCCACTGATCCTGCCCTTATAGGAATAAAAAGTGACAGAGGGTTCTGCATGTTCAGTCTCTTCATTTTTCAACCTTCAAAACCAGAATAACACACATTAGGGTACAGTTCATATTAACGCAAATGACCCCACGCTCTTCACAAGCAAAGTGCTAGAGAAATGAGAGCTTCGGGCACGGCTCAGGTACTTACCCCTGCAGAAGTCCATCAGAATGAGCACTTCCCACACATCACCACTACTCACGTTGTTGATACTGGAATCGATGTAACCCACAATGTTCTTGTGCCCGGACAGGTCCCTCTGTAAAGAAGAGGTGAGGAATAATTTCTCAGTTACAGATGCCAACAGAGACAGAATGAGCCAGGCTTTTCCATTAGCACAGACAGCTTAAATACACAAAGACAACACTAACAGTGCTGAGGTGTAAGACTAGAGCAGAATCAAGAGCAGGTTTCCACTGGTCTCTGAGACTCTTGACCAGGTCTTCAATAGCAATTCTACAACCTTACCAAACTGTAACATTCCTGAACCCAATTCCAGAACCAGATGAGCACAGGATGCCTATTTGCACGCGACATCAGAGTTCCATATAAATCAGAAGCAAAGCCTCCCATCTCCAGAAACATTGCAGAGGGGCTAAGAGGAGAGAGCCGGTATGAACCATTTTAAATACGTGAATTTTTAATTCAGAAAGTGCAGCTGATACTTTTTCCTGATTGTAGGATCACAAGTGAATTCAACTTGACTTTTAAACTATTCATACTGTTTTTCTCCCTTTCGGAAATATATGAAAAGAATAACTGCTTTATCAAGTTGTGAAGGGACTAACCACAGCATCCAGACCAAAGCATTTTGCTCACAATTAAGTCTTTCAAGGCAACCAATAAGGATATAAGATGGGTCATGTTTCCAGCTCTCTGGGTGGAACTGCATATCTCAGGGCTGCTTGTGGGATTAATTTTTCAACAAACACATACTGAGCACCTCCTATGTGTCAGGATCCATTTAGACACTGCAAAGTTGCCTCATCTCTTGGTATGATTGTTTCAACATCCACGGAAGCAAATCTTTGCCATGATGATGTTCAAAATCCAAGGTCATTAGTGAACAAAAACTGAGCAAGATGCATAAGAGGATTTACCCACAAAGATTTTATTTTTTAACTACTTTTAATAAATTGTTTTACCTTTATTTAATAAAGAATGGGAGTGAAGAGGTGGGAAATACGTGGTTCTGGAAGAGTCACCAGACGAATCTGGCAATTTGAACCATGAGAACAGTAACCACCAACCACACTAACTGGGGATTCAGCTGTTCCAAGTGATAAAGTCTCTTTTAACCTCAAATTATATACCCAAACAAGAGGAAGCCTCACAGTATTAACCAACACCCCTGAACCCTGAGCATCAAAGTTAAAATTCATTACAACTTTCCTCCGAGTGAAGGATTAAGAAAGACGACTGCCTAAGAAAGGTAGACAAGAGGTAGAAATGTGACTGCTTGTGCTGGAGATCTATGAAAGAACAGTTTCAAGGAAGGAATAAAATCAGGTAAGAATGGAACTGGACTTGTACAGAATGGGAGTTGAATACAGAAAGTCAGTGGCTACAGATGACTCAGCACATTTTGCGCTTAAGACAGGAGCAGCCATGAGGGAAAGAATTTTGAGGATGGGAAAGGACTGAGCATAGGAATGAGCCAGGAGGAAAAAGCTTTAAGATACAGGAGAGGATGAGGATAATTGACAGAACAAAGTCCTGCTGGTAGAAAGGGTAGGGATTAAGAACACTGATAGAGGGTCTGGGCTTTGAAAGACATTTCTTTCCTGGCAAGCAGGAAGGAGATAAGGATGGACATGCATATTGGTTTAAGGCTGGGGGAAAAAGGGAATTTGAGGGAGTTCAGATCTGTTGTTCTGTTTTCAGTAGAGAGCAAGATCGTCTTCAAAGCGATAGGGGATGAGAAAGAAGCATGATGAGCAAAATGAAAGGCTTAGAGCAACTGCTTTGGATAACAGACAAGGGAGATGATGAGGCAGAAAAGCAGCCTCTAGCGTTCAGGTTTCTTTAAACAGAAAGTGATTTCTGGGCTCATGTTTTAGAGGACTATCCCTCTCTCTGCTTTTCAGTCTTGTTATGAACTCTTCTAGAATTTGTTTTCATTTACACAGTCCTAGAAGTAGGAAGAACTGGAGAGAAGTTCTTTGAAACCAAAATGGAGCAGAAGACCATGCCCTCCCAACGGACACAAAGAGGAATGAAAGATGAAATGTTTCTACATTTGACTCTTTAAATAGGCAATTTTCTCTGAGTCTGCCTCACCCCAAGAGGACTAATTAAGAATCTGGATGGAGGAGTTCCTTGGTGGCTCAGGAAGATAAGGATCCAGCATTGTCACTGCTGTGGTGTGGGTTCAGTTCCTGGCCAGGGAACCTCCTCATGCCACAGGCACGGCCAAAAGGAAAAAAACGGAATCTGGATGGAAAGTAAGAAGCATCCGCAAGAGCCAAGAGGAGGGCAAGAGCTATTAGAGGACCCAAACTGGACAATTAACATTTCAGTTGGCATCCTGAACAGTTTGCCAAGATGTTTGCTGATCAGTCCAGGCCCAAATTCCTGTTCACTGTGTCTTCTGCAGAGACCCTGAAATATGTCCAATCAGAAAAGATTTTGGGAGTTCCCGTTGTGGCGCAGTGGTTAACGAATCCGACTAGGAACCATGAGGTTGCGGGTTCGATCCCTGGCCTTGCTCAGTGGGTTAAAGATCCGGCGTTGCCGTGAGCTGTGGTGTAGGTCACAGACGTGGCTCGGATCCTGCGTTGCTGTGGCTGCGGCGTAGGCCAGTGGCTACAGCTCCGATTAGACCCCTAGCCTGGGAACCTCCACATGCTGCAGGTGCGGCCCTAAAATGACAAAAAGGCAAAAAAAATAAATAAGAAATAAATAAATAAATAAATAAAGATTTTGGCTCTTTGGAGGGAGGTGATGGCATTTTACTTTTAACGACTTGATGATGCAACAACATTTCAGATTTCGGAGTAAAATGTCACCGGTTTATAACTGATAGACAAGATCTGTTTGAATGGCTGTGAAATGCAGAAAAGGTCAAGAGCAAATCTTTCTGCAAGTTGAGGTTGACTCACATTTAGGGCATACTGGCAGCGCTTCTCAGCAGCAACAGACCAGAGGATGTCCAAGCTTTCCCTGGCTTTAGTTAAAAGAGCAGCCCTTACAGAACGGCATGGATGGAGAGGTCTGCCCACATGGGAGGCACCTCTGTTACTACCTGCCTACTCAGGGAAAGGCAGGATGTCAGGAAGATGCTTTGATGACCCTGGCTACAACTATTATTTGGAATATCGAGAGAGAAGTCTACATGGTGAGTATAAGCCAAAATCTGATTTTCAGGGGAGTAGAGAATGTCCAATTAAACTAGAGATCAATCAGATCAGTTTATACTACATTAAATCACAGGTAAGTCTAAAGAGACTATATTGTCATTTTAAACTTAAAAAAAAAAAAAAAAAAAACTTTACAGCTGGGTAAGTTGGATATGGCAATTCCTAGGCCACAGCTGCAGCAACAGCAGATCCTTTAATCCACCGCACCAGGCCAGGGATTGAACCCCCACCTCGAGAGCGACCTGAGTCACAGCCACAGAGGGAACTCCTAAACTTTATTTTTAAATTAACATCAAACAATGCTGCTAAACATATTATTAGAAGACCTGCTTTAATGACATATTTAAAGTTAGCTTATTAACTTTCACACTTAAATGCTTGAAGTGATGAAAACATTTTTCGAACACCTGCAAAAGCTGCCATTTGGTCTTCTACCCAGATACTATAGATTATCACAAATTTCAAGTTTATCCACTGTCCTAATTAATGGTGCTCACGGTGCAGAACAGTACTCTATCCAGAGCTTCAGAATTCCTGCAGCAAGAAGTTCCTACTTAAGAATCTTAAAGCCTTATAAGAAAACAAAGGACTCAATTCCTAAGTACATCTACAAAAACCTTTATCTTTGTGTTAAAGAAAACAAAGAAAATGGCATTCTAAACAGCACAGCAACAATGCAACAGGTCACTCACCTCAAAATAAAAGTAAAATGACTACGATATGTAGCAAATTTCCCTATGTATCATTTGCTCAGGCCGCCCTTACGTGCAATGTCATTATGACCAATTCCTGCAAATTCCTGACTGACAGCGCTTGCATTTGCAAGACCCTCCTTCAAACTCTCAAAGGTTTCTGATTTTATGAGTCAGCACTACTGCTGCCAACTTCTAGAATCACACTATGGTTCCACAGACACTTTGAACCAAAGGTTGGCTTTTTATTAACTTAAGGATGAAGGAAAGCAGTTCTAAGGTCTAAAATTAGTTTCTCTCTCTCTCAAAAGTGCTTTGTAAGAGTCTTCTTCCCTCATCTCTTTTGCTCTATAACTCTAAATTTCCTTTATAACTTTATAACTATATAACTATATTTAAATTTAGATATATATTTATACACACAAATATATATATTTAGAACTACCTAACTATATGACTGTATTATAAAGTTATATATAACTATATGACTCTCTATAAGTCACAAGCAAACAAAAACTATCAAGTCCAGTGCAGCAGTGAAAAGAAACACTTTGAGATCTGTACTGGCCTTGGAGTTCTACCAAAGGCCAAGGTTCTGGGGCCCTTGTGGGTTTCTGCTACGTAGTAAGTCCCAGATATAATCCTGCCTACACTCACATTTACTCTCCCTTTCCCAAGCCTTATTAATTAACCCTGTACTTACTGAATAGATCTTTAAAGTCATTTAGTCTGATTCTAGAGCAGTGCTGGTCAAACTTTAATAAGAATGTGAATTAAATGTGAACCACCTGGGAAGTCTGTTTAAAAGCAGATTCCAATCTAGTAGCTCCTGGGGTGTTCCTGGTCAGTGGCACTTAAAGTACTAAAGATCAAAAGCAGTGCTACTCAAAATGTGGTCCACAAACATTTTCTGGGTAGAAACTGTTACCAGTCCTAGAGGAGATTAAGGAGCTTGCTCTAGGGCATAAATCAATCAGGTCACTAAGATAACCTTTTTCTTTTTCTTTTTTTCTTTTTTTTTTTGCCTTTTGTCATTTCAGGGCTGCACCCGCGGCATGTGGAGGTTCCCAGGATAGGGGTCTAATTGGAGCTGCAGCCACCGGCCTACACCACAGCCACAGCAACACAGGACCTGAGCCGTGTCTGCAACCTACACCACAGCTCACGGCAACGCTGGATCCTTAACCCACTGAGCAAGGCCAGGGATCGAACCTGCAACCTCATGGTTCCTAGTCGGATTCGTTAACCACTGCACCGCAACGGGAACTCCAAGATGAACTTTTTCTTTTCTTAGTGAGACTTTACCTATGAGGGAAGCAATTCACTGATTTACATCCAGGTACAAGATCTTTAGTGTAGTACCTATGCATCTATATTTGTAGCCAATTGATTTTTGACAAGGGTGCCAAGACAATTCAATGAGGAAAACGACAGTCTTTTCAAAAAATGGTGCTGGGATAACTGTATATCTATATGCAAAAGAATTACGTTGGATCCCTGCCTCATACCATATACAAAAATAACTCAAAAATGGATCACAAATCTAAAAACTCCTCAAAGAAAACATGTGCAAATTTTCACGATGTTGGATTAGGCAATGGTTCTTAGATATGACATCTAATGCACAAGTAATCAAAGAAGAAAAACAGATAAACTTCACTTCATCAAAATTAAAAGTGTTTGAAAGGACACTATAAGAAAGTCAAAAGATAATGCAAAGGATGGAAAAAAATATTTTCAAATCATACAACTGAAAAGAATCCAGTATCCAGACTATTTAAAAAACTCTTAAAACTCAACAATCACGGATGGAATTAGAGACCCTCATACTGAGCGAAGTCAGCCAGAAAGAGAAAGACAAACAGCATATGATATCACTTATATCTGGAATCTAATATACTGCACAAATGAACCTTTCTACAGAAAAGAAAATCACGGACTTGGAAAACAGACTTGTGGTTGCCAAGAGGATTGGGGAGGGGGTGGGATGGTATGGGAGTCTCAGGTTAACAGTTGTAGATTATTGCCTTTGGGATAGAAAAGCAAAGGGATCCTGCTGTATAGCACCAGGAACTATGTCTAATCACTTGTGACGAATCTATATATGTATGTGTAACCGGGTCACCACTCTATACAGTTGGAAAATTGATAGAAAACTGTAAACCAGCTATAATGGAAAAAGAATTTTCAATATTTGGTTTATAAATATAGATGTTTAGAAAGTATAAATCTTTTAAAAATTTTAAAAAAAGCAATAAAAAGACATCCCAGTGTAAAAATTGGCAAAGATTAAAAGAGCATAAGATAAACATGGAAAGAAGCTCAACACCACTAATCATTAAGAAAATGCAAATCAGGAGTTCCCCTCGTGGCTCAGGGGTTAGCGAACCCAACTAGCATCCATGAGGACGTGGGGTCGATCCCTGGCCTTACACAGTGGGTTAAGGATCCAACATTGCCGTAAGCTGTGGTGTAAGACGCGGCTTGGATCCTGGCGTAGGCCAGTGGCTACAGTTCCAATTGGACCCCTAGCCTGGGAACCTCCATAGGCCTCGGGTGCAGCCCTAAAAGACAAAAAGACTAAAAAAAGAAAAAGAAAATGCAAATCAAAATCATAATGAAATCATTTCATAACCACTAGAATGGCTATAATCAAAACACAGAAACAATAAAAATGTCAGCTAGAAAATGGAGATTGGAACCTTCATACATTGCTGGTAGGAAGGTTTCTATGGAAAACGGTTTGGCATTTTCTCAAAAAGCAGGTTACCCCCTTACCTAGTAATTTCACTCTTAAATATATTCCCAAGAGAAATGAAACATTACATTCACAAAAACTTGTACACAGACGTCCTTAACAGCATTATTCATAATAGCCAAAGAATGAAAAGAAAAAAAAAAGCCTCAAAAGTCCATCAGGTAAGCAAAATGTGGTATACCCATACAGTGGAATATTATGCAGCCACAAAAAGGAATAAAGTAGAGATACATGCTACAACACAGATAAACCTTGAAGACATGCTAAGTGAAAGATGTCAGACAAAAGATGTCACATTGTATGAGCCTGTTTATAAAAGAATAGGCAATAGAAAGTAGACTAATGGTTGCTAGGGACTGCAGCAAGCTAGTGGCTGTGGAGTTTCCTTTTGACGTAATGAAAAAAATATTGTGGAATTTGATAACTGGTGATGGGTAAATGACCTTGTGAGTAAAAATCACTGAATTATATTTAAATCATATTTATATTTAAAAGGATGACTTTTATCTCAATTTACAAAGAAAAGTGGTATGACAAGCTGGGGAAAAAAATAAAATAAACAAACATAGAAGAGGGGAAAAGAAAAAGAAAACAAGACCCTTGGGGTAGCACTGATCTAGAGTATCCAGGCAGCCCATGTGTGAATTCCTGCTATTGCCTTTTTTTTTTCTTTCCTCTTTTGGCTGTGGCACATGGAGTTCCCCAGCTAGGAATCAGATCCAAGCCAGAGTTGCAACCTAAGCCGCAGCTGTAGCACCTCAGGATCCTTAACCCGCTGTGCAGGGCCGGAAATTGAACCTGAATCCCAGTGCTCCCAGGACACCGCTGATCCCATTGTGCCAGAGCAGAAACTCTCCTGCTATTGCCTTTTGACAGAAAGTTTTCTTAGATTAATGTCATTTCGTTGAGCCCTCAGCTCATCTACAGACAGCCCTCATTGTTGCTCTTCCTTACAGCCAGCTAAAAGCTTCCGCCTTCTGATTCTAGATTGTTTTCTTCAGAACAAAAAGAATAAGCCTGGTCTCTTTTTTCACTTTTCAAACAACTGAAATATTGCTATTTAGACTCTAAGTTTTTTCTTCTCTAGGTTAAACATACCCACTTTCTTTGACACGGTTTTTAGTCACACTTATATTTTGGCTACTCCCACATTTAAATGCTTTGCTTTGTCTATCTCTTTTTTTAAGGACCCAGGAAATGAATGAAATAACCCAGGCTTGGTCTGACGCATGCAGAGTAGACCAGCACCATGACTTTCTACTAAATCTATTAATGTAGCTAAAAAATTCCACTCTTTTTTCTTTTGGCTGCCACTTCATACTATACATTCATATCAAATTAATTGGCCACTGAAATAAGTCTTGTACTGTTCCTGCTGCTTTTAATCTCTACCTTCCCAGAACTGTGCTCATAAAGTTAATTAAAATAAAATAAAAATCCAAGTACATGACCTTACCTTGCTATTTCATCTCATTAGAATCAGTCCATTGCTCCAATCTGTAAGAATCATTTTGGATCCTGACTCTATCATCTTGTGCAGTTGTTCCAACTTTATTTGTGGCACATAATTGATAAGTGTGTCTTCTATTTCTTAACCAAGTTATTTGTCAAATGTAAAATAAGAGAGTTAATGGTAAGCTGCAATGCTTTTAGTCTTAGGAAGTTCTCTCCAAATTAACAGCAAATCATGGATCAGAAGCCATTATAAAAAGCAGCAGTTACGCCAAACATCCAGCCTAGATTTTCCATCCTGCTCACAGATCTCTGGTGCCCTCACCCAAAGACACAGTCCACAGATACTTGGATCTACGGTGCCGCCCTGAGCTCTCTATTTGGAAACCTTCCCAAAGGAGGACATGATGTTGACGGGGACTTGCTTGTTCTTTCATCTGAAGCCTCTATGGATCCCTGCTTACTCATCTAAGTGACTAGAAAACAGCTTAAAATTTAATTTAGGAGTTCCCGTTATGGCACAGCAGAAACGATTCTGACTAGGAACCATGAGGTTGTGGGTTCGACCCCTGGCCTCACTCAGTGGGTAAAGGATCCGGCGTTGCCGTGAGCTGTGGTGCAGGTCACAGATGTAGCTCGGATCTGGTGTTGCTGTGGCTGTGGTGTAGGCCAGCAGCTGTAGGTCCGATTTGACCCCTAGCCTGGGAACCTCCATATGCTGCGGGTGTGGCCCTAAAAAGCAAAAAATAAATGAATAAATATTTAATTTTAAAAAGTAATAACATATTAACATTCAAAAAGCAAAACATAGCAGATAAGTACTTTCAACTCCAGTCCTCATTCCCTTCTCTCCCTTCCTCCCTTCTGCCTTCCCTCTTTCTCTCATCTTTCCAGGGTTTTTTCAGGCAAATTCAAACAATATGTATTTTATATATATACATATATATATATATACATATATTTACATATATATGTGTGTGTGTGTATGTGTGTGTGTGTGTGTGTGTGTGTGTGTGTGTAACTCTCACAAACTCAGAGAGGTAGGGCTAGGGTTTTGGCTTCTATCTGACCAAAGACTTGAACCAAGAGGGGGTTAAAAACATTGCAACGGACTTCTGATTAAAAATAGTAAATTGTTGAAAATATTGAGTACATGCATTTACCTCTGCTTCCTTCTAAAGCCTTACTAGAGGATGTAAAGTGTTTGTTTTCTAAAAAGCATAAACAGAAGACTTCTGCTTCCGGTGAGGTGGAGTAGATGTATTCCCCCTACTCTTCCTGCTAAATACTTTGTACGCTATATATAAAACTACCGTAAGAACAAGAGTCTGAACTGTGAATAAAAGAAGGCAGACTGGCTAGGAACTTTGGGACCCAAGGAACAACATGGTAGTGAATTGTCTGGGTTTTCTTTTTACCTAATATATTTTCCAAACTAAAAACTGAAGAAGCCAGCAAATTGAAAACTCCAATGGACGCAGACCAAAAAAGCCCAATGAAAGCCGACTCTCCCTCGCCAGACCCGGAAAAGGGATAACCTAGTAAGACAGAAACTCATAGCTACTAACTGTTCTACTGCAGCCAAAACCCACTGGAAAAAGCTGCAGCCCAGCCGCAGCCATGCCAGCAAAGGCCACGTGGAGAGCCTAGACTTCCATCCTCATGAGTCTGCAACAAATCAGTGTCGGAGAGGGCCGAGAAATGAGTCAGGGCTTTTGTCTCTGCAGGTGTGGGTAGTAAGGAGGTAGTCTTCCTTCTCCCCACGAGGTGCTGAGAGAGGCCAAAAGGAGAGTCACCAAGTGGTAACAAGGCCAACACCCACCACCAGTCACAGCCATCTGGGGGGCAGTAACAAGGCACTCCTATCTTCCCAGCCAAGGAAGGATCAGGGGAAGCCTAATGCGGAATTGGAACTTTCACACCAATCTAGTAGTAATGAGAAACACCCTCTGGGGTGAAAACAGAGGCCCCATGGGAACCCTGAACTTCTATCTTCATCCAGCAGTAACAAGGGGGTACTGTCCAACCCCCATTAACCCCCGCCAGAGCAGAAACCAGTTAAAACAGAAGTTTTATATAAATCCAGAATCTCATAAACAAAATGAAAAGGTCAATAATCATTTGTCATACCAAGAACTAGGAAGATGTTAAACCATATGGACAAAAGAACACAATCAATACATGCCAATACAAAGATGATGGAGATGATAGAGTTATCCAGCTATGATTTTAAAGCAGACATGACAAAAACGCTTAAGTCAGTAATTACAGAAATCCTTAAAATAAATGAACAGATAGCCTCAGCAAAGAAACAGGAAATGTCATCAAAAACCCAGAAAAATCTAAAGAAGAACCAAACGGAAATTTTAGAACTGAAAAATACAATAACCACAGCAAAAAGTACAATGTTTGGGCTCATCAGCAGAATGAAAAGGGACAGAGGAAAGAATCAGTGAACTGAGAGATAAAACAACAGAATTATCCAATCTGAACAAAAGATAGCAAATAGATTGAAAGAAAAAGAATAAAATAAATATGCTAAAGTCCATTCTGATATAAATAAATGATTAAACAAATAAACAAATGAGGGAGTAGTACAATAAGGTTAAAAAAGTAAATAAAAGGGAAATGCATCAGAAAGGAAAAAATAAAATTGCCTCTATTTGCAGATGACATGGTGGTCTATATAGAACATCTTAAGGAGTTTAGAAAAAAAATTCCAGAACTAGTACACAAGCTCAGCAAAGTTAAAGGATATAAAATCAACACATAAAGACCAACTGATTTTCCATATCCTTGCAATAAAAATATGGACATCAAAAAAAATTTTTTTTTTTTTTTTGCTTTTTAGGGCCACACGGGACATATGGACGTTCCTAGGCTAGGAGTTGAACCAGAGCTACAGCTGCCGCCCTACACCACAGCCATAGCAACACAGAATATGAGCTGTGCCTGAGACCTACACCACAGCTCACGGCCATGCTGGATCCCTGACGCACTGAGCAAGGCCAGGTGTCGAACCCATATCCTCATGGATACTAGTCAGATTAGTTTCCACTGCGCCACAAATGGGAACTCCTGGACATAAATTTAATCATTCAATGACACTTATAATCACTCAAAACAAAATAAAAAACTTAGGTATAAATTTAAGAACATATACAAGGCCCATATGTTGAAAACTACAAAATGCTGATGAAAGAAATCAGAGATGTAAATAAATGGAGAGAGATGCCATGTTCATTCATTAGAAGACTAAACACAGAAAAGATGTCTCTTCTCCTCAAACTGATATACATTAAAGAAACTCCTATCAAAATTCTAGCAAGAATTCTGTAGATATAGATAAAATTATTCTAATATTTATATGAAAAGACAAAAGAACTATAATCATTAAAAACAATTTCGGGAAAAAAATAAGTAGGGGGAATCAGCCTAATTTCCAGCTACAGCGATAAAGGCTGTGTGGTGTTGGCAGAGGGACAGACACATAGGTTAAAGGAACAGAATGGAGAATAGAGAAAGGTCTGGAAGTGAACTCTCACAATTACGCCCAGTTGATTTGTGATAAAAATATTCAATGAAGGAAAGACAGCTTTTTAACAAATGAACACGCAGAAGCAACAAAATGAACTTCAACCTGCCTCACACTTTATATAAAGTTATCTCAAAATGGATCACAGACTAACATGTGAAATATAAAACTTACAGAAAAAAAAAAAAGAAAACTTCCAGAATTGAGAGCTAGGCAAAGACGTCTTAGAAATGACACCAAAAATACGTACAACAAAAGGAAAAACTAACAAACTGGGTTTCATCAAAATCCAAAACAAAACAAAAACAAACCAACAAGAAGGTCTTTGGAATTAAGAAAGCCTAATATATTAAAAAATTCAACAGGATGGTTGAATATAAAGCTGAGGAAATCTGTTGGCATGTAGAGGGAAAAGACCAAGAAACAAAAAGTAAAAGGAAGGAAACAAAAAAATTAGAAAATCAAAACTAACAACCAAATACTGATACAGCAATTTCAGACAGAAGGAAGACAGAAAAGGAAATCATCAAATGAGACAAACTAAAATTACATACACACAAGGATATGAGTTTCTAGATTAAATGGAACCAGCAAACATCTAACATAATAAATAATAAAAGCACATGCCAAGGTATATCTTTAACAAATTTCAGGACATTGTAAAAAAAATAAAAATTTATAAACTTCTGGGGAGAAAAAAAAAAATGAGTCATAGTCAAAGGACCAGGTATTAGAATGACTTCAAACTTCCCAAAGCTCAACAATGAAAGCTAAACACATTACAGCAATGCTTTAAGGTATTTCAGTTAAATGATTTCCAATCCAACACCTTATATACAAGTTATCACATGTGAATATAAAATGAGGACAGGGAGATCCTGTTGTGGCTCAGCAGAAACAAATCTGACTTGTATCCGTGAGGATGCAGGTTCAATCCCTGGCCTCACTCAGTGGGTCAGGATCCGATGGTGTCGACAGCTGTGGTATAGGTCACAGATGCGGCCCGGATCCTGAGTTGCTGTGGCTGTGGCATAAGCCGGTGGCTACAGCTCCAATTCAACCCCTAGCCCGGGAACCTTCATATGCCACAGGAGCAGCCCTAAGAAGACAAAAAATAAATAAATAAATAAATAAATAAATAAATAAATAAATAAAAATTTACCTACCATGTATCAGGAGACTCCTGGAAGATAAGCCCTACTGAAAGTATATAGTAGAGCAAAAGAGGAGCCAAGGAACCAAACATGAAAGAGAAGCAAAGAGAATGGGTAGAAAATTCCCAAGATAAGATAGTAAATTAGGCATAGAAAGCAACCAACCCAGCCAGATTCCATCGAGTCTGAAGACAAAGAGATTTCTTCAAGAAGATAAAACAGACAGAATATTAATTGTTTTTAAAATATTTTTTAAATGATTTAAACAATTTGGGGAGTGTTTGAGATTAAATTGCTGAAAAGTACACAGAAAACTAAGACTGAAAAAACCTAGGAGTTCCCGTTGTGGCACAGCGGAAACGAATCCGACTAGTATCCATGAGGATGTGGGCTGGATCCCTGGCCTTGCTCAGTGGGTTAAAGGAACTGGCGTTGCTGTGAGCTGTGGTGCAGATCAGACACAGCTCAGATCCCATGTTGCTGAGACTGTGGTGTAGGCGGGCAGTTGTAGCTCCAATTCAACCCCTAGCTGGGAAATTTCATATGCCACGAGCATGGCCCTAAAATAGCAACAAATAGAATTAAAAAATAAAAATTAAAAATCAAAAAAAGAACAATGTTTTCTTACATAATAATGTAAAAACCAATACTAATATAACTAATATAAAATACTGCCAAACCTAACTGCTAGCTCAGCAGAATGGGAGATGAGAATAATGCAACTATTTGGAGGGAAGGGCATGCAAGGGATGCAAGAGAGTTAACTTTTTATTTCCATAGTATGTAATGCCTAAAACGGAGAAGAAAAAAAAAGAGAATTAACAACACCGGCCTGCTATTTAGAACTATTTCAAGTGAATCAACTAAAAGTGGTGGCCTCTGGGACCTTGAAACGGCATAGGAGGACCCCTCAGGGAAGTGCTTGATGTTTTCTGTAATACGCTTAGTTCAACTATTTGACTATTTAAGTTCTGAAAAAATACAAACTAAAATACAAAACTCTCCAAGCAAAGAGATGGCTGGGACAGAACTTGAACCATATAACTTACTTCTTAATCAAGTCTGTTAATTTGTGAGCTCCTAAGGGGCCCACGTCCTCTCGGTCCCTTTACTCCAACACCTGCCCAGCACAAAGTAAGCCCTCCAACACGTTTCTGAATGAGTGGGAGAAAGAGTGGGATTATTCTCCTAACACCAGAAAACGAATGTGAAGGGAATTCTGTGCAGAGGAAACAGCAAAAGCAGAGAACAAAGGGAGTGTGAGAGCCGAGGCAAAGAAAGGGCAAGGTGGGAGGAGGAAGAATAAGCATGCCCAAAACACTGGGTGGGGGCAAGGAAGTAGAGGGAGCCTGGCTGTTTGGAGCAGAGTGGCAGGGGAGTGGGAGGAACCTGGTGCCTGGCGGACAGATCCACATGGCCCTGGCTGTGTGTAAATAAGCCTTGAGGGGATTGTGTTTGCTTTGCAGTAATGACAGCAACACTTCTTTCTACCAAGTTCCTTCCCAAGTAGTTTGAGCTGTCCGGAATCTGCATAGCACCAGGTTCTCCGAAACCCTGAGTTGTTTCAGTAGCTGGTACAACTTGTTATTCTAAGTACCTGCTGAAAGGGCAACTCCACAAGGCAAGCAAAGCCTGGTGGAATCCCTGCAATGCCACCTTCACTCATATTTCTGGACCTCTTTCTGCTCTTAACAAGCGCATTAAAATGTAGGGCACCAAGGAATCATCACCTCTAGGGGAACATAATTATCTGCTCCGACCATTATTCATATATGCGAGCCGTGTCTGCGACCCTACACCACAGCTCATGGCAACGCCTGATCATTAACCCACTGAGTGAGGCCATGGATCAAACCCACAACTTCATGGTTCCTATTTGGATTCATTTCTGCTGTGCCACAATGGGAACTACAAGTTTCTGATTTTATTTATTTATTTATTTATTTATTTTTGTCTTTTTGCCTTGATGTAGAGCCGCACCCGCGGCATATGGAGGTTCCCAGGCTAGGGGTCTAACAGGAGCTGTAGCCGCCAGCCTTCGCCACAGCCACAGCAACGCGGGATCCGAGCCGCGTCTGCAACTTTCACCACAGCTCACGGCAACGCCGGATCCTTAACCCACTGAGCAAGGCCAGGGATCTAACCCGCTACCCCATGGTTCTTAGTCGGACTCATTAACCACTGAGCCACGACGGGAACTCCAAGTTTCTGATTTTAAATACTTTACTTTCTGAAGGCATAAGTACTTATGAAATAACAAGATTACTTTCTGATGGCAGAATTATAAAATATCAAGATAAGCACTACAATTGGCATAAACAAAAGTAATGCAGAAACACAAAGGAATATAAGACTATCCAAACTTTTTTATGTACAATGTCAAACGGAAGTGAAAGACGTAACTCTAACAAACTCCCACATACCCATCACACTGCTTCTATCATAATCAACTCATTGCCAACCTTATTTCTCTTCTAAATCCACGCATTTAATTTCAAGACATCATATTATTTCATCCATAAATACTTCATTGCATATCTAACAGGGACTTTCTTTAAACCTGACATGAATCTAAATCTTGCAAACTAAGTTTTTAAGATGTGAGGTATAACTAATGAACAATAAAATGCACAGATCTTAAGGAGCCCAATTGAGTTTTGACAATGGTATAGGTGTAACCACCACCCAAACAAGATATACAACATTTCCATGGCCCAGAAAGTTCCCACATGTCCCCTTCTAGTCAGTTTCCCACACCTAGATAATTACTTTGATCTTTATTACCATGGATCATTTTTGCTCGCTCTTGGCTTTTTATAAATGGAGTAACAAAGTACATGTAAGGGTTTTCTAGGCAAAGAGGGAAAGAAACAAAGAAAGCGAAACAAAGCATTCCAGGTGAACTACATGCACCAAATATAAAGGCATGGAAGGGTACATTCCCAGAATGCTGGGGCTCAAGAGGGTTGAAAACTAGGATTAGTAACTCATACATGGTAAGACTAAGAGAGGAGGTTTGTTGGAAAGCTAGAATCTCCACAGTTAATTCTGAGAACCAAGCTGCTAAGTAAACTTTTCCCAACGCCCCAGACTATTCATCTGACCTAAAAATTGGTCAGTTCTCTCAATATGCTCCTACTGTCTCAACCCTCCAGCAGAGAGTGATCAAGGCAGAAGGAACATCCCACGCCCCACGAGGAGCAGTGTCCTACACAGGCCTCTCTGCCATCTCAGGGGAGGGAACAAGCCCCCCATTGGCATTCTTCTGCCTTTTTTTTTCCTTTGTTTTTTAGGGCTGTATCCAAGGCATATGGAAGTTCCCAGGCTGGGGGTCAAATCGGAGCTTCAGCTGCCTACATCACAGCCACAGCATGCTGGGATCTGAGACGCATCTGTGACCTACGCCACAGCTCAGGGCAACACTGGACCATTAACCCACTGAGCAAGGCTAGAGATCAAACCCACATCCTCATGGATACTAGTCGGATTCGTCCCCCATCGGCTTTCTTAGGAGAGGGCTCTGTCCCTCTCCTATTTTAAACAAGGAGTCCCAAGTATGAGAGGCAGCCTTACCATTATCTGGATTTCTCTCTTGCACACCTGGAGATCATGCTCGTTGTTGACAAACATGCGTTTCAAGGCACATTTCATTCCATTGCTTGTCCTCACCAGAAACACGATAGCAAATCCACCTGTGAGAGAAACACACATACAAGCTCCTTTAAGTCATGGTTAAAAAGTCAAACGAACATAGTGGCTGCAGGCCATTTGTGTTACTGTTAATGGTACTAAAGCCATTGTTAGCTAGGCCTAGGGCTGGCCTGGCGTAGAAAGCATTCTTAAGATTCTGGGGACTCAGAGGTATCACTTATGGCATTGGGTAGCAAGAGTCAAAGCCATTGTTCCTGAAAACATATCTTAAAAAAAAAAAAAAGAGTAGTAATGATCTTCCAGAGAAACTACAGGTAAACAGATGAATGAATAGATGAAAATAAAGAACCAACTACATTCCAATTGCTGTCTTGGGCACTCTGAGCTCTTATTTCATTTACACCACAATCCTGTGAGGTTGAGTGATATTTTTCCCTTTATGCCAACAATCACTAGCTGAAGAAAACAGAAGTGTGAAGAAGTTAGATTCAATCAAGGACTAAAAAAAAAATCGAAACCATTAATTCCAACATTGAAACAGAGAAGCTTGGAAATTATCTCAATAATTGCTCTAAGATTTGTTGGTGATTAATTTCCAGAATCTCCTTCTCTTCCTTTCTTCTCATCCCTCCTCCACCCGTCTCCCAGTTCAAGTCAACAATAGACTTGGAGGATTCCCCCCGCCCTCCCATAGACAGAATTATGGCAGTGCTCTGACAGCAGACACCAGGCAAGTAAGGCCGTTGCTAGGCAGGCTTTTTAATGTCTGCACTAAGCTAAAAGACAGTTCATAATTAATTAAAATGTCACTCTAACAAAAAATCTTCAGTGCTCTGAGTTTGTTTACACCTTAGCATTCCACAAATTCTTAAAACTTCTCACCTTGACCTCACGCCCCAAACATTGAGAGGGTCCGGTGCCATTGCTAAGAGAGGTTTAGGTAGACAAGGCACAGCAAAGCGATCAAAGTTGAAGGCTTTGGGATAAGCAGCAGTTCTATCAGACACTTAGTCCATCTGCATGCTCATATACCTGCATAATTTAGCTTGAACTACCTTGCGCATGGACCCTGGGTAGCAAAAAAAAAAAAAATTGCTAGGCTATTCTTGCACAGAGGTGATGACTAATTGCACAGAGCTGAACACAGTGAGAAATCATCAGGACGGGAACTTGAGCTGAGGTTACGGTACAGTATTGGGGCTTGGAGTCACATGCAAAATTGATACAGGGCAACTAGCAGTGATTATAGGGGCCTCAGGCCTAAGATAGAAGACTTGGGTCCCAACCAGCTCACTTGAAATCCTCTGAGACCCAGCAGCACTCCTGTATCTGTTGTTGATGTTCATGGTATATCCTGTTATATCTTTATAATAACTGTTCTTTTTCAAATCAGGTTGAGTAGGATTCTGTTCCATGCATTCAAAGAGTTTCAATCATAAAATACTGTCGCAATGTTTTCATAAAATACACACGTAATTCCGTGTTAAATTTTTTTAATGGGCTCAAATGTTCCAAATGTGCATTTTGATGATTTACCAGACACTGCATGTTTGTACACTTCCTGTCACTGTATTTAGTACTCCAATAAACACTAAAGTTTACCATACAATCTTTAAGTTCAGCTGTCATCTCTAAATCTTTGTAGCTCAATAACATTTTCCATGTTTCTTATAATACTTTAAAGTCCATTCATACTGCTCAATTATCAATTAATTCAACAATTTTGAGTATTTACTACATAAAGATTTAAAAACCCTATCATGCATTGACAAATAGAGGTCTAATCAAACATGTAAAAAAGCTCCTCAATTCTACAATGCATAATTTTTACATTTTAATTTTTAGAACATCAGAATTTTCTTGTAATAAATATGTACATTAATGCAATAGTATTTGTCTTCCTCCCCCATTCCCAAAGCTATTAAATTCATATGTCTTATAAGCAATATAAGCAATTAGAATTAAGGAAAATGAGGGAGTTCCTGATGTGGCTCAGTGGGTAATGAACCCAACTTGGTATCTATGAGGATGTGGGTTTGATCCCTGGCCTCGATCAGTGGACTAAGGATCTGGCATTGCCGTGAGCTGCAGTGTAGGTCACAAGTGCGGTTTGGATCAGGCATGGCTTGGCTGTGGTGTAGGCCAGCAGCTGAAGCTCTGATTCCACCACTAGCCTGGGAACCTTCATAGGCTGTGGGTGCGGCCCTAAAAAGCCAAAAAAAAAAAAAAAAATTGAGGAAAATGATACTATAAATTATAAAACTTCTATGTAGTCATAATTGTTTTGTGAACAATACAAGTGGGTGTTCATTTTACAAATATTCCGAATTTTTTCAAAAAAAAATTCACAGAACTACAGACTTTGCACCAGTAATGCTGGAGGAGAGCATTAAGTCCAAGTACTTTGCTTTATGGGGGGAGGAACCGAGTGAGGCTTAGGCATCTAAGGTTAGTTATGGGTACAACCTGGACCAGTGTCACTGCCCTGATTATCTAAAAAAATGTTCTTTCCATTTCACTTATCTTAGAGAAAACTATGCAATATTCACTTAGATAATACAGAGACTTCTGACAGTGCTGCAGACTAAGAGTTGGGAATGACTATTTCCTATAGTTCTGTAATGCCTGACACCACTAAAGGGCAAGGCAAGCCTTCCAGAAGCAGGTTGGTGATGCAGCAATTCGAGGGAAGGTAACTGCCACCAGATGGGAGCAGCGTGGCTTTCTCTGCCAGGTAGCAAGGTGACCCTTCCTGACAGGCCTGGAGAAACAGGTCAGAGGCCTACCACATCCAGTGAAGCACAACAGGTTGAGAAAAGCCAGCCCAGACTCTCAATGCCTATGACCAACATAAATCTAAAGCAAAGCAATGAACCACTATGCCTCACAGAGAACCATGTTATTAGGCATCTATGCCCATAAAAGGGCATATCTGCAAGTGAGAAGTGTTTAAATCAGGGCTTATTGATCATCGAAGATCAAAACTGAAGCCCTGATAAGGACTTGTCAGTTTAAAGACGTTAGCCACAATCACCGTGTAGCTGACCAAAGAGAGTTCGGGTTTAAGGTAGAGGGAAGACAGCACTGCTCGAGACACCTCCACCCCAGGCCCACATCCACCACACAGATCAGGGTAATAAGATTCCCAGCCACAGTTAAACAGGGTATAGAAATTACAGCAGCAGGCAGCTCTAAGACCTCAACAGAGATGCTGCCTTTAGACTGAGCTGGATCCCTTGATCTTGACTAAGCAGAAAAATCTAAAGCTGAGCTGGGGGTAGTTCAGACAGAGGTAAGAAAAGCTCACATTCAGCAGAGCCTGTGCCAATCGCTCTGCCTACTAGCATTTTTTTGAAACATTAAGATAATTTTCACGATTTTACTGGAATCCAGTTCTTGGGAAAATCCACGAATTTACTGGATCATAAAGGGGAAACGGATCTGACCCATTCCGTGAGGAAGTTAAAGAGACGGGATAATTTTGAAACAGACACACTTTTACCTATTAAATATACTGGAAAATTTTTTACTTCCACAAAGAAACATTCTTTCTCCCACTTTTCCTAAAACACACAGTATTCTTGGTCTAACTTTTTCCCTCTAATTTTTGATGATGTGGTTGGGTATTTACCACTCACTCTGAGTTTTAGAGATCTTGTCTGTTTGGTTTCCCTCTGATTCTTCATGTCTTAGAGTACTGCCTGACATATACTGAGCCCTCAAAAATGAATTCTCCTCTTAATGTTACTACAGAGAATAGGAAAGGCTACAGAGCACGGTGGAGACTGTTGCAAACCAAATCATATGGGCCAGGTAAAGAAACAGCTATTACACAACTGCAGGTAATTGCTGCCAGGTGAATATGGACGTTTTGCATCAACACTTAATACTGTGGTGTTTTTATTCTAGCCACTCTAGTGAGTGTGTAGTAATATTCAACTGTGGTTTTAATTTGCATTTCCCAATAGATCCTTCATTGTTCAAACTCTTAGGATTACTGACTTCCCACCACTTTCCTGATAAAAGGTTTTAAAAAGCAGTCCCCACGCACTTTGCAGCATCTCTCATCTCAATAAACTCTTCTTTCTCTTCAACTCACCATAGTGGAAAATTCTTCTTTCTGACCCACATGTATAGACCATGACACTGACATTTCTAAAGAACAAAACCCCCCAAAACAAATGAGAACCAGAGAGGAGGACCACCAGAACCAGTCCTGGGGCCACTATACACCAACTTGGAAGGAGAAAGAAAGCTTGCATCTACCCTGATCCTTATCTGTGGCCCTATTTTCTACTCACAATCTATGAAACCACTTCCTAGTCTCTCCCAAGGGAGGGCACAGTCTTTAGGGCATTGGCCTGCTGTGAACTCCTTTGCCTGGCAAAGCAATAAAGCAATTTTTTTTCTCCTTCACCCAATAAAAATAATAAATAAACAAACAAATAAATAAATGAAATGAAATGAAAAGCAAAGGATCATAGAGTCACCAATGAAATTACTCAGATAGCCTGGACTTCCACCTCTCAAGCAAAGATGACAGAAATGCCTAGTTTTCTCCTGGGAAAACTAGGAGAAACAAGGCATTGAGAATTTGTAATATATAGAGAGGAGGATTTTAGAATTTCTAAAATCTCTTACAACTTTGACATTAATAAGAGATCACAGTCATCAACATCATTATCTTGACTGAAATCTTTTAAACACAACCTCCTCAAGGAGTCTGACCATGATACTGAACATCAGCAATGGGGCTTTTGGAAGTAAGTGTGGTACCTCTCCTGGCTTTATCTCAGATACTGAATCACACAAGCTGGTACTAGGATCTGGGGGCTGCTCTGAATGAACCAAGACACCACTGACTCCACTTAACAAGTACAAGTGAGGGATGGGGAGGGAAGGTGAGCAGGAAGAGAAGAAAAACCCCAAACTGATGATCTGAGCAGTGACATGCACAGAGATGGGAAACAGCTGGGCAAACAATGAGAATGATTAGACCATGAGACAAAGAAGCCCATCATGGTGCTGAGACAGGGTTTCTGGATTTGCTGCCAAAGAGGTTTTTGGTGGATATTTAAAAATCCGGCCTGGATTCTGGGCACTAAAATCTGCTGCTTGCTTATCTCCTGCAGGTAAAGGAAACTTTATTTCCAAATGTCATTGCCAGCGACACCGTTAGGAATGGCTTCCACTTGTCTGAGATGAAAGGCAAGACAAAGCAGTGCCAGAGGAAACTCAAGCACCCAGACCCACACTGTGCTTCTGTCCTCCACTTCTCTGCCCTACAATTTCTGGGTTTCTCCTTCAAAATCAGGTTTAACTCAAAGAATGCTGTTCACTTAGTGCAGTTTCTCTTGGAATTACATGGGGAAGAGAAAACCAGCATAAAATTAAATAGCTTTATGGGAGTTCCCGTTGGCTGAGGGGGTTAAGAACCCAACTAGTATCCACGAGGATGCGGGTTTGATTCCTGGCCTCGCTCAGTGGGTTAAGGATTTGGTGTTGCCACAAGCTGCAGTGTAGATCTCAGATGCAGCTTAGATCTGGCATTGCTGTGGCTGTGGCGTAGGCCGGGAGCTGTAACTCTGATCCGATCCCTAGCCTGGGAACTTCCATATGCTGCAGGTATGGCTGTAAAAAATAAAGTGTAAAAAAGTAGCTTTCTGAAGCTATACTAAAGAATCAGACAGAAAACCCAGTGAAAAAGAAATTTATCCGGGCGATGTGAAAGAAAGGACAGCAACACCAGACTAGTTACTGGATCTTTTTGGTCTCCATTTCCTCAAATGCAGAAATTAAGACTAAATTAGAGATATTGAAATGAATGAGGTCCTGAGACACCTAGAATTACAGGAGGTGCTTCAGTGGTTCCCATGAGGAAAAAGTGGCCCCACTTAAGAGTAGGGCTCTGCACACAGTTTCCTTTTATCTGCTTAACGATAGTTCTGAAAAAGATGCTAAAGAAAAAAAAGGGAATCTGCTTAAAAGAAGAAGATTCTGTAGCCCTATGTAAAGCATTTAACAAAGAAAAAAGGACTAGAGCACTGCATGTTATGCAAATAGCCCTTACCTACAAGCTACCACTGACCCAAACGTGCCCAGGCGGCTTCTGGGAAGGGTGCAGGGCCACCATGTCCGCCTGACACTGAGACCATGGAATATTCTTTAGAGTCCAACAGGTTAGGTTCAAATCCCAGCTCAGGAAAAACACAACCTCCCTAAGGCCCTGCCCTCTCACCTGTCAAGGGCAGCCGAGATCTACCTCGTAGATTTGGGGAGGATGAAACGGCAGGCAAAGCACGAGCACACGTGCTCCCTCCTGCCCTCCTCCCCACCAAACCCTTTCGCATTTGTAGGATAACTGACTTATCATAAAATTCACAATCTGGAATTATCTTCTTGAGATCAAGGGCTTAAACTCAAATGCCTACAGGGGCCAGACAGATCATCCAGAGGAAGGGGAAAGTCCACGTGTGACAAAAGGTATGGAGGAAATCTGATGATGGGGGGGGTCACACAGTAGCGGGTCGGTGGTGCAGGGTAGGGGTGAGGACGGGGGGAACCGTGCAAACCAGAAAGTGCACACCTGACTCAAGGGACAGCCACTCCTCAGCGTCAGCCAGCTGTTGCTATGGAGGAAAGGTGGACTATGAGTTGCCAAGTTTTTTGATGTCCAAGAGAAACTAAATTTTTAGGTGAAATCTCCTGATTTTTAAATCCCAGCAATAAACTTCAGAAAAATCTTTTCACCCCTTTGCAAGTTAAGGAAACTTATTTCTAGGCTAGGACTGAACGAGACAGCCCTGCTTCCATCTTTCTAAGGGACTTTGTGAAGCAAGACAGACACGTATGACAAGCTCTACTTGACTGGTGGGAAACCGAGGCACAGAGAGAAAAGCCCAAATGGCCTCCCTAGCACTGCCACCTAGAGGCAGGGCGAGGGCCGGAACTCAGGCCTACCGATCCCTAGCCCTGACCTCTGGACACTCTCTCATGCTGCCGTCCCTCCCCGCAGCAGGCCCTATGGGAACACCTCCATTAGCAGGGAAGCTAAGGGGAAAGACAGTGAGAGGCGAGGGGCCTGCCCCCAAGCTTGGCCTCCTCGCTGGCCCCGTGGGAGGGAGAACCTGGGGGTACTGTCTGCGGCATCTGTGAGCCCCTATGGAGAATGATGACCAAGAGGCTGTCACACACTCATCCACAATGTATTCACATTCAAGACAACTATGCCAAAAGTTTCAGAAGGAACAGGTTTTTTTTTGTTTTGTTTTGTTTTTCTTTCTAAACTACAGAGCAGATGGCACGGAGCACAGCAAAGATTTTACAGGAGAAAAGGTCAATTGGAAGCATCTGTCAACACTGATTTCAAAGAGACTTGGGGTTTGTTTTTTAAAAGCAATCTCTCCTTACTTGCCTCAAATTAAGAATCTCCATGTGCCAGCTCCTTCTGGGGAACATGTCAAAGCGGTCCCTTCCCCAGGCAGAAAGAACACCCAGATGGGGGATGACTTGAGGTACTCAAGTTCCTGCCTCCCCATCAGGAGCCGTGGGCACTTGCAAACTCGGGTGGTGGTTCGGCAACATGGTGGAGAGAACCCAGTCAAGAGCACAGCCCACGGTGAACCTGGAGCAACAGGCAGTTGGCTCTTCCTTCCCAGGACTGTGACAACTGGGAAGCACCTCCAGTTAAAGGGGGGGTGGGGGGGTCTCCTTAGGCAAGAGTCTTTCCCTGCTCCAAAAGAAAACATCTCCACAGAAGGCACAAAAGGTTAGAGTTTAAGAACTCAAGCTGGCTCAGACACCAGAGGTTTACCAATTACTGCGCACAGAACCAGAGCACACTGGGCCTGGCCTGTTGTCAACAAAGACTGACCGAGAAAAGGGCTTTGGCAGAGCCACTCGGCCCACCATGTCTGTACTGCTTCTATGGGGTCAGCTGTCAAGCAAATGTAGCAAGGGTGAGAAACATCAGCAGCAGGGCCATAGTCTTTGTTCGCAGACACCCCCAGGTCAGCCTGAACCATTTTCTCTTCTCTATTATGAAAAGCCAGGTCGATCTTATAAAAATGGAAATCGAGTGTCATTCTCCCTCACTGCTCACTGTTCCAGCCACAGTCACCTTCTTTCTTCCCTGATGTCATTTGCTCTCCATGCCACCTAAAGATTCCTCTCTCCCTCTGACCTATTCACCCATTCTTGTCCGGATCGGCTCCAACGAGTCATCCTTCGTTTCAGGCTAAATGTCATTCCTTGGATGAACCTCCTCTGACTGCCCCTGGCCCCCAGGGGCCTCTTTTTTTTGAGGGGGGTGGGTGTTGGCCATGCCTGTGGCAAGTGGAAGTTCCTGGACCAGGGATTGAAGCACAGCAGCAACCAAAGCTGCTGCAGTAACAATGACAGTTCCTTAACCTGCTGCACCACCAGGGAACTGCCCCCAGGCCCTCCTCTGATCGGGTTACATCCCTTGTTATACCTGCCTCTAGTTCTTTGGAACATATCAGGAGTATAATTAGGGAGTTCCCTGGTGGCCTAGCGGTTAAGGATCTGGCATTGTCACTGCTGTAGTGCGGGTTTGATCCCTGGCCCGGGAACTTCTGTATGCCGCAGGTGCAGCCAAACAGACAGGAGTATAATTCAATACTTAGGTAGGTTAAGTCCTGGTTTGACGTCTTCTTTCCCTGAACTCTGTAAACTGCACAAGGGCAAGGACAACGATGGACTCACTGAGGCCTCTGTCACCCAGCACAGTGCCCACTACATAGAAAGTACTCAAGGATCTGCCTAGGACCGGAAGCATACCACAAAAGAAAAACAAACAAACAAAACGAAAGAACACTACACGGTGCTAAGTTTTCAGAAGGTGAGAATCTAGTCTGAGTTAGAAGGGACATATTTTTAGAGAAGGTCCTTTGGGTGATGTGGGGGCCTACCCGACAGAGAAAAACCCCGAGCAAGCCGGTGCGATAGAGGGTTGCCTGAGACTAAACCAACTGGACAGTATCCTGGACAATAGACACAAGGTGCATCTTTACAGAGAGCTTTACAGAAATCTCTGCGCTGTCACAGTGGCACTTGTTCTGTGTGTGATCCCTTCTTCTAAAAAGAACACTTGAGCTGGAAATGGAAACCCTCTTCAATTGAGAAGGAAACAAAATCCAAAACCCCCCATGCTCAAGGCTGCCTCATCCCTCACTTGAGCAAGTGGAGAGCCTTTGAGCATGAGCCGCCCCCGCCTTCCCCTTTCTCCCGCCCGAGTCACGGGTGCCAACAACCTTTTAGCAAGTGGTGTGCAAACCAACAGAGCAGCTGGGGTCAGCCAGAGGGCGCAGCACCTGCGCCCCGATGCCTCAGCCCCCCACTGAAGACACCCAAGCCCCGGCTCTAACCATTTCCATTAAGACTTGATGTGTGTTACTGGTCCACAGTCTCTAAAGGAGAACAGGGGTTTCAGCAAAGTCAGTGTCTGGCTGACATTCTCTTAGCTTCCAACTGTTAATTCCAGAGCATTCCACTTTAACTGCATGCTTCAAAGCTTACCTCATTTTCTGCACTTTGTGCTTTTGTTGTAAAGATCAGGTTAACTACCTCTGTTCCAGAAAGTGCATCCTGTTCCGGAAAGAGTATTTTCTAGTGTGGTGATCTGAGCTCAGCAGCCAGGTTAAGCCATGTCTTCTGTTCTCCTGGGACATGCACTGACATCAAAGGTACATGATATAAAAGTGTTCAACTCTTTAGATTTCACTAGAACTGATCTCGCGCACATACCTGCTTTATCCAGGTCACCCTAATCGGCCTTGACCCTCCTAGTGTGAGAGGAGATGAGCTCTCATCCTAGAAAGCAGGATGATGTTTCATTAGCTCCCAACTGTTACTCACAGAGCATTCCAATGTCACGCTAAAGCCTTTCCTCTGAGGCTCAGGACATCTGCCTGTGCACAAGCACCCACCAGCCCCTAGGGCGTGGCCCCTTACCCAGTGCTTGTGCCCCAGTTCACAACCTGCCCCCCAACCCCAACTCTCGCCATCACTCAGGTTGATTTCACCAAGTCTTAATTCTGTCCCCAAACCTCTCCAGAATCCACCATCTCTCTTTTCCATCCCTGATGCTCCTTACTCTTTTCTTATCAGAACTAAAATAAAATCCTAAGTTTTCATGCTTTAAGTCGCTTTCTCTTCTCAAATTCCAATCTAAAAACTCCTCTTGAAAGTATTCATTAGCTCCCCAAAGCCAGAATAAAGACCAAATTCCTTAACACAGCAGTATGTAAGAACCTTGCGATCCCCCATTTTATTATAAAAAATTTCAAACACATAACAAAGTTGAAAAGATCATATTGCAAACATACTTATACCCACTAGCTAGAGTCTACAGATCCTTGAACCCACTGCACCGGGCCAGGGATCAAACCCGTACCTCCGCAGTGACCACAGTCACTGCAGTCAGATTCTTAACCTACTGCACCATGACGGGAACTCAATCAGCACGCATACTTTAACTAGTATTCAAAATTCGTGGTTCTTCTGAGGGCTTGAGTAGAAACAAAATCTATTTACAGTGAAACATACAAAGCGTAAGTGAATTATCGGATGAGTTTTGATAAATGCACGCACTCATGTAACCCAAACCCGCATCAAGACAGAAAACCTTCCCAACACACAGAAAGTTCCCTCATGCCCCTTTTCAGACGATCTCACTCTCATATCCTCGCTAAAGGCAACCTTTGTCTTGATTTTTTTAATCTATTTCCAGTTTTGCCAACTTTAGAACTTCATATAAGTGGAATCATATATGAACTAAGGATTTTAAAGTAAGGATCTTTAAAGAATTTTAAAGTAAGGATCCTTAACTTTTTAAAGTAAGGATCTTTTATTACTCATCATAATAATTTATACTGTTGAGTGTATCAGTAATTTGTTCCTTTTACTGCTGACTTGCTTCTCCTTTCTCTTACAGGCAGACACATTCAAATTCAAATTTGGAGCTGTTATGACCAAAACTCTATATGCATTTTTGTACAAGCCTTTCTGTGTTGTAGGTTTTTATTTTTGCTGGCCAAGAGTATAAATACTAGGCCACTAGATAGCTGTATATTTAATTTTTTTTTCTTTTTATTGCACCTGTGGCATGAAGTTCCCAGACCAGGGAGTGAACCTGTTTCATTGCAGTAACCAGAGCCATTGCAGTGACAATGCCGGATCCTTAACCTGCTGAGCAACAAGGGAACTCCTGTGTATTTAACTTTATAAGAAACTGCCAGACCCTTTCCCAAGGTGGCTGTATCATTTTATACTTCCACCAACAACGGATGTTCTGGACTTTTATACTCTGAATATTTCCCTGTCCTCGCCCATCTCTGTCTTCCAATGCTCTCTCCTTGACCACCTACCCTTTAGAACTTTAACCTTTTTGGCTGCTTTACTCCCAGAAGCTTTATACCTGTTATTCTCTCTCCCTGACCCAATCCTCTGCTGGATGAAAGACTATTAGAACAACACGTCCTCGACGAAGTTTTCCCATTCCCTGCTAATAACCCTCAGGCTTTCACATCACCAACCGTTCAGCCCATACCTCTTTGCTGCACTCCTCACAATGTGACATGGTCACCTCCCCACCAGACAGGCGATGGCAAAGAGGGACCACATTTTTCCTGCCTTGGGAGAGACACTTGTTACATTACAGTACTTTATATTATATGATACTTCATAAGGTTCTTATTCATAAAGTATACCACAGAGTTTATGATACTTTAATGTTATCATAAAATACCCCTCTGAAGACTTTGAGTACTATGAAACCGTAACATTCTACACTGTTCTCTAGGTGGGACACTTGAAAAATGAGTTACCAAAAGAAATTAAAATGGTAAGAAGAGTTTCTTATTCCTCTTGGAGTCCTCAGGGCTAGCACAGTGTTTGGTACGTAGTAGATGATTAATAGCAACCCAATAACTTTGCTTCCTTGCTCATAATTCTCTAGCTGCCTACCACTTACGAGATAAAATCCCAATCTTAATGTGGCACAAGGCCCAGCACAGCTGGAGCCCACACCAAACGGAGGGCCTGGACAGTGTCCTCCGACACCCCGGTGCTTTTTGCTTGTATTCTCATCTAGAAGGCCTATCTTCTCTTTAATTAGTAAACGAGTAGCTGTAAGTCCAAGTGTGGCTCACACCAGGCCTCCTATGTGAACTCCGACCTAACAGGATACCCAGCCCTACATTATTTTCTCACCCTGATGATACTCCACTTGTCTGCATACCAGTCTTTCTCAGAGGGCCAAGATTTTACTTTATATTTTATTCACTGTAGGAAACACACTGGTCTAGCTTACCATCCCCTTCAATCCATGCTGCAATAATGGTTAGATACGTTGTCATCAAGCGACCCCTTCTCCTAGCCACCCCGACCTGGACCAGGAGTGGGCAGCTGGCACACATTCTCCCTGGAGAGTTCGAGTACAACTTTAGGAATCATAATCAGATGGTGCTACAACCATGCAGACAGTCACATACATGCTTATAAATAAACAGAGAAGAATGTTCTGCAAAAAAAGGCAAGAGATCAGAGCAGAATCTTGGAAGCTGTAATCTGAGACTGTGAGGCTCCAAGGGGAAAGAGACACCCAGTAAATTTCCAGTACTCAAAAATCCAGCTTCACTTCCTGCTGCTGGGTTCTGGAAGGTTCGCCTTTATTTATTCAATTCATTCCTCTTGACTCAAACTAATCTGAACTAAATTTCTGTTCCTTGCACCTGATGATCCTAAGATATCTTGCACCAGTATGTTTATAAAATACAGAGCTCTGATACAATATAAAATTAATAATTTTAACTATATAAGCTCCTTTAACAGAAAGCATCCAGAACAGAGTGTTAAAATGGTATATTAAAAATTGCACTTTCGGGAGTTCCCTTTGTGGCTCAGTGGTTAACGAATCCGACTAAGAACCATGAGGTTGCGGGTTCGATCCCTGGCCTTGCTCAGTGGGTTAAGGATCCGGCGTTGCCGTGAGCTGTGGTGTAGGTTGCAGACGCGGCTCGGATCCCATGTTGCTGTGGCTGTGGCGAAGGCCGGCGGCTACAGCTCCTGTTAGACCCCTAGCCTGGGAACCTCCATATGCCGCAGGTGCGGCCCTACATAAAGGCAAAAAGACAAAAAAAAAAAAAAATTGCACTTTGAGTTCCCACTGTGGTTCAGTGGGTTAAGGATTTGGCGTTGTCTCTGTGGTGGTGTGGGTTCAGTCCCCAGCCTGGCACAATTGGTTCAGGATCTGGCATTGCTGCAGCTGTGGCAAAGGTCTCAGCTATGGCTCTGATTCAATCCTTAGCTTAGGAACTTCCATATGCCATGGGGGTGGATGAAAAAGAAAAAAAAAAATTGCACTTGAAGAGTGAAAATTTTTAAGTTAAAAACTAGATTTAGGAGTTCCCACCATGGCTCAGCAGTAATGAACCTGACTAGTATCCAAGATAATGTGGGTTTGATCCCTGGCCTCACTCAGTGGGTTAAGGATCCAGCGTTGCCATGAGCTGTGGTGTAGGTCACAGACGTGGCCTGGATCCTGCGTTGCTGTGGCTTTGGTGCAGGCCAGCAGCTCTAGCTCCAATTCAAATGCCAGCCTGGGAACTTCTATATGTCACAGGTGTGGCCCTAAAGAGACAAAAAAAGGAAAAAAAAACCTGGATTACATTAAAATAGAACCTACATTAATACACAAAGATCTAAGGAAGAAAGTGGTGAAAATCTATTTGGGAAAGGACAGCCACAGGGCACTTGAACGAGGGATGTGGTCTGCACTGTAAACTTCGTTGGGCTCGCAGATCGGGCTCGAGAAGTTGGGGAGAAAAGAATTGCCAACATTCAAAGCACTCATTATTTGGAGATGTCGAGAAGATGGTTTTTACCTGGAATCATCAGAAGACAATCATAAAGAAGAGGATTTAGTCCTCAGATGGGAAGGAACTGATGGGGAGACTTTCATATCAAGTGAAAAAAGAGCTCGGCCATGGACCAGTCTGGGGAGGCCTGTCCTGAAGGTAAGTCTCTGAAAGGCCCTGGAGCACACCGAGCACTGAACAATGCACTGAAATGCGAGGAATTCCACGCAGGGAAAATTTCCTCTGTCTTTGATGTAAAACCAGCAGTGAGACTAGGGTAAGCAGAGTGAGGCACCTGCTACAGGTACAAAAAAAGACAAAGTCAGTATGAATGATTTTTTCCCTTTGATTCAGGCTGTAGTATGGCTGGGCAAAGGATGATTAATCTGACACTGTCTTTATTTTAAATTCTGATACTTTTTTCATCATAGTTTCTTGCTTTCATTTTTTTAAATATCACATAAAAATATTATTTATGTTGATATTGAGTTTTGGGGTGCGCTCTTAAATTCTGTGCTGAGGTGCATGCCTCACGCTAGCCCCGGCCCTCTGTACAGCAGAGAAATTCACTCAGGCACCACATTGTCCTTCCATTCTGTTCCACGGAAGACCTGAGAAATCAGGACATTCTTCAAGGCGGAAACAGAAACTTGGGGAGTGACTCCAAAGGAAGTGGGAGCTGGGAAACAGGAAGAGAAACAGAACTGTGGAGTCAGTTTCTGGCTCTTAGTGGGAACTACAGTGATGCAGTAAAGCTCCAGGGCTGGCCAGCTCTCAAGCTCCCCCGGCACTGCTGAGCTCAGCCTTGACTCGGGCACCAAAACACACATAAAGAAACCATGCTCCACTGAGGCAGAGACCAGGCATTTACAGCCTAGATACCAAATGAGTTTAAGCTCATGAATGAGATCGATAATGAGAACCAGCCAAAACAGAACAGAGAAATATGGGTCAGAGGGAAAGGTGTGTCTTCTAATAATCAGAGTCTCGGGAGTCTTAACAAAGGGTTGAAGAAAAAGGCTACAAGGTCACTGCAGAGCAGCCAGAAGCCTAGAGAATAAGTATCGGAAGTTTAATTAGGAAAGTGCTCACTCACTCGGGAGCCAGGACAGGCATCAGGAGAAACCAAGATGTCACAGGGTTCCAGAGGTTTATGCTCTACCAGGAAGAGAAGAGATGCAAAAAACAGAGGATCTCAGCTGATCTGAAATAAGAGTACTGGATACTGAAGTTTCCCTTGTAGCACAGTGGAAACAAATCCCAGTAGGAACCACGAGGTTGCGGGTTCGATCCCCAGCCTCACTCAGTGGATTAAGGATCCGGCACTGCTGTGAGCTGTGGTGTAAATCGCAGAAGCAGCTGAGATCCTGTGTTACTGTGGCTGTGACTGTGGTGTAGGCCGGCAGCTGTAGCTCTGATTAGACCCCTAGCCTGGGAAACTCCATATGCCTCAAGTGCAGCCCTAAAAAATACCCAGGACTATTAAGGACTATTAAATAAAGTTGAGGGGAGGAAAAGAAATGACAGCTGAGTATTCCTTGTGCTGTGTCAGCAAGCAGCCTCAGTGAGGCAGTCATACCTTCTGGTAGGTATGTTAGCTGGCACTGCCTGGAAAGCAATGTGGAAATAGGTATAAAAAGCCCAAGAGATGGTTTTTGTTTGTTTGGTTGTTTGTTGGCCACACTGGTGGCATGCAGAAGTTCATGGGCCAGGGATCAAACCTATGCTACAGTAGTGCCAACACTGCATCCTTACCCTGCTAAGCCACCAAGGAAGTCCTCAATAGATCTTTTGACTCTAAAACGTCACCTTAGGAATCTATCTTAAGAAAATAATATGAAACATTCACAAATATGTACAAAACTGCTCCAGACAAAAAAATCATAACCCTGAAAAACAGAAATTTCTTAGATGTCCAAAAAGAAAAGTTTTGGTTAAAAAATTAGTTTTTTGATGCGAAAGAACATTAGATACCCATTAAAGTACTTAACATTTTTAATGTTAAAATGTACACTATAGGAGTTCTCATTGTGGATCAGCAGGTTATGAATCCAAACAATATCCATGAGGATGCAGGTTTGATCCCTGACCTCACTCAGTGAGTTAGGGATCCGACATTGCCCCTGTGGTGTAGGTCAAAGATGGGGCTCGGATCTGGTGTGGCTGTGGCTGTGGCATAGGCCAGCAGCTGTAGCTTTCATTCAGTCCCTAGCCTGGGAACTTCCTAATGCCATGTGTATGACCAAAAAAAAGAAGAAGAAGGTGGTACAAAGCTCTGCGTTTATTAAGAACACAACTACATACAAATGCGTATATGCTGCAAAAAGACTAGAAGAAAATACAACAAAACGCTATGACTGAAACACGTAAGATATTTCTAAGACTGAGTTACCTGTGGGTGATGGGATCATAGATGATTATTTCCTTCCTTATCCTTTTCCTTGTTTTCCAAATTTTCAAGAATGGCCATATATTATCCCTCTTAAATTACTAAAAACAAAACAAAACAAAAAAAAACTCTTTTGTTGTTTATTTTTAAAGAAAAATCTGTTCTGGGGGCTCAGTGGGTTAAGGATCCAGCATTGTCACTGCTGTAGCTTGGATTCAATCCCTGGCCTGGGAACTTCCAGATGCCACAGGAGAGCCCCAAAAAAGGAAAAGAAAAAGACAGACCTGTCCTCCAGACCTTGGGAAGCATATTAAGAAAGTGTCTTCAAAAACGACCGGGGAGACGTCCACTCCCAACCTGCACAGACGCTGCTTAGTCCCAGGCCTTGCAGGTTAATCCCCTTTTCCGCCTAGGTTCAAGGCCTCTGTCGCTACCATGCTCCACCTGATCATCAGTCAGTCCAAGAAGCATCCTAGCCTGATCCCCCTCTTTTTATCTATTGGTGAGGGAGGTACTACAGCAGCACTGCTATGTCACGCGCTTGGCATTGTTCAATCCAGATGTCAGTCAGGACAGGAAGAATAACCCAGAACCCTGTAAATTGGGTCCCAATGATCAATACACGTTCTTTGCAGTGAATGTAGATTACAGCAAACTGAGGAAAGAAGGTCCAGACTTCTAAATGAAATGTTTCACTATAAAGCTGCTGAGAATGAAAGTCTTCCAGAAGCCATCTACACAGTTTTTCACTTAACCAGGAAATATCTCCCATCTAAATGCATGAAATCATGCTGTATTGTGTTGGGGTTCATACTGATTAATAAATAATCTAAAACTTGAAAACAAACAAACGACTGGGAAGGAACAAAGTACACGAAATTCCATGCAGAGAAAATTTCCTCTGCCTCTGGTGTGAAACCAGGGCTGGGACTGAGGTGATGGGAGTGAAGCACTTGCCTGGAACACAAAATTTATGGGAGTTTCCCAACTTTCAGCAATCAAATAATATTTTAATGTATTTTTCAATGACAATTAATGCCCCAAAAAATCTATAATGAACAAATTCATTTATCTTGGCTGCACCTGAGGAAAGTTCCCAGGCCAGGGACTGAACTCTCGCCAAGGCAGTGACCCAAACCGCGGCAGTGATAATGAGGGATCCTTAACCTGCTGCACTACAAGAGAACTCCCGAACTTCGTTTTTAAATAAAGAGAGATAAGTATTGATTTTCCATTCTGCCTCAGGCTCCAATATGAGGGGGCACAGTTACTGATCTTGCTTTTATTGAAAATTATTATATTTTACTTACTGTGGATTGGGGGGGCGTTAATTTGCTTCTTGCTTACTGAAACCCTGACTGGCTAATTTCTTGGGAAATTTTTCATACCCTCCATCAGGGTCAGGGCAGTGAGACGGACAGTGCCCGTGTGGGCTCACGGCAGCATGAGGGAGGAACAGGATGCTGGCCTTGCGAGGGAAGGAAGCTGGTCTAGAAAGCTCACGTACTCTCCCAGGTTTCCCCAGACCACGGCTCTAGCCCAACCTCTTTCTTCAGTGACTTTGTACAACTATAAAGGTAATAAAATTGATTCAGTAAAAAAATAAAAACTTCCCAAAAGTGTGATATATAATGACTGATGCCCACCAACCATAAAATGAGTATCAGTCCTTAATGGAACACTATTTCTAAATATTTATACGTTAATACTTATGCTGAGTTTCATGGTGGTATAAACACATGAAACACACACAAAAATTCAAAAAGCAACTGAATGCCAGTGAATTACAACAATCAGTTCAATTAACCATGCTAATGAGAAGTGTTATCAAGGCCTGAGTCCACTTGGTGACAGACATAGGCATATATGCCTAGAAAACGATGGCCTCTGAGCTCAAGAGCTCAAGTCAATGATCACAGGAAGCACCACTACCCTGGACAGCAGGCTGAAAAATCACTCTGTTGTCAATGCTAATATAAACAGAAAAAAGAAAAAGAAACATAAAGACAGTACGACGCTCCACTGCTTTAGGGCCACACGGCCTATACCCATCAAACCTTCACATCTTCCAGCACGTCTGTTTAGGACACGTCCAAAAATAGCACTATTGAGATTCAGCTCTGTGCCAAGCATTTTCACATGCATCCTCTAACTGCATCCTCATGACAATCCTGTGAGGCAAGTATTATTACACCCGTGTGTCTGATGGGGAACCACAGGTTTGTAAGCAGCAGAACCCCAATCACCTGGTGTGTACCAAATGCCCTGGATCTGTGCCTAGCTGGCTCATTTCCTAAAGCCCACCTACACGACATGCCTCTAAACACCCCTCCAGCATGTTCTGCAGTGGTTTTCTCATCAGATTACCCATCACCCATCCATTCAGAGATTCCAGACCCGTTTTACCAATAAGAAAAGTGAGAGCAAAGCCAAGAGTTCACTGAATTCTGCACTGCCAAGCCTGGGGAACCAGGCATTGAAGAGCGGGCTGCTGTGCTGTCCTGAGGAAACAGGCTACTCTGTAAAACGCACTCCCTACCACGAAGGAGGAATGGTGCCCTAACACTCTTCCTCCCGGGCTCCTTCCCAGGTAACCCCCCATGCCCTGGGACAGGGAGAGCCGAGTGATAACATGGGAGCGAGCCAAGTAACTATTGGGGCATCAGGTTTCAGCACACCTCCCCAGCAAAGTGGAGGAGATCATTTCCCAGACCTGCCTGCAGGATCAGACTGTGGGAGGGATTTCAGCTACACGGCTTGAGTTACACGCCCTCCTTGCTGGCCCTAACCCCTATTCTCCTGCCCTTAACCGTCACCCTACCAGCAGGAGGCAGGGTGCAGTCTGCACTGCGGCACAAAAAAGGCCATATGCTGCCAAGAGACGGCCCCTTATCCCCACATCTGTCTCTGCAGGAGCTGGAAAGGACCCAGACCCAGCAGCAGCACATTTCCAGGGGGCTCGTCTTTTAGGTCGGGGAGCAGTGGGAATGGAGGGGCTGGTATTCTTAAACTCAAATTGTTTCCCACCACTCTTAGTTATCCCTTTCACCTTCATCGTCACATGCACCCTGGGGAATTTCAGGCTCGGGGACATGTGGTCTCAGCTGGAGGAGAAGGCCTGTGTGGGGGAGGAGGCGGGGGAACTCACTGCACCCCCTTCCCTTTCCCTGGGCTGTGAAAACATGGAGACTTACCTCTCGGTTTTCAAGCAGTAATTGACTACGGCAAGACAAGGGTAGATGAACTAAAAAACGGTTATTAGCGTTAGACGAAATCAGACTATACACACATCTCAACAGGTGATGTTAGTAAGAGCATATGAAGCAGGTATGGGAACTGTTTTCAGTGAAATTTTGAACAGAAAGGTGACTTCAGGCTTCTCTCTGAACACTGAATATTAAGAGACGCCAGCTGGTTGGAGCCTGCTTCATGGCAATTAGTGATTCAACCCTAAGGAAACCTGAGAGTCCAATACGAAACACATCGACAACCTAGCTCAGACAAGAGTTCAAGTGCACTGAGATCCTGTTCCCGGGTGTAACACCTCCCTGCCAAAGCCCACGGAGCTTTACAGCACACCTACCCACTTCTGTTTCTAAACTATTCTCAGGGTCGAAAGGATCATTTAAAAAACTCTCACCCCTGAAAGGCCCTCAACTCCTCCCTGCAAGCTGCCCAGGCTTCCCACAGTCCCCAAGTCCTGAAAAGTCCCAAATCCACCCAGCGCTGGTCAGCTTCCGCACCCCTCTCTCTTCTAAGTTCCCTATCAGCCCCGTCCCTGCCTCCATCCCTCTTCCTATCTCTGGGGTCTATCATGCCCCCATTGAAAGACTTCATTCCAGAAATTATCCCTCCTCTCTTGTATTGTCAACTGCTTCTCTCTGCCTCTCTCCCTCCAGTAATTAAGTATACTACAAGGAATTCCCGTCGTGACAGAGTGGTAATGAATCCAACTAGTATCCATGAGGACACAGGTTTGATCCCCGGCCTCCCTCAGTGAGTTAAGGATCTGGTGTTGCCATGAGCTGTGGTGTAGGTCGCAGATGCGGCTTGGATCTGGTGTGGCTATGGCTGTGACGTAGGCAGCTCTGATTCAACCCCTAGCCTGGGAACTTCCATATGCCACAGATGCAGCCCTAAAAAAAAAAAAAAAAGCTCAAGTCTTTCTGATCTTAGAAAGAAAAAAGAGGAAAAACAACTCTTCGTTCTTTTCTTGATCCAACTAACTACCCCCCTTTCCTCTCCTTCACACCCAGACATTTTTACTTATCACACTCTTCTCTCCCTCCACATTCTACCTCCCAGTCATCCAGAAACTTCTTGTGTCTGGTTTCTGCCGTCTCCCAGGCCTGCTCTGCGGCTCAGTCCAGTACACTACTTTTCAGATGTTATCTCAGGGGACAGCCGGGCAGCACTTTCCACGGGTGACACTCTTGAATTAAGGACTTTCTCTTCGGGCTTCCGAAGAAAAGAACACTGCGTGCTCAGTTCTACTCTCTGTCCATGTCTTGATCTCCTTGAGAGCTCATCCTTTTCCTGCTCCTTCAGTGCTACTGTTTCTTCAGGGCTCAGTTCTGAGTCATCTCTGTTCACTTTCCAGGTTCCCTAAGCAAGTTCACCCATTAAGCACTTAATCATCCTTTAATTACATTCGTAATATTGACAACTCTTCCCGGGGGTGCAGACCCATATATTTGACTTTCTCAATTCACCTGCCAGACATTTCCACTTGTAATTTTCACAAGCATGCCAAACTCAACATGTTTAAACTGAAATCAATCTCCACAGGTCCTTCCCGCCGCCCCGCAAACCTCCTTTCCCGCATGAATGTGACCACCATTGCCGACCTTCAACAATTTCCCCTCCCTGATATCCAGCCAGTTGCCAGAGCTTAGTCATTTGTCTCCACCTCCCTCAAATCTGCTTACTTCTTCCCATACCCACGGCCACTGCCTTATTTCAAACCCTCCTCATCCGCCTCCTGGAATACATCACTTTCTGAGTGCACTCACACTAGAATGCTTTCGGGGCATCTGCCCAGCTCAGTGATTCACCTCCCTCTGGACAGTCCCCTTGTCCCACCTCATCCTTGCCAGAGTTGATGGGACCAGTAAGGACATCTCAGATTCTCGCCTCAGAAAAGCGGAATTTAGTGTAAGTCCTTGCAGGCAACTTAGATGGTAACAAATGAAAGTGCAACCTGGACAGTAACTGTACTGAGCCACATGGATGAATGAAGAGAGAAGTCTACCTGCAGGACGAGAAGACCAAAGCAGGAGCAGAAAAAAGCAGAGATGAGGAGAGACAGAGACCCCCACCACCACCACCATCCCCAGAGCCTTCGTGTTCCTCATCTCAGACCCCTCCCAGCCTCAGCAGCACTCCTGCTCCCAGGTTCCACGGGAGACCCGCCACCTTGTCTTTCGTACATTTTCCCTTCTGTATTTCAGTTAGGTTAAGTATTATGTGACTACAGAAAGTCTTGATCAGCACGTCTGGAGCAACTCACTTCTCTTCACTGGGTCTCAGCTTCCTCATCTATTAAACTGGAAGACTGAACTATGCAGGCACTGAGTATTAACACACAACAGCTTTTGGGCAGAGTATATATTACATCTATATTCGGCCTGCATGCGAGATGGTGGTCACCACCTGCCAGAGGACAAGTTCTTAAAACATGCTAAGTTTTAAAGCAAATTAATTAAAAAAAACAAAACTATTTTTAACTCACAAAAGTGGTTTGTTCATGTCGATTTTCAACCCACTTACCGTTAAGTGTACATTTTGAAATTACTTCCTTTGTTATAGCCCTGAATTAAAACTTTTCTCTGCAATTTAGTAGATTTCAGTTGGCACTCTGCAGGTGAGCCAGCCCATTTTCAAATGCACCATTTCTAAACATATTTAGAGAAGGACTCTACTATATTCGTTCTTCTATTACTACAAAAAAAGAGATTCACTTCACAATGCTGCACTGAGTATAGTGCACTAAGTGTTCTAAAAAACCAAAACCTTTTGTCCTCTCAACAGGCTCTGGATAGATTCACAAGCCACTTATTAAGTATCCAATATACCAAGTACATATTACATCACTGATAAAGTACTTGGTAAATAGCTAAATGCTGATAAAGAGTTTGAATCAGTAGGCCTGGGTGGGGTCCTGGGTTTTGAGTTTTTTTTTACTTTTTTTAGCCTCCCAGGCAATACACATCATCTTCCAGTTTGGAGAACCACTATCCCAGGGGCTTTTTAAATCTTTTTCAAGTAAAAAGTAAAAATGGGCAGTATACTGATATCACTTAGGACAGAAGCAGAGTATCTCTTTATATGATAACCTGCATGTGTGACTAAATTAAATAAGCCCTACCAGTGGTTGAGGGGTAAGCGAGGTGGTCAGGAAGTCTGACCATGCTTGCTGTCTTTGTCTAGGGAAAGAAGTTAATGACTTCGCAAATTCCTGTTCTTTTGAAAAGATCTGCCACTGGGGAAAACAAAATATACCGTAATCCAAACTTTAGATGGTTACTCAAGATCCTACAGGGAAATCTCCTAGCCAGATTCTGCCTCAATCTCAAGGGTGAATGCTAGGAAAGTCAGGGAAAAAGACAAAGTCTATCCCAAGGTTGTTTCAGAAACAGGGTTCAACACGAAGTGGTGGCCGAAGGCAAGAGAAGAGGCAGGCTCAGCGTGGAAACAAAATTTTCTGTTCAAGTCTTCACGTGCTCATAGAAAGAGCATGCTGATGTCCAGCACCTTAAAGCACTTCCTTGGAGTTCCCGCTGTAGTGTAGTGGGTTAAGAATCCAACTGCAGGGGCTTGGGTACTGTAGAGACTCGGGTTCCATCCTCGGCCCAGCACAGTGGGTTAAAAAGGATCTGGGGCAGCTCAGATTCAATCTCTGGCCCAGGAACTTCCATATGGCCATAAACAAACAAACAAACAAACAAACAAGCTTCCTTGCTGCTCTGAGGACTCTGCTGAAGTTAGGACACAGTGAGAGCACCACATAACACTCAAAGGGTTATGTTCATGGGCTGTGCAGTTACACACCCACATCATCATGCGTCATTGCCCCTCCCTCTGAACCCCCAACAACATTTCAAATAAATCCCCATGTGAGAGATACCAAGCGGCAACAAAAAGAACATGGGGCCAGAAGTCAGGAGACCTAGTCTGGTCCAAGTTCCACAAGTGACAAGCTATGACCTTGAGCAAGTTGCTACACTTCTCTGGGCCCACATTTCCTTGTCTGTAAAATAAGTGTGGCGCTGGGGTAAAGGGTCAGAAAAACCTCTGTCCTGTGGAGCTGGGTGTCTGCCATATTTTGGTGATTCCTTAGCGGGATGAAACAAACCAAACAACTTCCTAAATTCTGTGAGGGAAGTGACTGATCAGTTCTTTAAAAGACAACACTGCTTTCAGAGTGGAGGGCAGGAATGAGCAGCAGAAGGAAATAAATTAAAAGAAGCTCTCTAATAGGTAGGAGCAGGAGTAAGAACTGGCAAAACACTATTTCCTCTGAGATGTTCACTGCCATCACTGGCTCATTGTCTTGAGAACAGGCACATTTTCAAATCCCGAAGGCAAAGAGACTGTCCCTAAAGTGTTTAGAAAGTCTGATATTTTCCTTGAAAGTCACTCCTTGTGTGTTTAGTGCACAGTGTGTCAGCCTGGGTCACAGCCCCCTGCTCACCGTTGGAAGACTCCTTTCAGCCCAGCATGATACCCAGAGCAGTTCCAAAGACACACGCCCCTCACCTGCCACTTTCCTGACATCCACCTGATTTTTTTCATCTGATTCCCAGCCCTGAGCCCCTTCAGAGGCAACTCTTCAGGGCCTAAAGCAGAGTGGCTCACATTTCAATTCTCCATTGACTCAGTCCCTTTTTTCATGGTTCCTGGATTTAATGTTTTCATCCATAGTACAAACTCCCCACTGAAAAAAAAAAAGTGGATTTTTCACTCTTTGTTCTGAATGGAAAAAAAGATCTCAGTTGCTTCTCCAGGTAGATTTGGGTTTCTGGCCACATTCCGACAGCCACCTTCACCTGACTGTCCCTTCCGTAATACATGGGGTCTCCTCTACGGATTAATTAACCTTCTATTGCTGCTCTCTAAGCTAATGGGTAGCATATGCTTAGGGGCCCTCAAAAGCTGCTTCTCCTCCCTCCCCCCGTGACCTCCTTCAAGAAATGCAGTAATGCTGCTAATGTCATTTACCTAACACACACACGCACACACCCTTAACAATCTAACATCCTCCTCCTTGAAAAACACAATCAGGGAATCCTAACCAGGCAGGCGTGACTCCTAAGCAGATGGCAGGCCTCATAATTAGGTCATCACATAATACCTCTTCTCTAACCAGATTCTCCACGTTTCACTCAGAGACCCTGCATTGATGAACTCCACATTATGGTTACTTTAATTGCAATTTGCTCTTAAGAACCCAGTAATACCATGTTTTGATAGAAGAAAAGAGAGAATGCAAGAAGGAAGAGATGGCTTTACCAGACTTGTACAAGCAGGCTTCCCTCTTGGTGCCTTGGCTTCCCAACTTGCCATGTAGGCTCAAGCCAATCCCCAGACTCACATATAAATTTGTTACATCATGCGACTCAATTTCTAAAGCATATTCCATCACCTTTAAGTGTCATGTCAGGCTCTCAACTCGTCACTGAGCTAAAGATCGCACACAGTGGCGTCCACATGCACGCAGGCAGCTGCTGCTCTCAGAAAGATCCCAGGTCAGCAACAAATCAGGTCTAGTCCCACATCTCCCTCGGCCTCCACCTCCAGGTGCACAGAGATTTCATTTACATGCTCTCCACTCCCTAGGAATATAAAACCTTCCACCCCACTCCCAATACAGCTTCCCACTGTGGTTTTGCTTCTCCTGGAGTCATCCACACCCCCAAAATCCCCCCCTTTTTTGTCTTTTTGCCTTATCTGGAGCCGCACCCGCGGCATATAGAGGTTCCCAGGCTAGGGGTCTAACAGGAGCTGTAGCCGCCGGCCTACGCCACAGCCACAGCAACGCGGGATCCCAGCCGCGTCTGCAACCTACACCACAGCTCACGGCAACGCCGGATCCTTAACACACTGAGCAAGGCCAGGGATCGAACCCGCAACCTCATGGTTCCTAGTCGGATTCGTTAACCACTGAGCCACTACGGGAACTCCAAAATCACTTTTCATCCAACGCAAAACTGCCATTCTAACCGATCTGCTACTTTGGGGGAAGATGGGGTCTCATACCTCGTATTTGTATGGAGAGTCTACAGTTTGCAAAAGTCATTCACGTATATGTTCTCATTTCCTCATTACAATAAATCTGAATTATCATTTTGTAGGTTCAAACACTGAGGCCCAGATAGGTACTACCTAAAAAGGAAAGCACATAAAATTTCAAGCTATCAGAGTACTCTTTTGGCTCAGCAGGTTAAAGATCCGCAGTGTCACTGCAGCAGCTTGGGTTGCTGCTGCAGCACAGGTTTGATCCCTGGCCAGGGAACTTCTGAATGCCACATGCATGGCCTAAAAAAAAAAAAAAAATTTCAAACTATCAGTTAAGATTAAAAGACTGTTCTATTAAAAGGACAGATAAGGGGTCTCCAAATGACATGATGTGCAATGAGAGAGACTTCTGAGCTGGAGGTCCATCTAGCTTCCACTTCTGGCTCCCCAAGGACCTTAGTTTGGTATCTACGCTTTGGTCATCCTAAGTTTTCCAAGTTCTGACACCAGCCTGGGACAGTGGCTGTGTTGGCCCCTGGTGTGAGTGGGCTGGCCTAGGGGCTCAGCGCCTACCCTCACCACAAACCTCAGACCGTGACACCTAAGGCTCTCTCTCTAGAGTCGTGTCCCAAGTCCTATGTCTGTCCTGGATTATTACGTCAAAGCCATCAGAGAAAGAGTGTGTATGTATGTACGACTGGGTCACTTTGCTATACAGCTGAAATTGGCAGAACACTGTAAATCAACTACAATAATAAAAATTTTAGGGAGTTCCCACCATGGCTCAGTGGAAACGAATGTGACTAGCATCCATGAGGATGCAAGTTCAATCCCTGGCCTTGCTCAGTGGCTTAAGGATCCAGTGTTGCCATGACCTATGGTGTAGGTCACAGATGCAGCTTGGATCCTGAGTTGCTGTGGCTGTGGTATAGGCCAGTAGCTACAGCTCCAATTCAGCCCCTAGCCTGGAAACCTCCATATGCCGTGGGTGCGGCCCTAAAAAAAAAGGGGACGACGCACAAAAAAGTTTTTTAAAAGGCTTTGATTTCTAAAACCTAATGAGATCAAAAATAAAATTTAAGAGTCACTTATTCAAAAAGTAGATTTGGATTAGATCAAAAGCTTTACACACCATGTGGCATGTGGTACAAGGAAAAGAACATGATCTTTAGGTCAGAAGCTTCTATGACTGGGTCTTCAGCAACGAAACTTACTTGTTTATGTAATTTTGAGAAAATTATTTAACTTCTGTAAGCCTCAGTTATTATTCATATTTTTCAGACGTGGAAGCTTTCTCCCCTAAGGCTATTAAGAAGCATTAAAGAAAAAACTATTTGAAGAAGGACTTAGAACAGCACTGGGCACACACATGGCCTCCCCTGATCTCCTCGGTGGCTAGAGGGACATGCTCCCCACCCTCTGCTGCCTGCACTACCCGGAGGGGTCTGGACAAAAATTCCGAAAAAATATGCAGCCCAAAAAACACAGCAGGATGAAGCAGAGGACTGTGAACTAATTAGGAAGCACAGTGAAGAGCCCAGGGTGCCCAACAGACGGGCAGGTCTTGTCCATGCACTGCGTTTCTAAAATAATCCTTCTGCAGCTTTTGGGGCCTTTTCCAGGTGAGATGCTTAAAAATGGACTGAGAACAAAGCAGTCAATGGAAAAGCTGTGGGCCTACAAACCTAAGGCAAAATGCGTGGCTGAATACCAGGTTGGTAATGAGGCAGAAAGGCAGGCAGGAGGCTTCTGGAACCGGGAAGCCAGGGGCTTTGCAAGCCACTTGCTGCAGTGTTAACAGGAACCGTTTACACAGCTTAGAGGATCTGAGTGAGGGCCTAGCAACGATGATACTCAAAAAGCTTTATAACACCAATGAAGTCGGTAAACCTGGGTTCCAATCATGGCTTTCCATTAACCAACTATGCAGCCTTCAGCTAAACAGTCTTCAAAGGCAGGGAAAGCATTTTTTCTCTGCTTTTTCTCAATCACCTAGAAAAACAAATGGTCAGTGCAGGGTAAATGCTGTACTGAATGAAGGAACATCTGGCTTCTGAGCTCGCTGGGCCTCCGTTTCCTCTCACAAGAGGGTCGGGAATGTTATCTCTGGGGCCACTAAAGGGCTTGCATCTGTCCCATCGTTCTATACACAGTTTCTCGATTCTGACAGCACATCACAATCCTGGAAGACCCAGACCCGCATCTGGAACCCACTGAGATTCAGGATCCTCAGGATGGTGGATCTGTTTTTGCTGTTGTTAAAAAACTCTCCGCAGGCTGACAGCTGGCGTTGAGAGCTTAATACGCCATGCTTTCAAATGCAACCCTCTTTATGACACGGGGGAACGGAGCCTGAGTCTTTCCATATCTCCCCACCTTCTGCCAAAATTAGCAGCTTCCATTTTTCAAAGCGAGCCTGCCTCATTCTAAGGAGCAAGGCTTTGGAGTCAGATCTGGGTTCAAAGCCCAGTGCAAATACTCCACTGTCATGTGACCTCAACTCATTTATAAAATGAGAAATCATCGTCTCCACCACGGAAGTGTCATGAAGCTCACATGAGATAGCCTCCTAAAGTGTCCGGCACATGTCTAACTACGGAGGCAGTCAACACACACCCCTCCTCCGCTTCCTAACCAATGTCCATCAGTGGGTGTCCTACACCACCTGCAGCCCCCAGCAAAACTCTGGCTGCAGGACCTTTGGCTAGGACAAAATTTGCATCATTTTCAGTATCTGTCACGAGCATCAGCTTCTCCAACCTTTTCATTAAGAGGGGAGACTAAATCCACCCTCTTCTTAACTGAGGACTCTCTGTATATTATAACAGTTTGTTGTCAGCAAGATGGCTTCAGATGATGCAAGTATCCAGAAATCCCGCCATCTGGATGGTCAAAGTGAGACCTAGTCCCAGGGGCCTGTGGCAGCCAAGTATATATGAAACCCTCCCTGGTGCTCAACTATGTAATTCTGTGATGCCTCAGTTCTGTGGTTTATTTCATACTTGCTGCTATGGTTATGTGCTTTTTTTCCATGTAGGTTTTTACAATCTTTCCATTAAACAGGCTGGTTTTATTGAGTTTGTCTACTTTTTTTTTAATCAAATGACACATCTGATCTGTGGATCACGGTTTACTCCAATTAGGACTATCCTAGTACACTATGTGCGAGAATATTTTATGAAGAGCTCAGTCTGGATCCTCCAACAGAATAAATGAAAGAACCACTACCAAAAAGGCAGCCTCTGATTTTCAAAAGCACATTCACTGCTTCCTAGATGTCTCTTGGAAAGGGCGGAATGAGTCTTGAAAGACATATAAACAATATGCTCACAAAGTACACTTGAGCATACTCATAAGGTCTTTTGAAGCTTAATCACAAAGCTATCACTAGTGTCATCTGGGTTTAAAGGTCAGGGTACAGATATGAAACCAAGGTTTTCACTAAGAAACCTTGGTCAAAGCTGGAGACAGGGGTGGGGGAACACAGAGATTTTAGACTGGACAGGACTTGCACAGTCCTTAGACCAGACAACAAGTCAGCACTAGGAAGAGAGGCATCGGAGTCAGGAAACAAAGCAAATGGAGCCCTGACAAACAGCAGACTGTACACTTGACAGGGTGGAGAATACAAAGATTGGACTGTGAAACTAGCTAGTGGTCAAGCACTGAGGTACTAAGTCAAGACTTCGAAAGATCAGCAGAAAAAGGAGACCTAGGGGACATGAACAGAATAGATGTAACACTCCAACTAAAAGAAGGTAAAGGAGTGTTGGCTCTGAGAAGCTGAGATGAGCGTCCTTTGAAGCAGAGAGCAATCCCTAGGCATGACCTGTCTCTCAGGTGCTCAGGTACAGAAAACAGAGCACCTGGACGAGTGGTTCAAGCACAAGAAGTTAGCAGCTCCTGGTCTGTTCCAAGTCAGCTTTCAATTTACCCCACAGAAGAAAGCCAAGCAACATAATTAAAAGAAAACATGCTCCAAATGGTTCTGATCAAATAATCTACAGAAGCCAGGCCAGGGAAGTAAGTCAAAAACCCCTCTACTACTCTGCTCAGGGCCTGGGACAGCCAACAATGAAGGTCAAACATGCAGATGAGCTGGGGGCTGCATTCTCCCTTCTTGGTGCTGAGCTAAAAACATGGCTCCATCCTCTTACACCAGCAGAGTCATCCTCCGCAGTTTCCGTGCTGGACAAGGAGTACGAACATCCTGGTCCCTTCAGTACACACTGGAGCCTTTCTCTCAAGCACCCAGTTTTAGATGGTATTATCACAAAGCTCTATCAGCAGCAGCAGAAGTGCTAAGGATTAAAGCAGAGAACATTAAAGCTCTAGAACAGGAAAGACCACATATCCCAAGAAGGCTGTACAGAGAAAGTGCTCAGAGTTCGCATACCCACCCCCAGGTTGCTACTCCGCAGTGCCTGTCCTTCCTGGAGGGCAGAGCCAGCACAGGAGTGATTCAGCATAAGCCATTTCCACTAACCTTGTACACAGCCTGCTTAATATAGCAGGCTTAGATGTCTCTACTTTAACTGGCGAGGCTAAGAGTCCCACATCACAAATATAATGGCACATCAAAAACGGTTTTTAGGTGTGCACCACTTCTCTGTTTAGAAATCCCAATACCTAATAGCCACTATCCTTTGCTTAACCACCCATTAGCTGAATAACACTGGAAAAGTTTCAACTTCCATAAAGCTACGTTTTCACCGTTGTAAAATGGTAATAATTATATCTATCCTAAGAATCCTCAAGTTAGTGGGAAGATCAAATGAGATCATAAAGAGATTTAATGTAATATAAAAATGTGATGTCCCTTCCAATCCCTACTCCTACCTCCCCAAAACGAAAACACTTAGAATTTTGTTGGAGATAATATGGGAAACAATGAAAAAAAAAAAAGTAAGTCTATGGAAAAATAAATGTCATCTGAAATTGGTAGGAAAAGTTTCTTGGGACAAAAAGAACTTTAGATGAATTCTGAAGGACTGGTAAGATTTGGAAAGGCAAATCCATTTTGCAGGTCCAGGTTTTACAGAGCATTTACTTAAACTGTAGTTGGAATATTTATAGTTAAGACATTAACATTATTAATATCACTGCAATTTATTACTCTCAATGACTTTGAGAAACAGGTAGATTTAAAGCATAAAGTAGATAAAGAATTCAATCCAAAAGGTCACGGCAGCAAAGCAAAAATGAAGTCCGGTACAGCACCCTATGTTACCTGGCTCCATTAGAACATGAAAGAATTGGAAATCAATCAAAACTAGTCTACTGATCATCCATACATCAATGTGATCCCATGTAAGAGATTTTGTCATGTGCCACCAAGGTACAGAAGTATCATTCCCACAACTCACAGTGGAACAGGACAGGAGAACTAAGACCGTGTTTAATAAGGAAGTCTCTGTAAATGACTTATAAATCATACTTTTTCTGGAACCAAGAGCGTTAGAGTCAGATCTATATTTCAAACCACATGAACCACAGACAGTCTAATGGAGCTTAAATAGCAAAGCTGGGGCAAGATGTCATCAAGGGATCTGCTGACAATTTTCTTAACATTTTATTAATAATTCCCAGTTACCTGCTCCTGGTCTTCCTATTCTACAGAGGGGTCAATAAGAGAAGATGAGGAAGTGAGGCAGAAGAACCAAGTGACTGCTGGAATCCACACACAAAAAAAGCACTGTATCTCCAAAATTCCAGTTTCTCCAATCTTTAGACCAGGATACAACTCTCACATAACAACAGTCCATGAGGGTATTCCACCAATGAATTGATCTTATGTCCCGCTCCTGTTTGCTACTGGATGGTACCTAAACCCACTTCCAGATCTGTCACACTCCCGCTTCTTAAAAGAGGGGGATGTTGCCCCCCAGAGGGGACATTTGGCGAGATGTGGAGACATTTTTGGTTGTCACAACTTGATGCCTATTACCACCAATAGGCCAGGGATACCGGTGACATCCTACAAACATACAGGACAGTACCCCCACAATGAGACCTAAATGTCAATAGTGCTGAGCTTGAAAAGCTCTGCTCAAGGGAATGATCCATCAGGTATATATCCCCAGGATCACATAAAGCCATACCTGCTAACTCATACATGCTGACAATGACTGTGACAAGCAGGTGGCACCTACTTATGAAAACTGAACATACACCTTTTAGAAAATCCATCATAGAATTTCTACAACGTGTAACGTAAATGGGTGTATTAAAGGGTTTTTAAAAGTTATATGCACTATGCACTTCTGAATCTGTCATGGAGACAGACCTGACAGAATTTATTTATCCTTCAAAAGTTCATGTTTAATCATGGATAGTCTATGTACTACTCTCTCAAGAGTTAGAACACTGTATTCATAAAGTGCTGTGTATGAAAACAAAATTGTGAACTGTTTATAATGAAAACCAATAAATTTTTATACTATTTGATTAATAATGAGCATAAAGGTACTTAGGGAAAGACTCAGTAACAGCTCATTCATACTACCTCACTAAGAATAAGTTGTTTGCGGTTTTTCAGTTGACCTTTTCAAAGGTTTTAACTTTTTTTTTTTTTTTGGCAAGGAGCGTAGAGTGTTTTGTTGTTGTTTTTGTTTTTGGTTGTTTTTTTTTTTTTGTCTTTCTGCCATATCTAGGGCCACACCCGTGGCATATGGAGGTTCCCTGGTTAGGGGTCTAACAGGAGCTGTAGCTGCCGGCCTTCACCACAACCACAGGAATGCCAGATCCAAGCCACGTCTACAACCTACACCACAGCTCACGGCAACGCCGGATCCTTAACCCACTGAGCAAGGCCAGGGATCGAACCCGCAACCTCATAGTTCTTAGTCGAATTCATTAACCACTGAGCCACGACAGGAACTCCAGGGTTTTAACTATTCTGATGAAATTCTTTTTCAAATGAATTGAATCTATTTGGAAATTTAAGTCAATGGAGTTCAGCCAGAAGACAAAATAGACCGAATTTTCATTACTTACATATGAGATAACTGTCTTCTTGGAAGACTCCAGATAATTAGCTTAAAATAACTAATAACTCAGTGAGCAAGCTAGTTATAAAATCAATACACAAAAATCTACAGCTTTCCAAAACTAAAAGGCTGACAATCCAAGAGCTTGATAGGAATGCAGGGCAACAAAAACTTTCATACACTGCTGGCAGGAATGTAAAATACACGTACAATAAATTTTAAGAAACTCTTTTTTCCAAAGTTGAACATACACTTACCATAGGAACCAGCAATTCCACTCCTAGGGAATCGAAGCAAATATGCATACACAGACTTGAACAAGGATGCTAACAGCCATAACCAGAAAAATTCAACTGTCCTTCAAGAGATGAATGGATAAACAAACTGTGGAATGTGTCTAAACAATGGGATACTATCCAGAAATAAGAAGATCTGCACTACTTTCATACTGATACAACTATCATGAAAGAATCTCAAAAACATAATGCTGTGTAACAGCGGGCAAAGTGGGGGGTGGGGGAGTACGTAAAAAACATCCATTTACATTTTTGTCAGACTGGACAAAAACATAAGGAGAGCCAACTATGTTGCCTATAAGAGAGCCTCTTTAAATATAAAGATACAAACAGGTTAAAGTAAAAAGACAGAAAAAAGATGCATCATGCTAACGCTAATCAAAAGAAAGTCACAGTGACTCTATTAATATCAAAGTAGATTTCAGAGCAATGACTATTACAGTGTCATTTCAAAATCATAAAGGGGTCAATTCATCAAGAAGGCATAATACTTTTAAATGTCTACATACCTAATAACAGAGCTTTGAAATACATGAAGCAAAAACTGATTGAGCTACAAGGAGAAATGGACAAACCCACAATAACTGTTAAAGACTGTAATACCCCTCTTTCAATAATTGATAGAACAAGTAAGCAGAAAATCAATAAGGACACAGAAGACTTGAACACTACCAACCAACTTGACCTAAGTGACATTTATAGAGCACTCCATTTAACAACTGCAGAAGACATTCTTTTCCATTGCCCACAGAAGACCAAGATAAGCCATATCTAAGTCATAAAACAATTCTCAATAAACTTAAAAGCATTTAAACCAAAATATGTTCTCTGTCTATAATGACCTTAAATGGAACTAAATTAGAAATCAATAACAGAAAGACCTCAGGGGAAATCTGCAAATATTTGGAAACTAAAGGGAACACTTATAAACAACCTATAGGTCAGATGCAAAAGCAAGAAGAAAATCTGAGAGTATTTTGAACTGAATGAAAATAAAACATTACATGCCAGTGAAATTTTAATAGGTTGCTTCTGGTTTTGAATGAAATTATTCCAATTTCATAAAAGGGAAAAAAAATGATGCACTGGAATACTGGAACAGTCAAGGTGGGAGTGAGAGCAATTTGAGGGGAGGATGGAGAAGATGGTCCTAGACATCAAACTTTTAAAACATACAATTTGGATATAAAATTACAAAATGTTTTTGTTATAAGAACAAAGAGAAAAATGTGAAGACCTAAAGAACATGTAAAAATTCAATATATTTGTGTGCACTTCGCTTTATCGTGCTTCATAAATATTTCATTTAAAAAAAGTGAAGGTTTTGCAGCAACCCTGCATCAAGCAAATCTATGGCTACCATTTTCCAACAGCATTTGCTCACTTCATGTGTCCAAGTCACATTTTGGTAATTCTCGCAATATCTCAAGTTTTTCCATGATTTGTTATGGTGATCTGTGATCAGTGATCTTTGATGTTACTACTATAACTCGCTGAAGGCTCAGATGATGGTTAGCATTTTTTTAGCAATAAAATATTTTCTAATTAAGGTATGTCCATTTTTAAAAGACATAATGCTATTGCATATTCAGACCACAGTATAAACATAATTTTTATACCTTTCATATGCACTGGGAAACTAAAAAATTCATGTGCTCACTTTATTACAATATTTTTTTATTGTGGTGGGCTGGAACTGAGCCTGCAATATCTCCAAGGTATGCCTGCACTGGAATTATTGAATAAACTGTACTGCTAACCAGTCATTTGGGAAGAAAAATTCAAGTCGATTCCCTCTATCATCCAAATACCAAAAAGAACTGTAGGCTAATTAGGGGTCACAAACTCAAATGCCCACAAGGATCAAGTAGGTAAAGTTCATGTTCAAATCTAAATATGTGAGGCATGAAGCAACTGGGAATTGTGAAGAGTGAGACAATTTAGAGGATTTATGCCTTTCCTAAAAGGCTTTTAAATTCCAACTTTTAAAAACACCATCCTGGTAAAAAACAAACTAACAAAACTTCTGGCAGGTGGAAAGCAGCCTATAGATTAAAATGTTTGCAATTTCTGCTTTAAATGTAAAAGCTAAAACCATAAAACCACTAAAAGTAAATTAAGATAGGGAAGGTTTTCTACAAATATAATATAAAAGGAGTAACAAAAACTTCTATAGATTTTCTTCATTAAAATTTGAAATTCTTCAAGTTCCCTGGTGGCCTAGCAGTTAAGGATCTGATGTTGTCACTGCTGTAGCAAAGGTTCAATTCCTGGTCCTGGAAATTCTGCATGCTGCAGGTGAAACCCCCCTAAAAAGTTAAAAAAGACCTAAAAAAGTTTTACCACAAACAAGTTACACAAAAATCAGTTCAGTCCTATTCTGAGATTCACCCATTCGGGTTATGAGGATCAGAATGATTTAACATCTCTTCTTCAAATTATGAGGACTGGCTTAGATTCTGTTATACTCCATGAACAGTTAGGTGCTTGTGCGCTGAACAGTTAAATGTGTTAAACTCTGCTTGTAAAGAACCAATAGTTTCCTAGTTTATAAACCATAATCGCATGCATCACATTTCCTAAAATGCATTTTTTTCTCACCGACTTTAGTCTTCACTGCTCTCTTTACGGTTTTTTCCATTAAAGACTGAATTACATAAATGGTGGTTTAAAAGAATTATAACAACAAATATTGGCTGGAATATAGTGAAAAGAGCACTTAAATATGGTCACAGAAGTGCAACTTGACCATATACATCAGAAGACTTTAAAAAGTACACATCCAGGAGTTTCTGTTGTAGTTCAGTGGAAACGAATCTGACTACTATCCATGAGGATGCAGGTTCAATCCCTGGCCTCGCTCAGTGGGTTAAGGGTCTGGCATTGCTATGAGCTGTGGTGTAGGTCACAGATGTGACTTGGATCTGACGTTGCTGTGGCTGTGGTGTAGGCCTTCGGCTACAGCTCCAATTCAACCCCTAGCCTGGGAACCTCCATATGCCGCATGTGCAACCCTAAAATGAAAAAAAAGAAAGTACACATCCACTAATCCAACAATTCTGGAACTTTATCCTCATGAAATGTGCAGGTATATATATATTTAAAGATGCTTCATGCAGTGTTAATAACAACCAAAACTGGAAACTTATACATTCAAAAATAGAGAATTGATTAGCTAGAATATTGTATATATATGTACAGTTAAAAAAGAACATCATACTCATATGGGAATATATTCACACTAAATTGCTGAATCTAGAAAGTAGCCTTGGAGTTCCCTTCATGGCCCAGTGGTTAACGAATCCGACTAAGAACCATGAGGTTGCGGGTTTGATCCCTGGCCTTGCTCAGTGGGTTAAGGATTTGGCATTGCCGTGAGCTGTAGTGTAGGTTGCAGACGTGGCTTGGATCCTGCGTTGCTGTGGCTGTGGCGTAGGCCGGCGGCTACAGCTCCTGTTAGACCCCTAGCCTGGGAATTTCCATATGCCGCGCGTGCGGCTCTACATAAAAGGCAAAAAGCCAAAAAAAAAAAAAAAGAAAGGAAAAGAAAGTAGCCTTCAGGAATTCCCACTTTGGTGCAGCAGGTAAAGAATCTGGCTGCATTAAGAATCTGAACTGGGTCACTGAAAAAGCAGTTTCAATCCCCAGCCTGGTGCCGTTGGTTAAAGGACTTGGCACTACTGCCCCTGAGGTGTAGGTCCCAGCTGCAGCTCACATTCAATCCCTAGCCTAGGGGCTTCCATAGGTCGTAAGTTTGGTCATCAAAAAAAAATAGTCTGCACGATATGAATATAGTTAAAACTACTGAAATGTACATTTAAAAACAAAGAAGGGTAAATTTTATATTACATATTTTTTAAATTGAAAAAAAGGGTGGGAAAGCAGACTTCATGTTCTCACACACAAATTTGGCACAGATATATATATCATATACATTTCTTCTATAATATAGAGGTATATATTATATACCTATGTACATACAGGAAAAGGCTAGAGTGCTAAATGTTAATATGCTAAGAGTAGATACATCTGTGGGTCCTCAAATATGGGCTATTTTTTGGATTTTTTTTTCCTTTTGTTTCTGAATAGTTACAATTAATATGAATCAGTTGTAATAGAAGTTTTCAAGATTGGCTATTAGTCACATCTTGATATTCCCAAAGCGTATACCAGATAAAATTCCACCTTTTATCATTAGCTAGAGAAATCATCACGAACACTAAGTACCTGTTCTTTACTCAATATGGGATGCCTTAGGAAGCAACTGCTCTCCACCACGACAGACATGCCAACTGACATCCACAAATAAGACGTCATGTCCCCGAACATTCAGAGGGCTCGCCTGAAGGCTGTTGGAGCAGGAGCATCCTGTCACCTGTGTGTTAACTCCTGAGGGGTAAGAGCTGGACCTCCACACCAACCCTTGGCAACCAAGACAAGTCCAAATTTGAGGGACAGTCAGGTTCTTGTGGAGATAAACTTGAATTTGTTCATGTGTTTATCAATGAATGTATATCAAAACAGCTGATTTAAAAGTCAGTGCTTTGTATTTAACAACATGACGCCACAGCAGAGAACTGTTTTCAGCGTCTCAGCTATCAGGAATGTGCTGAGTCAGTGGGACACTGCCATGTCTAATTATTACCGTATCTCACCTCCCTGATGTCTCATGAACAGAAGTCACCAGCTTTCCTCAGAAGGATGCTAGTGAGGTTAGAAACTTAAAAATGCTGAGAAGCCATGCTCTAAAAGAAGGGCAAACTAACTTGTCGAATAATGGGGGGAGGAAGAGCAGCTACCCTATACCAGTACTGACCCAAAGAGACCAACTTCCTTTGCTCAAACTTGCCGCCTAACCTCTAGTTCAACTAAAAAACTGGAAGGCACTGTATCCAGAGACCAGAAGCATGGACATGGCTATTATGAATTCCTGCAGGCTAGCGCAGAGACAGCTAGCATTTAGCTTATCTAATGTTCCTGCTGCTAGAAATCATCCCAAGGTGGTCCCACCATTCCGCCTCACCATCCTACTCTCAGCTTCTGACTGAGACATTTACTAGAAAAGATGTGCAGAGGCTGCACAGTCTGAACTGTGTGCCTGTTCTCGCAACATCCCTACCCATCCATCAATCAAGGCTCATTTTCCCCAAAAAGTCTTCTTTGATTTTTTTTCTTATTTCTCCTTTCTTTAACTTCTACATCATCTAATTGTAAGAACTGGCAATTGATTACATACCATCTGGTATTTTAAACATTTCTTCAATTATGCACAGTTCTGGATTCTAACACATAAAAACTGACTTCTGTGACTCATACAACTGCAGACTTGGCTCAGCATAGGATACATAACTGGGGCTCAAGAGACAGCTGTCTGATTAGATAGGCCTGGTAGCCAGAAGCAATGCTTGTTCACAAGTGATTCAACACAGAGCCAGCTAACTCTGGCCTCAAACTGACTGCATCTTTCAGAAGCAAAAATAAGAGGTCAAAGGAAAAACAGAGCCATAGGCCTAAGACCCAAAGAGCACCTGTGACCAGCATAAACTGACTGGATGGATCCTGAGCCCTGCGTGATTAAACCAAGAGTCCAAAGGTTACAGCCGATCACTATTGTCAAAAGTGTGACTAAAGTTAAATTGACATATGTAAAAACAAACTCAAAGACTCAAAGGCAATGGTTTAAAAAAAAATGTGGCTGATCTGCAGGAGACTGTCTTATTTTCTCTTGGCTTTACTTCAGCTTTAAGGGCAGCAAAATCTGTATTCACTTTGAGCATCCTTGCTTGCTGCCTCAAAAGATACGATGTGTGCTAAAATTAGTGAGTGAATGATGAGGACCAGGATATTTGTAGAGTCTCAAAGTATTTTCCCACAAAATACTAATTAATTACAAAGAAAAAAAAAATACTAACTTTACAATGGAGAAGCCAGACAGATCTCATTTAACCAGGCAATTAATCACCAGTGACAGGGCAAAGAGATGTCACGGTGCCTCTGGATACAATGCACTGAGAAAGACACACCACTGTGGTAGTCCAGCCCAAAACACATGACCTGTGCCTAATCATAGCAAAAACAGACTCACTAAATTAAGGGACATCCTATAAAAAGGAACTAGTCTGCCATGAGCTGTGTGTGGTATAGGTTGCAGACATGGCTTAGATCTGCCATTGCTGTGGCTTGTGGAGTAGGTCAGTAGCTATAGCTCTGATTCAGTCCCTAGCCTGGCAGGTGTGGCCCTAAAAAGACATAAATAAATAAATAAATAAATAAATAAATAAATCATTTAAAAAAAGACAAGATGAGTAAAAAAAAAAAAAAACCCAAAACCACAACAAATCAAAAAGTAACTAGTCCGTACTACTCTTCAATATGCCAAGGTCATAAAAGACAGAGCAAGATTAAGAAACTGTTCCAGATTAAAGCAGATTTAAGAGACATGACAACTAAACACATTTGATCATGGATTAGATCCTGGACTGGGGCAAAAAAAAAAGTCTTCCTTTTGCTATGATATTGGTGGGACAACTGGTAAAACTTTATTTTTTGAAAGTTGTAAAAACATTTTTATTCTGTATGGATTTTTTCTTTCTTCCTTTTCTGGTAAAACTGGAAATAAACACATCAGAGTATTACATCAAAGTTAATTCCCTCATTTTGACAACTGTACAGTGGTTTAGGGTGGCTTTTACTTTTTTACGGAAATACACATTGAAGTACTTAGAGGAAAAAGGATATATCTAAAACTGTCAAATGGTTCAGGAAAAAATACATGCATATATAGACAGAAAGAATGAAAAGCAAATTTAACAAAATGTTATTAGCCTTTGCTGAATCTAGGTAAAGGGTTTATAGAGATTTCTGTACTATTTTTGAACTGTTTCTGTAACTCTGAATCATTTCAAAACTTAAAGTATTAAAAAGATGGAGTTAGTATCCATGAGGACATAGGCTCCATCCCTGGCCTCGCTCAGTGGGTTAAGGATCCAGCGTTGCCATGAGCTGTGGTGTAGGTCGCAGACATGGCCTGGATCTGAAATTGCTGTGGCTGTAGCATAGGCTGGCAGCTACAACTCTTACTCAACACTTTGCCTGGAAACCTCCAAGTGCCATGGGTGCAGCCCTAAGGAGACATACATACATACATACATACATACATACATACATACATACAGTACTGAAAAGAAAAAAAAAAAGACAAGATGAGTTAAAGACCAAGCCTCTGACCATGGAGACCCAGGGTTCTAAGACTGGCCCTTCTCCTTTGATACAGGCTGCAAAGATAAGCACAGACTTTGGAGCTATGCTGAGCTGGGTTCTCATCACTGAGCCTTGCTCAAACTAAGCTCACCACAAACAATATTTATTATTTCAAAATTTTAAGAAACTGAAAATATGAAGGCTTCCATATTTATTTTATAAGAGCAAGCAAGTATGAGAGTAAGTAATTTTATGGAGTGAGAAAGGACAGACCTGATTCCAAAACTCTGGCATTCAACACAGGAAAAAAATAAAGCTACAGATTAGTCAAATTATGAATAAAGATGGAGAGATTCTCCATAAAATATTATCAAATTGAATTTGAAAGTGTAGTAAAATAACAGGCCGCTGCAAAATCGAATTAGTCCAGAAAGGTAAGAATGGATGAGTGGATGAATATCAAGAAATTGATTGGGATATTTACAACTTTTCTGATTATAAAAGTAATCACGCTTACTGTGAAAATTTTCAAATAATGCAAAAGTGAGTAGAGTAGAAAGTTTCCTCAATTAAAAAAAAAAAGTTTCCGGAGTTCCCTTCGTGGCTCAGTGGTTAACGAATCCGACTAAGAACCATGAGGTTGTGGGTTCGATCCCTGGCCTTGCTCAGTGGGTTAAGGGTCCGGCGTTGCCGTGAGCTGTGGTGAAGGTTGCAGACGCGGCTCGGATCCCGCGTTGCTGTGGCTGTGGCGAAGGCCGGCAGCTACAGCTCCTGTTAGACCCCTAGCCTGGGAACCTCCATATGCCGCGGGTGCGGCTCCACATAAAGGCAAAAAGACAACAACAACAAAAAAATTTCCTCAACCATGAAAATGCAGAGTAAGTCTTCCCAGTTTGTAAAAGTATATTTTACATAGGCAGCAAGCAAGGGAGGAAAAAGAGAAAGAGAGTCCCATTCTGAGAACAAAAGGAGGGCTCTGCCCCTACTAATGAGAATTGAGGGCTCTCATAAAGCACACCACTGCTAAAATGGATCTGCAATGCAGCCTCCCTTTCCATCCCCCCCTTTTCTGTCTAACTGGTAACCATCGATCCAGAAGGTGGCAAATCTACCTGTGAGTCACTTCAAAGAAGTTCTCACTACACATAAACAAGTTCTCCTCACCACTCAGATACTATCCATCCTCAGTTATCAACAGGTTCTGCTGAGAAAGATGGGAGGATTAAAAAAAAAAAAAAGATGTTAAAAGAGAAAGCATTTAAGCATAACATTTTAAAGTAAAGATGGGGAAATTAAAAGAATTAAGCCAATCTCATGCAGAAGAACCCAGGTTAACATCATCATCAACATCATCATCATCTGCTTTGGTAGCAGAAGATGAAAGCATGTTATTCAGCGTACACTTGTCTTTAATTCTCCAGCATTTCAGGGGTTGGCAATGGCTTTTCAGAACATCGCTCAAGTCATGAACAGAAGAGGAAGCCAGCGGGGAAGTTTGAGCCCTAGTCACTGATTCTACTCTCTATCTTGTGGCCAGAAACTAAGGCATTTTCCAGCAAAAAAGGAGACAGAATCCAACAGGAAGCACACCCACTCCCAATTTTGAAGAACTTGCCCTGCAAGAGGTAAAGATCCTTCTGAAAACAGGGACAAACCAGGGATGTTAAAGAGTCTGATGTCATCCCTTCAGAACAACCGGAGCTCAAGGTTACCGTAACCTGATTCCCCAGGATTATTTTGACTGACTTCATAAAAACAAAAGCCGCCTTTGATGCACTTCAATGCCCAGCTACTTCACCAGAGAATCAGGTATTAAAAATTAATCAGGCTGGCAAGGCACCATTCAATGTCAGCAGCTCTACATATGAGATAGCACTCCGGGTGGACCTAAACTGAATGCTGGTCTTTTGTAGCCATGAACTTCTACCATTTAGACCATGGCCTACTTCTTCTGCTATGTCTAATTCTGGCTGGTCAGCTCTGCCATGGCTGAGTGACCAACTTCTATCTGGCCTTACTACTTTCTTGGTTCTTCTACTCTCCATCTGCTTTCCCAGGGCTTGCCACCTCCAAATGCAGGTTGCTAACCTCCTTCTCCATTCCTTGCCTTACCGTGGTAGCAGGGACAAAATCCACTACCTAGCGAGTCCCAGTCATCACCTCTGTTTTGAAGTAGACATTGACAAAAGTGGGATTCCACTAGATGGGGAAGTAAGGGAGAGACATTCCTGGCTAAGGCACAGACTTTTAAAAAGCATGCTTTAGACGGATGACTGAGGAAGGAGCCAGTGGTCCAGCAAAGATGCAGCCTTCCAACACTTCTCTACCTCCGGGCTCTGCCTCTCCCCAACTCCACACACCAACAGCACACCAGGCTCCCCACATGGAGTTCCTCACATACTCTAAACCTAAGGTTAATTACAGCCAATACCTTTCTCCTAGACTAAATTTGGGTTAATAGAGCCACCATGCATTCAGTCAAGTTTAAAACCTCAGTCATGAGTTCCCACTGTGGCAACATGGGTTAAGGACCTGATGTTGTTGCAGCTTCAGTGTAGGTTGCAGCTGCAGCTCGGATTCATTTCCTGGCCGGGGAACTTCCATATGCTGCAGGGTGGCCAAAAGACAAAGACAAAACCAAAAACAAAACTCAGTCATCTCAGACTCTTTCCTCTCTGTCTACACATGTTGTCCAAACACATCAACAACTTGGAACAATACTAGTCCTAAGCAGTTGAAAATGCACTCCACCCACTCCATTCCTATTAGCACCAATTTTAGCTGTACCTTTCCCCTGGACTGTTACAGAACCCTGGTGCATGCAACGCAAAACCCGCTCTGCCCTCAGAGTCAGCTCAGTCACTGCATCACTACGAAGCACCACCCCCTGCGGCTTGTCCTCCCCTTCCCTTGCGCTCACAGTGCTTTGGACCTGTCTTTACTGGTACAAAACCTGTGCACAGTACAATCATTATTTAAAACATATCTGTCCCCTCCACTCAAAAACAAAATTCTCAAAGATTGGCATCATATTGGATAACTTTCCAAGCATCTTAAATAGTTCTGTGCACAGCATTTCACAAAATATTGTTAAATCAATGAAAATCTTAAGTCTTCCTGCTCCAGCTTCCCCTTCACCAAGTTTTCCCTCTTGGCTTTTTTTCTGGCCATGCCCACAGCATACAGAAGTTCCTGGGCCAGGGATCCAACATGCACCAGAGCAGTAACCAGAACCATAGCAGTGACAACACCAGATCCTTAACCCACTGACCCACCAGGGAACTCCTACTATGCTTTTTTTCCCAAAAAACTTTTAATTTTGAAATAATGATAGATTCATGGGAAGTTAGAAAAGTAGTACAGAGAGGACCCAAGTACCCTTCATCCAATTTCTCCCAATGGTAAATCTTACATAACTCTAATACAATACCAAATCCAGGAAACTGGCATTGCCACACAGAATCTTCAGACTTTTTTTTTTTCTTTTTAGGGCTGCATCTGCTGCACATGGAGCTTCCCAGGTTAGGGCGTAAAATCAGAGCTGCAGCTGCCAGCGACAGCCACAGTCTCAGCAATGCGGGATCCAATCCTCGTCTGCGACCTACATCGCAGCTCACGGCAACGCTGGATCCTCAACCCACTGAGCAAGTCCAGGGATCAAATCTGCATCCTCATGGATACTAGTTGGTTTGTAACCCGCCTAGCCACAAAGGGAACTCCTTCAGACCTTATTTAGATTTTTCCTATTTTGCACACACTTGTATGTATGTCTATGCAGGTATAGTTCTATGTGAATTTATCACATATACAGATTCATGTAACCAGCACCACAATCAAAACGCAGAATTATTCCATCACCACCAAGATCCCTTGTGCTGCCTCTTTACAATTAACTCACTCTCCTCACCTTTTCCCCACCACCCACCATTCCTAACTCTTAGCAACTACTCATGTGTTTTCCATCCAGACACTTTTAACCGTGAAAAATTTACAGATCTCAGCATGGCATTCGAGGCCTTTGTGAAGTGGTCCGGATCCACTGCTCCGGCCTATTCCTCACCTCCACCCCCCTGAACTCACTATTCCAACAGTAAGAGACAGGACAATGCTCTGCATTCTCCTGCCTTTGTTTCTTTGCCTGTGTTGTTCTTATGATTATTTATTACCTCCATGGTTTTTCCACTCAGAAAAAAAATCTTCAAATGTTATATTTACAAAAAGCCCTTCCTGACCTCTAATATCCCCAAGCAATTGGTTTCTCCCTTTTCTGTGATCCCTTTCTTATAGTACTCAGATCACAGGATTGTTACATACCTATGTCATCTCCATTTTACCACCATCCAACGGAACACACGGATATGTATTATTCACTCCTGTCTTCACAGGTCCCAGTGGTCCGGCTCAACGGCCTTTCACAAATCCTGCCTTTGTGCTACCTGTCACTAGGTACACTTAGTGCTGGAGATACAAAAATAAATATGCTCATAAGGGGCTTAAAAGATGGTATCTCAGTGCCTGGCTTACTAAAGACACATAACAGAAACCTCTTGAATGAAGGACTGAATCTTGAAAATTTGCTAATCACCTAAAAACACTTTTAAAGACACAAAGATCCTGATGCCGCTGAGTAACACCAATCGCTGACCATTCAGTAAGTGCTCACTGAGTGACTACTAAATGTTAGGTGCTATTCTAGGTACTGCGGACACAGCAGGGAACAAACTGACAAAAATCCCTGACCCTGTGGAGCTTCTGTTCAAGTACAGGGAGATAAGAAATAAAATACATGAATAGGATAGATCGAAATAAGTGGTACGGAGGAAAAGGAAAGAAGGGCGACAGGGAGTTACGTACGTTGAGGGGGACGGGCAATTTTAAAATCAATGGTCCAGGAGGTCCCATCGTGGCTCAGTGGTTAACGAATCCGACTAGGAACCATGAGGTTGCCGTTTCGATCCCTGGCCTTGCTCAGTGGGTTAAGGATCCGACATTGCCGTGAGCTGTGGTGCAGGTTGCAGACGCGGCTCGGATCCCGCGTTGCTGTGGCTGTGGCATAGGCTGGCAGCTACAGCTCCTGTTTGACCCCTAGCCTGGGAACCTCCATATGCCGCGGGTGCAGCCCTAGATAAAGCCAAAACACACACACACACACACACAAAAATAATAATAAAATAAAATAAAATCAATGGTCCCTGAAAATGTGACATTTGAACAAAATCATGGGAGTCCCCGTTGTGGCTCCGTGGGTTAAGCACCCAACTAGTATTCAAGAGGATGCAGGTTCGATCCCTAGCCTCCCTCACTGAGTTAAGGATCTGATCCTAAAAAGAAAAAAGAAGAAGAAAAAGGAAAATCATGAAAGAGCATGGCATGGGGCCACTCGGAGGAAGACTGTAGGAGACAGCGGGAAAAGCGGGCAGGAGCACATCACACATACTCAGAAACTAGCAAGAAGCCTGGTGACTGTTAGGACAGGAGCTCAGAAAGGTGGAGGCTGGGGTGGGGATAGAGCGGATCCTTTAGGGCCTGGAGGGACACAAGATGGACTTTGCCTTGATTACTGTTGACACTTTATCCTTTTCCACCATTCTGATTTCCCCATGTTACCTGGCTACTCTTTCCCACTCCCCACAGCTCCCAAAATAGCATTCAGGAGTCAAATAATTTATCAAATACTGATACCAATTACTGCCAGCTAGGATACAAAAGCTATTGCATATGGCCATCTAGAGGTGGGAAGGGATCATCAAAGCCTCCCACACTAGATTACACTAAATCAACCCATTTATTTTCCTTTTTTTTTTATGGCCGAACCTGCAGCATACAGAAGTTCCTGGGCTAAGATCAAATTGGAGCTGCAGCTGCCAGCCTACACCACAGCCACAGCAATTTGGGATGTGAGCCGCATCTGTGACCTACACTGCAGGTTATGATAACATCGGATCCCTAACCCACTGAGAGGCCGGGGAGCGAGGCCTCATCCTCAGGGACACTATGTCGGGTTCGTAAACCCCTGAGCCACAACAGGAACTCCTAAATCCTTTTTAGGAGTTTCTCTTTTTTTTCCTTTTTGTCTTTTTAGGGCCACACCTGCGGCATACGGAAGTTCCCAGGCTAGGGGTCGAATAGGAGCTGTAGCTGCCAGCCCACGCCACAGCAACACAGGATCCGAGCAACGTTTGCGACCTACACCACCGCTGACGGCAATGCGGGATCCTTAACCCACTGAGCTAGGCCAGGGATCAAACCTTCGTTCCCATGGATACTAGCCAGATTTGTTCCCACTGAGCCAGGACAGGAACTCCCAAATCAACCCATTACTAAGCTAGGTAATTCTTTTTTAAAAAAATGATTTTTCCCTGAACCATAAGAGTAATACAGAAGAAGGTACTTTTCAGCCCAATCGATCAGACCAGGGGTTGGAGTCATCAAGGGCATGGGTACAGCAGACAGGAGCCATAACCACTCAGCCGGAGCGTTTTATAGGATGGGGAAACCTGCTAATCTCATCAGGTGGAGCTGCTTAAGAGAAAGTCTGTCTTATACTATATCTGGGTAAGATGGTATCCAGAGGATCCATATCTCCAGCCCACAGGTTCCTTTAAAATAAAGGAACATCAAAATAGAGAAAAACCTGTACATGAGCTGGAAGTCAGAAAGGATGCCATCCCACCGGCCCAGAACTTCGAGGAATTTCTGCTAGATATTCTTGCTCTAAAGAAGCAATGTGTTCTGGCAACAAACATAGGGCCAGCAGAACACACCAGGAGAGGGAAGCACACACAGAACTGCTACAGCACAGGCCCAGGCCCACACCAAAGGCCCTTCCTCAGAGCCTTGGACAGGCATTATCTCACCCAACCCCTACAGGCCCCTGGGCCTTGAAGAGGGAGTGGCACCAAAGGGTAGCCCCGATGTCAATTCAATCAACCTAAAATTTCCCCTTGCACCAGCCAGAATGGCCATCATCAAAAAGTCTACAAACAATAAATGCTGGAGAGGGTGTGGAAAAAAGGGAACCCTATTACACTGTTGGTGGGAATGTAAATTGGTGCAACCACTGTGGAAAACAGTACAGAGATTCCTCAGAAATCTAAAAATAAGAATTACCATTTGATCCAGCAATCCCACTCCTGGGCATCTATCCAGAGAAAACCATGACTCGAAAAGACACATGTACTCCAGTGTTCACTGCAGCACTACATACAATAGCCAAGACATGGAAACAACCTAAATGTCCATCGACAGAGGAGTGGATAAAGAAGATGTGGTACATATACACAATGGAATATTACTTAGCCATTAAAAGGAAATAAATAACGGCATTTGCAGCAACATGTATGGACCTAGAAATTATCATACTAAGTGAAGTCAGTCAGACAAGACAGTGAGACACCAACATCAAATGCTATCACTTACATATGGAATTTAAGAAAAGGACACAATGAACTTCTTTGCAGAACAGATACTGACTCACAGACTTTGAAAAACTTATGGTTTCCTAAGGAGACAGGTTGGGGGGTGGGAGATGTGCTGAGGGTTTGGGATGGAAATGCTATAATTTGGGTGTGATGATCATTGTACAACTATAAATGTAATAAAATTCATTGAGTAATAAAAAAAAATTCTGAAGTGGAAAAATAAAATAAAATTTCCCCTTGTTCCTTCATTTGGATGTGAGGAAATTAGACATTCACAGTTATATTTGTAAGAATTCATTTCTCATGAGATTATGGTGATGGCTGCAAAACTCTGTTCAGAATGAGATTTAAGGAATCAATATAACTATGACACTTGTGTTATTTAAAAGGGGATTTCTAAACCAGGAAAGACTGAATGGAAATTAATATTTTGAATGCCGACTGAAATAGCAATGGAGAAAAGGAACACTAACTTGAGGGCTATAAAAAAATCAAATTAGTAAAGTAAAACTTAAAATCCTCAAGAACTCAAAGAAGTTTAAAAAGATAAAAATGAGGCAGAGGGAGTTCTCTTGTGGTACGGCAGGTTAAGGGTCTGGCATTGTTGCCGCTGTGACTCAGGTTCAATCCCTGGCCTGGGAACTGCACCCACTCCTCTCCAAAAAAAAGGGGGGGGGGGGAGAAGGTAGGGATTAATTTTAAAAGTACGCTATAGAGGAAAAAGTACAGCAAGTTTAAAGCTTGGGATTACCAAAAAACTGCCAGAACCAAAAAGTTCACCAAAGTTGCAGGACACAAAAATCAACATGCAAAAATCAGTTGCATTTCTACATGCTAATAATAAACAATCCAAGAAATATATTAAAATGATTCCATTTATGATGGCATCAAAAAGAAGAACGTACTTAGGAATAAACTGAACCAAGGGGGTGAAAGACTTGTATGATGAAAACTACAATACAAAACAATTCTGAAAGAAATTAGAAAAGACACAAACAAATGTAAATACATCCATGCACATGGAATGGAAAACTGAATACTGTTAACATGCCAATACTACTCAAAGTAATCTACAGATTTAAAGCAATACCTATCAAAATCCCAATAAAATAGAAAAATCCATCCTAAAATACACATGAAATCTCAAGAGATACTGAGAGACAAAACAATCTTCAAAAAGAACAAAGTTGGGGAGTTCCCACTGTGATGCAGTAGGTTAAGAATACAATTTCATCAGCTCAGGTCTGATCCTAGGCCTGGCAGAATGGGTTAAAGGATACAGCACTGCCATAGCTGTGACATAGGTTGCAGCTGTGGCTCAGATTCAGTCCCTGGCCTAGGAACTTCCACATGCTGTGGGTATGGCCATAAAAAAAATTTTTTTTAAATGAACAAAGTTGGAGGTCTCACACTTTCTGATTTCAAACTTACTATAAAACTATGTTAATCAAAACAATGTGGTACTGGCATAATGACAGACATATATAGACCAACGGATGAATACAGGGCCCAGAAACAAAACCCTCACATACATAGTCAATTTTTTAATAAGGGTGTCAAGACAATTTGAGGGGAAAAGAACAGTCTTTTCAGTAAATGGTGTTGGGACATGCCAAAAATGAGGTATCCATGTGCCAAAAAATGAGGACCTTTACCTTACAACATATATAAAAATAACTCAAAATAAAACAAAGATTTAAACATAAGAGCTAAAACTATAAAACTCTTAGAAGAAATTATAGGGCGAAAGCTTCATGACAATGGATTTAGCAATGATTTCTTGGATATGACACCAAAAGCACAAAAGGAAAAATATACAAATGGGGCTAGATCAAAATTAAAGACCATAGAGTCCCTACTGTGGTGCAGTGGGTTAATGATCGGTTTGTCTCTTGTGGCATTGATAGTTCAATCCCTAGCCTGGCTCAGTGGGTTAAGAATCCAGAGTGGGAGTTTCTGTTGTGGCTTAGTGGAAACCAATCTGAACAGTACCCATGAGAATGTGGGTTCCATCTCTGGCCTCGCTTAGTGGGTTAAGGATCCGGCGTTACCGTGAGCTGTGGTGTAGGTCACAAATGCAGCTCTGATTTGACCCCTAAACTCCAATTCCATATGCCATGGGTGTGGCCCTAAAAAAAAAAAAGAAAAGAAAAGAATCCAGAGTTGCCACAGCTGTGGTAGAAGTCACAAATGCAGCTTGGATTTGATCCCTGGCCCAGGAACTTTCATATGCCACGGATGCAGCAAAAATGAAAACAAACAAAGAGCATTTCTTTATCAAATAACTGTCAGCAGAATTAAAGGCAACCCAAAGAATGGGAGTAAATATTTGTAAATCATGTATCTGATAAGATGTTAATATCCAGAATATAAAAAGTACTCCTACAATTCAATGACAAAAAAACAACCTTATTTAAAAATAGAAACGACTTGAAGAGATAACTCTCCAAAGAAGGCACACAAATGGCTAATAAGCACATGAAAAGATGATAAACATCAGAAGTCACTTGGGAAATGCAAATCAAAACCATAATGACATACCAGTTCACACTCAGTAGGATAGCCATTATAAAATACACACACACACACACACTGGCCACTATAAAACACACACACTCACACAGAAGATCACAAGTATTGGCAAGGATGTGGATAAATTGGAACACTTGTGCACTGCTGATGGGAATAGAAAATGGTACAGCTGCTACAGAAAACACTATGGTGTTTTCCTCAAAAATTAAACACACACAACACTGTAAATCAATTAAATTTCAATTTTAAAAGTTATTTAAAAAAAAGACAAAACAAATAAACATGGACTTATCATTTGATTCAGCAATCCCACTTTTGAGTACTTACCTGAAAGAAGGGAAAGTGGGATGTGTACAGTCATTTTCATAGCAGCTATTATTTTGGATACTATTATTTTGGCTACTATTCACAAGAGCCAAAAGGCAGAAGCAAGGCAAGTGTCCGTCAACAGATTTATGGATAAACAAAATGTGGCATATACACATACAATTAAATATTACTCAGCTTTGAAAAGAAAATTCTGACACCTGCTATAACATGGATGAACCCTGAAGACATTATTCTAAGTGAAGTAAGCCAGGCATGAAAGGACAAAAAGGAGTAGTCAAATTCATAGCGACGGAAAATAAACAGTGGTTGCCAAGAGCTGCAGAGGGAAAGCAGAAAGTTAGTAGTTAATGAGTATAAGACTACAGTTGGAGAAAACGAAAAAATTGTGGAACTGGATGGTGAAAACGATTGTATATCAATGTGAATGTACCTGATGCCACAACAGTATGTGTAGACTTAAAAATAATAAAACAGTTAATTTTATAGTATGTGTTTTTACCACAATGGGGGGAGGGGGAGGCTTGGCTTTAGGGTCAGCAACCCCTCTACTTTGTGGCCTCTGGGAAGTTCCTCTCTCAGAGGTGACATGAGGTAGTAACAGGACACACCTACTGCACAGGTCTATGGAGACAAATGAGATGATTCCAGTAAAGCACTGTCCCCGCTAAGCACCGAGAGTCAGCTCTCAGGACTGTGATGAAGACGACCATGACGATGGCACAGCTGACCACCAGGAGTTTGACCAGGAAAGGACCGTAACTCTATTTTGAATCACTATCATTTTTGTTTGGTATTTAACTGATAGAGTCCTATTTTCTTAATGGCCCTGCTCCCTTCACCATTCAACCTTTCCAGGACTGAACAACGAGTTGTATATTTTTTACCCAGCAAGTCTCAATTTTGTCCAAAGAGGCAGGCCATTCCTTGGAAAAACAGAAAGCTAGCATATTTATATCAATGTGCAAGATATGGCTCAGTTTATAAAAAGCACTTCGATGTTGTTCTCCAAGCTCGGCAAAGATTCCAGAGCCTCTGTGTCCTCCGTCTTACCCAGGATGTCAACTTTATAGATGTGCCAATGTTTGCGTCAATCTTAAAAGTGTTATCTGGAGAAGTGCTGACTAGGTTTCCGGTCCTTCGGTAACATTACTATCCTTAAGGGAGATCTGTATTTTAACAAAGTAATTTAACCATTTATGATGGCTCAAGCTCTAGGGGGAAACTAGGAAAACCCAGGGAAAGTGGATGACTCAAGTTCACAGAAGGTCTATTCTCTCTCCAAGTCCCAGGGCCCCCTGCATGACAGGTACTCCTGTCAAGGAAAATGAGATGCAAGTGTCTGAAGGCACAGGCTTTGTGCAGTCCCAACTGCTCCTAGCATCACAGCCCAAATCATGTGACCAAAGACCAAGAACCAAGGGAAGAAGGAGGTCACTGCCAGCCTCCAGCACCAGCACCTGCTGACTCATTTCAGAAGACAAGCAACGAAGAGTTACTTAATAAACATTAAGATTACTAAATTACTTACTTCTGTTTCATTTACTGTCCATGATGGGGACAGAAAACAATCCAAGGAAACAATCAGAGAACATATGGGAAGGAAGCAGAGAGGGAAGAGGAAGGGCTAGTGGAAAGCAGACAGACGTGGGGTCACACCGGGACTTGTTCGACAGGTGTGAGGTAAGGTCTGGTAAGCTATCCCTGGTCAGGCCACCTCACTCCTCTCCCTGGGGAGCTAGCATTTCAAGCTACGTGCTTCCAGGGAGGGTGATAGCAATATTACAGGTACCCGGGTAAGGGTTTCAGCCAGGCCACTCTCCACAGCACCTTGTCTCCTTTCCCTGCAGGATGAAAAAGGTTTTCCTGTAACCCGAGCACCTTGTCTCCTCTACCCCTGTAGTGAGCTGAGTGGTGGTCCACGTCCTAACCCCAGAAACCTGGAAATGTGACCTTACTTGGAAAAAGGGTCTCTGCAGATGCAAATAAGGATCTCGAAATGAGGTTATCCTGCATTAGACTGGTGGGCCCTGAATCTAATGACAAGTGTCCTTAGACCAAGACACTCACAGGAGAGACGCAAAGAGAAGAGCAGGCAGTCATGTGAAGGTGGGAGCAGAGACTGGAGCGGTGTAGCCACCAGCCAAGGAAACAAGGGAGCCACCAGAGGCTGCAAGAGGCAAGGAAGGATCCGTAAGAGGGACAGTGGCCCTGTCAAGGCCCTGCTTTCTGACTCCTGGCCTCCAAAACTGTGAGCAGACAAATCTCTTTGTTGTAAGCCACACAGTTTATGGTCTTTTGTCACAGCAGACCTAAGAAAATAACATGACCCCAACCATGGAAGATTAAAAAAAAAAAAACTAAAAAACCACTTTGCTGTACTCCTTCCTCATGAGCACTTTCAAAAATCTTCCTTCTGGGGAATCTTCATTTACGGGTTTACAAAGGAAGCTTCAGGTCCACTGGTGTTGTGTTCTTCACAGACTTCAGCTTAGCCCATGTCTCAGGGGCTTCACAGAGAAAGGGGCTCCGCAGGCCAGAGCAGTTCAGTGCTGCTGGCTGGGTACCCTGCCCACCTGCCCCACCTCATCTCACTCAGGCTCTGAGCCTCACAGAAGACACAGGTGGGCAGCTGGGTATGTGATTTTGCTTTTTAACAAATTTGAAAGGAAATACAATTGTCCCATCTATATGGTTCAAAAGATAAGGACAGATCACAATGGAAGATGTTTTAAGTACCAGCTTGGGGAGTTTCTAAAGGAATCTGAAACACAGGACGTCCCCACTGGACTCCAGGGCAGGGACAGTTATCACAGCCTTGCTGGTGGGAATGCAAAAATAGTTCAGCCATTGTGGAAAAGAGCCTGGCAGTTCTTCAAAATCTAAACACAGATTTACCAAAAAACCCAGAAATTACACTCCTGGGTATACATCCAAGAAAAACTGAAAAATAATTTTGCTATTCAACCCAAAACTTGTACACAAATGTTCATAGCTACATTATTCACAATAGACAAAGGTGGAAAACAACCCAAATATCCATCAGTGGATGAAGGGATAAACAAACTTGTATATCAATACAATGGAATATTACTCAGTCATTAAAAGTAATAGAGTAGAGTTCCTGTCGTGGCTCAATGGTTAACGAGCCCAACTAGCATTCATGAGGATGCAAGTTTGATCCCTGGCCTCGCTCAGTGGGTTAAGGATCTGGCATTGCCATGAGCTGTGGTGGGGTCTCAGATGCAGCTCGGAACCCATGTTGCTGTGGCTGTGGCCAGCAGTTACAGCTCTGATTTGAGCCCTAGACTGGGAATTTCCATATGCTGTAGGTACGGCCATAAAAAGACAAAAAAAAGGGGGGGGGGAGGGAGATGGAGTACTGATACAGGCCACAACATGAATGAGCCTCAAAAACATTCAGTGAAAGAAACCAGTCACAAAAGATAACCATATATGATTCCATTTATATGAACTATCCAGAACAGGCAAATCCTTAGAGAGAGAGTAACTTGGTAGTTCCAGGGCTGGGGAAGGAGGAAGTGGGAATAACTACTTAACGGGTATAGGTTTCCTTTTGGGATGATGCAAATGTTTTGGAACTAGATGGAGGTGATGATGGCTGTACAACATTATGAATGTATTAAATACAATTAAATTTTTAATTATGATTTAAAATAATTATGTTATGTGAATTTCACCTCAACTGAAAAAGGTGAAATAAATCCAACTCTGCCATTAGAATTCAAAGTAAAGAATATATATAGGAGTTCCCTGGTGGCCTAACAAGTTAAGGATCTGGTATTGTCACTGCTGTGTCTCAGTTTACTGCGGTGGCTTGGGTTCGATCCCTAGCCCAGGAACTTCTGAATGCTGCAGACGCAGCCAACAAAAAAAAAGGGATACACATAAAACATTTATTTTAATGATTTAATGAATCATCAGGATGAAAATCAGGGTTTCTCAACCTGAGCACTATTGACTTCACGCTGCATAATTAATTCTTTAAAGTGAGAGGCTGTCTGGTGTGCTGGAACTGCATCCCTGGCCCTCACCTATTTGATGCCAGTCACACACACACACACACACACACAGACTCTCTCTGCTCACTGAGTTGTGACAACTAAAAATACCTCCACATATTGCCAAGCATCCCTTGGTGAGCAAAATAGCCCCCGATTAAGAACCACTGGTCTAAATGGGAAAAGGGCTCTCCCAGCAAACACCAAGAATTCGTTCTTTTTCAATTACCTGTCAAGCTGGCAGTGTGACTCACTGTTTTCTGCCAACCCTACCAGCCACAAATGACCTAGCTATGAACTTCTGGCACCTGATTATAATGTCCTTTCTTCTAATCCGAGTTCCCCCAAACCAGTCACAAGTGCCAAAGATATGCAGCTTTCGGCCTGCCAGGCCAGAGATTATCCAGTACCCTTCACCTTGTCCCCAGTGCATGGTTCCACGTCTCCATCAGCACCCAAGAGACAGAAGGACGTCCTGAAGGCACAGGTCAAAGAAAAAGCAAACCTACCAATTTTACAAGTAGGACAGAGCACTGCTATACCTAGGTCCTCATTCCACAATCTAAGTAAGTAGTTAACTGAAGAACAACAGAAGTTCCACCCGTGATTTCATCCCTGAACAGGGTGACAGCTGAAATGAGAGGATGCAAGTCCCTATTCCCAGAAGATATGATTCACCTTTTAAGAAATTCAGTGGTCTCTAACTGTGGGGGTACACAATCAATTCAGGCCCAGCTGTTTTGACATTAATCTTTTGGAAAGCCCCAAACCTTGAGAAGGAAAAGGATTCTATTCTCATCTGAAACTATGTAGCCTTGGACAGGTCCTTTAATCCTCTGGGTATAGCCTTCTCCTTTGCAAGATGTGTGGGTTAGGCTGTTTGAATTCTAAGTTTAATGCATTAATTCACTACATATTTCCTAAGTATCTGCCTATTAAGATCACATAGAAAGATAGGTATAAACTAGGCCCTCAAGGAACCCAAGGGTCAGAGGTAGGTGAAGAATGGCTTAGAAGACAAAGAGGCAGACAGACAGAGATAGAGACGTACGTACGTATGTACATACACACGCACAGGACAAGAACTAAAGAGGTTCTTACCAAGTGCTCGAGTTGAGTGTGTGTGAGAACAAATATCAGGAACCACTAATCACATGTAGAGTAAGTCAACAGACACTGCCCACAGCACCCTGTATCTGTGCAGCAGGGGAAGCGAGGAGCCTGAAGTATCAGGGGTGTGAGAAGGCAGCGTTTAATGAAGACTTCCCAGGAGTTCCTGTCATGGTCCAGTAGTTAACGAATCCGACTAGGAACCATGAGGTTGTGGGTTCGATCCCTGGCCTTGCTCAGTGGGTTAAGGATCCGGCGTTGCCGTGAGCTGTGGTGTAGGTTGCAGATGCGGCTCTGATCCCGCGTTGCTGTGGCTATGGCGTAAGTCGGCAGCTACAGCTCCGATTAGACCCCTAGCCTGGGAACTTCCATATGCCGTGGGTGCAGCTCTAGAAAAGACAAAAAAAAAGACTTCCCAGCTAATTACTTAGGTTCTTAAATAACTGGAAATATGTGAGATACCATTTCTAACTCACAAACTGGGCAATTTTGCTGACACAGGCAGACCTTTTCCTTTATCTAAAGGCTACTGAGTAAAAACTCAGGGAAGTGGTCCTTCCTCTCTCAGCAACCCAGATGCAAACTGTTCTATCTGGAATGGATGGGCAACGGGATCCTACTGTACAGCACGGGGAAACGTGTGTGATTCGGTCACTCTGCTATACAACAGAACTTGATGAAACATTTAATTAACTATACTTAATAATTTAAAATAATAAGAGTTAATCATTAGTCCAGTGTGACAAAAAAGAGCCGAGAGGCAACCATGCTGTCCAAAAGAGCCTAGAAGTCAAAGGTGAACAGAACCTTCCAGCAACAAAATGCGAAAGGCAAATTCAAAGACACTACCGAGGATGTCTGTACAGTGACCGTGTGAGGTCCCTTGTCTCTTTCTTCTCAAAGCCAAAACCCAAGGAAGAATTAAATATTTGTAATAAGTAAATATGATATATAAGTAAATATGATATATAACATGTAAATACATAGGTAAATATCAGTAAAAGCTTATTCTTTTTAATAAAAGGAAACGTAAAGCCTTCGAATAAATGCTATAAATTACATAAATGTAACAATAACTCCAATCACAATTTAGCTTCATAATCTGGCCAAAGATGCAGGATCCCTGTCGCATGGGCCCGCCGGTGAGCCAGCCAACACTGCGCTACTTACATCCCCAGCCTTCTAACGCCAGATTTTCCTACACCTCAAGAACTTCAAGTCAGGAGGTCAGATTTTTCCTGGTTCACCTAAACTGATTCCAGACTGCAGCTCTTTCCACCTTAGGTAAAGATTCCAAGCACATGCCACCTGGCTAGGGTGGCGCCACCCCGCCTTGCCTTTGCACCTCCACCCTCCTTCTCATTTCCTAACATCCAGTGACACCTCTGGCATCCTGGCTTCCCCTCCGCCACGACTCCTGCCATTATCCTGGCTGGTTTCAAAATCCACGAGGACGATTTATTCCTATACTTCAGCCTCCCAGTGCCTTCACTACAGTGACCTTTGGTCCTCTCAACTACCTATGTACGTGGCCACACCCCAGACTCTGCCAACACAGCCTTAAATGTCAACTGTTCACTTTCTGACACACGCTCCAAGACTTCCAGTCTCATGACTTCACTCTCGGCTGATCTGTTCTACAAACTCATTCATCTTCCAGGCTCTGCTTTTCAATTTTCTCCCAATCAATCAACCCTCTCCTCAAAGGGTCTTCTCTCTCCCTACCTGGCTCCATGGTTAACAACTGCTCCTGTGCTGCCTCTGTACTCCTGACTTCCCAAAACAACTAAACCCAGGATCAAAGCTAAATCCACCCATTCTGGTCCTAACCCCAGGTTCCTGAGTTCTACCAAGAAAAGTCACACAGCCTTGCAAAAATGGCATCACTATCAATTCACGGTCTTCACCCTGCCTGAGTCCTTGTCTTGTCCTTGGATAGCTCCCTCTCCCATTCCTCTCAGTGACTAACCCAAAACCTCAGGTATCTCCTCAGCCTCACCCTCACCACTACCCCCAGCAGACAACCTTGACTCCTTATGCCATGACCACCTGCAGGTTCCTGTCTACCCACACCACCCCCCAGCTGCCCCACCACAAGCTGATCTCTGTCCACACCGATTATTTATCTCCTCCTGTCTCAGAGGGTGAAATTTCCTCCTTCTTTTCCAAGGATCGGCCTTGATCCCATTCATTCATTCATTCATTTACCCATCTAATCAACAAATATTTACTGAGTGCCTACTCTGTGACAGCCACAGTTCCAGGCCTGCGAACAAAAGAGACAAGCTCAGGAAGCTTACATTCTAAAGAAGGAAGACAATAAACAAATAAATAATTACAAAGCATATCAGAAGCAGGGAGAAGGAAGAAGGAGAACTGGGGGAGGGAATGCTTGCAACGTTTAATAGAATAGTCAGAGAAAGACTGAAAAGGTGATCAGAGAAAGACTGAAAAGGTGACGTGTAAGCCAAACAGGCGAGGGAGAGCAAGCTTTGGGGCTCCCTGGAGGAACGGTATTGTAGGCACATGGGAGAGCATAAAATCCCCAAGGGAGGGTCATGAACCTCCCCTGCTTTAAGGAACCTCAGGGAGGGCAGTGTGGAGAAAGTGAAGTAACCAAAGAGAGAAGCAATTGCAATTGCAGGCCAGAGAATAGCACCTTCTAGGCCCACACTGGTTTGCAGTTTAGTTTCAGTGAGATAGGGAGTCACTGAATGGTTCCCAGAAGAGAAGTAACAGGAAATGACTTGCATTTGAAATGATCCCTCTGGCTACTGCCTTGAGAGTAGACTGAGGAGGCTTGGGTGGAGAAGTAGTGAGACTGGTGAAGAAATAGCCGGCATAATCCAGGCCAACAACAGCCGGACCTGGGCAGACAGTGGTAGAGGAAGTTAGAGCTGGTTGGACTTGGGATCTATTGTGAATGCAGGATCTTCTGATAAACTGGGTGAGAAGTAAGAGCGTTTGGGCCTGAGAATATAGAACGAACCAACTGGCTGCCTGGAGGAAAGGTTTTTGGCCTGAGTGACTGAAAAAATGGAGTTGCAATTCAAAAGGATGAAGGGTGCATCTCCTACAGTCTCCTCAAGAACCTCACTCTGTTACGCAACTGAGTTAGGCAACCTCACTCCTGTTTTAATCTCAGCTTCTGTCTCCTAATGCCTTTCTATCAGCCTATCAACATGCTCAAGCATCTGCTGATAGAGCTACCATACCAGGCTCTCCTTTTCTTTTCCTATTTATACTCCTTAAAGAAAAACAATTGAGACTTGTTGCTCCCATGCGCCAAATCACACTCATCTGAAACTGCTCTCGCAGAGGCCAGTGCCATCCCACTGCCCAATCCAGGGGCCATTTCCAGTCTTCATCCTACTTGACCAACTCTGGGGCATCCAATTCTCTTTACTCCAACTTTTTAACTCTGTAGGGTGTCATGTGTGGGAGACACTGCAGTCTACTGATTCTTCTCATACTTCTGGATAGTCTTCCCCTGTTTCCTTAATGGCCTTCCCTACTAAACTAGTCCTTAAATGTTGCTGAAACTCAACTCCATTCTCAGCCCACCACTCTTCTTCCTCTTGACTTTTCAAACTTGATCACCAAGTGTCTCTGCATGGACAGCTCCAAACAAATCAGTTTCACAATACTCAACTTCCCTAGGTACTCTTTCCTAAAAACAACTTGCCTAAGTTCCCCGAAGCCCTTATCCCACTTTACTATAAATAAATAAGTACATTTTTTTTTCTTTTTAGGGCCACACCTGTGCCATATGGAAATTCGCAGGTTAGGGGTTGAATAGAAGCTGCAGCTGCCAAGCTATGCCACAACTGAATCTGAGCCGCATCTTCAAACCTAACAATGCTGGATCCTTAACCCACTGAGCAAGGCTAGGAATCGAACCTGCATCCTCACAGAGACTACGTCGGGTTCTTAACCTGCTAAGCCACAATGGGAACACCAAAAAATAAAAATTTTTAATGCACACACTCAACCCAATTCTCAAGTCACTCTCTAGGGTGTAAAAAACACCAGCACTCTGTGTATAAATCCATAGGGTTTCCTGTATTTCTCTGACACATATATTTCCACTGAGAATAAAGCATGGTGTTAGAAATGTAATGTATTGGTCCATGTTGGGATGTTCTTTTTTTCTTTTTCTTTTTTCTCTCTCTCCCTTTATTTTTTTTGGGGGGGGGGAGGTGGCTGTGCCTGTGGCATGCGGAAGTTCCTGGGCCAAGGATGGAACCCAAGCCACAGCAGTGACAATGCCAAATCCTTAATCACTAGGCCACCAGGGAACTATACATATATATTTAGCATTCTTTTTATTGGGAGGAGGATGTTCTGAACTCAGGTATTTACAGTATGGTGGGAGGAAAGTCCAGCTTAGCCCCCAGTCAACCTACGGACTTATGAGAAATAATAAACTGTTATTGTTTTAAGCCACTGGATTAGGGCAGTTTGTTACAGAGCAATAGATAACCCAAACACACTACAAACTGAGCAGATCAAATTCATTATCTGCCCTCATTAAACTTCCCTCTCTTCTTGAACAACACAGCTCAGTCCGTACCACTTCCATCTCACATCTTCCCATCTTCTTCAAACTAGAAACATGGAACCCTTGATTCTCTCTCCTTCAACCTCTAAACGCAATCAAGCACCCAGTCTTGATGATATGACCTCCTCAATATTTGTCTGTACTCTTATTTGTTCCTATCACTGCTTTGCCACTCAGATCCTCACTGGCATTTTTTTTTTTTTTTGGGCTTTTTGCCTTTTATGTAGAGCCGCACCTGTGGCATATGGAGGTTCCCAGGCTAGGGGTCAAATCGGAGCTGTAGCCACCAGCCTACGCCATAGCCACAGCAATGCCAGATCAGAGCCATATCTGCGACCTACACCACAACTCACGGCTGGATCCTCAACCCACTGAGCAAGGCCAGGAATCGAACCTGAGTCCTCATGGACACCAGTCAGATTCATTTCCATTGAGCCACGACGGGAACTCCAGACCCTCACTGCCTTTAACCTGGATCATGGCAACAGCCTCCTAAATGCTCTGGACTCTGTGCCCTCATTTGTCATCCTCCACACATGTAAATATACTGCAAATCTGATCATGCCATCCCATTCTTAAAACTCTGAATGGCTTCCCTATTGCTTGAAGATAAACTTCAAACTCCCAAGATCTCTGTAACCTAGGGCCTATCTTTCTCCTCAGGCCTTTCTAAGTACAACCACATACAAAAATCATAAAGGAAGAGATTGACATATTTTACTGCCCACAAATTTAAGATATCTGCAAAAAACTCCTTAACAGACGGTAATGACAAAAGAGAAAAAATGAAATATATATATACATATGTAAGGGTATATATGTATACATGCATATATAGACAAAGGATTAATATCTTAAATACGTAAAGAACTTATATCAATCATTAAGGAAGATGAATGCCCTAGCAGAAATGTGGAAAGAAACACAAAAAGTTCACTACAGGGAGTTCCCTTCGTGGCTCAGTGGTTAATGAATCCAACTAAGGACCATGAGGTTGCGGGTTCGATCCCTGGCCTTGCTCAGTGGGTTAAGGATCCGGCGTTGCCGTGAGCTGTGGTGTAGGTTGCAGACGTGGCTCAGATCCCGCATTGCTGTGGCTGTGGCGAAGGCCAGCGGCTACAGCTCCTGTTAGACCCCTAGCCTGGGAACTTCCATATGCTGCGGGTGCGGCTCTAGATAAAGGCAAAAAGACAAAAAAAAAAAAAAAGTTCACTACAGAAGAAGTATAAAAGAAAGGAAGAAATGGAGTTCCCCTCGTGGTTCAGTGGTTAACGAATCCGACTAAGAACCATGAGGTTGCGGGTTCAATCCCTGGCCTTGCTCAGTGGGTTAAGGATCCGGCGTTGCTGTGAGCAGGAGGGGAAGGTCGCAGACACGGCTCGGATCCCGCGTTGCTGTGGCTGTGGCGTAGGCTGGCGGCTACAGCTCCTGTTAGACCCCTAGCCTGGGAACCTCCATATGCCGTGGGTGCGGCTCTACATAAAGGCAAAAAGACAAAATAAAAAAAAAAGAAAGGAAGAAAAAGAAAGAAAGAGGGAGGGAGGGAAAGCAAGAAAAGAGAGGAAGGAAGAAAAAGAAGGAAAACATGTCTGACTCCATAGCAAGACACACTTCTGGTAGAATCATATATTGGTTTAATCTTTCTGGAGGCTATTTTATAATACGTACTGAAAGCTAAACCATGCATATCTTTTGATCTAGCCATTTCACATTCAGAAATTTACTCTAAGAAGTAAGAGAACTAATACCCAAAGGCTTTAAAAAATACTCATTGTGGTTGTTCTGTAATAGCTATAAATAACCTAAATGTCTAATAGGAGATTGGTTAAATAAATCACAAAACATTCACACGATGAACTAAAACTGTTGATGCAGACATTTAACACAAAAAGATAGGATATATTGCTAAGTGCGAATGCAAACTACAGACGATGGTGTAAAGCATAGTCTTTTTCTTAAAAAATGCACAAATCTGGAAGGTACACACCAAAATGTTAACAATGGTAATCTATGGAATTATGAGTAATATTTTCTCTTTTTGTCTGGCTTTATCTTCTAATTGTTCTACTATATTATGGATTAGTCTTTTCTCAAAAAAAATTTTTTAAACTTTTGGATTGCTTTTTTCCATATATCCTGAAGATTATATATGGAAACTAGCATCCATTTCATTGTTTCCAGTCTTTCAGGCCTAACCCCAAAAACCATCTGAGAGTCTCCAGAAGGGCCCTTATTATGAAGATACAAACAGATACAGCATTGGATGGCGGATTATAATCCTGGAAATGTCCCTGCAGTTTCAAATAAATCAAAACCAAGTGACTAAAACAGTATTATAACGGTGCCTAGAACACTGCCTCACATTGCAAGTGTGGAGAAGGAGCTGAGGAGCCAGTGAAAAAAGAGATAGTAAGTGAAAAGGAAAAGGAAGATGGGTTAAGGCCCTATGGCATTGACACTCAACTTTTCAGAAAAAAGGGTTTTTACTGATTTATGTATTTAGCATTTTTAGGGCTGCACCCCCGGCATATGGAAGTTCCCAGGCTAGGGGTTGAATCAGAGCTGCAGCTGCAGGCCTACGACACAGCCACAGCAATGCCAGATCCAGGCTGCATCTACGACCTACATCACAGCTCACAGCAACGCAGGATCCTTAACTCAATGAGCAAGGCCAGGGATTGAACCCGCATCCTCATGGATACTAGTCAGTTTCATTACCGCTAAGCCACAACGGGGAATCCCAGACAAAAGGTTTTAAACACATTTAATTAATAATAAGTATCAAATGGTAATTCATTTTGTCTTCACACCTCAACCTTTCTAGAACACGATATACAAGAACTCCTTTCTGTGCCAGCAAGAGACATGAAGCCCAGGCTCAGCAGCTCACATACTTTGATCACAGATCAGACCCTCAAACACTAAGATCCTCTTTATTGTTACACACGGTTCTAACAAGCTTAGTCATCTAGTTTCCAAGACCACAGCAGGTTAAAAGCGGCAAATTAGAGAGGCGCTAACTCAGGAAGACACACAAGTAGCAGCAAGGAGTGACAGCTGACAATCTCATAAGAAAGGAACCAGAAAACACCATAAAGCAAGAACATGAAATTCAAAAAGCACAGCAACCCAGGGCCATTTTATTCAGGAGCAAGTTGTCTCACTAGCATCAGGCAAAGACCCTAACATCTATAACAAAACAATAACATTCTACTAACAACGCATCTGAGAAATACAAGAACTGGTAAGATGTTAAAGCTGGAAAGCAACTTCACTATCCTCTGGTCCTCATTTTACAGACAGGGACCTGATGATGGACAGAGCTGGGAAGCCTTTGGTCCAGGATACAGGGCATGGTCACCAGACAGATTCAGATCAGGAGGACTTTCCACCTATATTATGCCACCTCTGTAGCATATAATTTAGAAGACAAGAAACATACAATGTATTTCAGAAAAGTCCTATCCAAAAACAGTACCTTTTCCAAAAACGATTAAACCCTCGTACGTCAGGAGAACATGTGTTCCTATGATGAATCATCTCGAATGGGCTCTCCACATGACCACCCATCCTTCCTCTCATCCTCTGTCATCCCTTCTCTCCATCTACTCCTCCGGAGCCTTCCTTACTCCCTTTAACCCCCCAGTTCAACTCCCATCCCACAGCATCCAACAGAAAACAGAAACCATGAGGCAAGAACTCCCTCAACTTGCTAAAACCTTACCAATTTCTTTTCCCCTGTATCCACTCTTACTTTTCATCCTTCCCGGTCGCTGAATGAAGTGCCCTTTCTCCTGTTCAAGGTCATCTTCACCTGAGTTCATGATTCCACACATGACCTGCCGTCACCTCCTCAGCCCTATTCCATCAATAATCCCCCAGCACTACATCTCCAACGTCCTCCTCTCTACCGGCCACTTCCTCTCTGCTTAATGTACTCAAGGCTCTTCCACCTTTTAAAAATAATAATAAATTCCTCCCTGACTCAACCCTCACCTCACTTCCCATTCACTCATTTCACTGCCACCTAGACTCCACTCCACTGCTCTGATTAAAATGCTCTAACAAGGGGCGTTCCCGTTGTGGCTCAATAGGTTAAGAACCCAACACAGTGTCCTTGACGATGTGGGTTCCATCTCTGGCCTCACTCAGTGGGTCAAGGATGTGGTGTTACATGAGCTGTGGTGTAGGTCACAGATGTGGCTCAGACTGGCTGTGGCTGTGGTCAGCAGCTACAGTTCCGATTTGATCCCTAGCCTGGGAATTTCCATATGCCGCAGGTGCAGCCGTAAAAAGAAAAATGCTCTAACAAAGCTCACCACTGATCTCCACATTTCCAAATGCAATAAATACCCTTCCATCCTCATCGTGACCTTTCTGGTTTCTAACACCCTGAAGTATCCCACCCTCCTTCTTTTAAAGCTATTTAGTATTCATTTTCAGCCCTCACTCTCCTGATTCTCCATCCATATCTTCAGTCAATCCTGCCTCCTTCATGTGCTCTAGGCACTGGGGATAGAGCAATGAACGAGTTAGTCAAGGTCTCTGCTTTCCTGGAGGTGAGACTCTATTGGGAGGAGATAAACAATACGCAAGAAATGTCAGCTGACACATACCACCCGGCAAAATAAAACACGATGGGTCCCTTACATTGGATGATTAAGGAAAGCCTCTCTGACGTAAGATTTAACCAAGCTCTGAATGGCAAGAAGTCAGCCAGGGAAAGATCGGGAAAAACATTCTAAGCAAAGAGAGCAGCCACATCTAAGACACTAACGAGGAAACAGCGTTAAAATGCTCAGAAAAGATAAACAGGAATCACTGTTATAACTAAAAAGCACACTGGCCGATGTGAGAGGACATCCAAGTTCTTGTAGGTTTGCAGGTCGGAGTGAGGAGCCCGGGCTGTGCTCTAGGTGTGCTCTCATCTTCCTCTGCCTGCACTATGGTGGTGCTCTCAGCAATCTGCCCACAGCCTGCTTCCCTCCTATTCCAGACCAGTCCTATCTGACAGTGTCCTGAACTATATCCACACCTGGCTTTTCTTGAGCGTTTCATACTAAAAAGTCCCTAACTAAAGTCATTTTCTTTCCCTTGCATACTGCTCTTTTTTTCACTGACACCACTACCTACCTAGTCACTTAAGCCAGAAGTCCAAGAGTCACCTTAGCTTCCCCTCACTCCAACATCTAATTCTTTAGCACTGATGTTTCTAGTGTGAGGGAAAGATATGGAAGAAGGAAGGTGGACAGAAAAGGAATGGAAGCCCTCACCTCCATTAATGACCCTGAGGTACGGCTCACACAGAGGTCAAGGTTAACCCACTTCAGGAATGCTGTCTTAGTCCCTGCTACAGAGGTCTAACTCTTCAACTAGATCAACTCCCTCCCAAATGATCTCAACCGAAACTACAGAATTTTTAAAAAAACATGTCTGAGCTGGAAGAGATCTTTGAGATTACCCATTATCTCCTTATTTATATAGGAAGAGATGCTCAGAGAAGGGAAATGATGTGTCCAAGATAAGTGAAGACCAGACTAAACTAAATGACCTGCTTCCCTTAGCTCACATAGTTGTTCATTCATATTCTATGAGCTAACCCTAGAGCCAGACGGTGAATACATACATTTGGTCATTATTCTATCCTACCACCTCAAAGTCACTCCAAAACTGATGGGTGAGTTGATAACCACTTTGAATATAACCCATTTTATCCTACTGATATAACATATTAATATTCTAATGCTGATATAACATATTAATATTCTAATAAAGGAGAAAGAAATACTTCATCTTCTGGGCAAGTCTATATTATCTAAAGCTAACTTTTTTCAAGTGGATTCTCTGCACTGTTCAGAGAGCCACCGAGAGCTGACCTTTCAGCAAGGTCACAGAGCTCACAGGGAAAACCACCAGGCAAGATGTTCTGATGATCCGTCTTAGAGTAGCAAGGACAGGGGAGAGATAAGTACCAATCTATGTTCTAAGAACTACATACAGTGATCACTTTTAGGAGTCACCTCTCTAGACTCGATATCTGAGCTGCTAGTACTGTATTTATGAACCTTTTCAAAACCATATCCTCTTTGATAGATATAAAAGTCTCAGGTCGGGAGTTCCCTGGTGGTCTAGTGGATAGGACTCAGCGCTTTCATGGCTGCATCCCAGGTTCAATCCTTGGTTTGGGAACCGAGATCCTACATCATGCCACTGCATGCTGTAGCCCTCCCCCGCCAAAAAAAGGTCTCAAGTCTACAATATGCCTCTTAAGGGGGTATACCACCATTCCACACTCTTACTGAGGTTCCCTCCTTTCCTGGCTGGACCTGGGCACTTTCAAATTATATGTCCCCTTCCTATCTGTCCCCTGCCCCCCGCATACATGTTGAGAGTCATTGTCTAATACACTGAAGGCCAAGAGCCAACACAAGCTAGAAAATGAATGCATGCCTTGTTTAAAGATAAATTTCAGTAATATCTGAGTTTTTGCTACTTAATCTAATCTTCTCCTTCGCATTTCCATTCATGTTTCCTTTACATAGTTAAGATACTTGTACCTCTTATCTCTACTTTTGAAATGGATAGTATTAGGTACCCATAATTAAACCCAATCAATAAAGAGAGATTTACATGATTTTCTGGAAGTTGTTCTACTTTGCTTTGAATTTGGTTAACTTTCCAACTTTACTGAAAACCTAGAAGATTTGATACTTATCATGGTAATAAGATCGCAAACACAGACTATATTATTAGAATAGGGATAAGGGAGGTCTGTCTGTCTCAAATCTGTCTGGTCTCTAAAGCCTGCCCAGTGAATCTGAATTAACACACACTGAATTTATTCTATTACTTGTCCAGTGCATTCATTCTCTAGCACCCACCCTTGCATTGTTCAAGTTTAAGAGCCCTGATCTGGATACAAAATAAAACGAGAGCTTACACCTTGCCCCTTAAAAACTAATTATCTAACATGAGAAAATAGGTACAACTGAAATTGATAAACAGCAAAATAAAACTCTGAGATTACAGGCCCAGTCAGCACAGCCAGCAAGAATGACAGGCACCCAGAGGAAAGACTGACCACAGTGACAGCTGTGGGGAGTACCGAGGTTCAAGAGCACAAAGGTTAGGTGGGATTAAGGGAGGTGTAGGGGACACTATCAGTAAAGCACTGGAAAGAGCTAAATCCGTGGTCCACGGGCAATGAGGAGGGCACAGGCCTGAATGAAACAGGAGACCTGTGTTAGAGCACGAGAGCAGAGAAGCCCATCACAGTAATAACAGTGACTTGACAGGCTGCAGGAATTTTCCTAACACAGCTGGCTTTCAAGCAGGAAAAAAAAAAATCAAAACACAAATATTTATCTGAGATTCTCCCTTCTCCTTATTCATCTTGGGGTCTGTAGATACTCTGACAGATACAGAGCTTTCTATCTATCTCTATCTATTTACCTATAGATATTACCTACCTATTCATCCATCTCCAAGACTCTAGCTTCACAAGGTTTTATACACAGCAAACCAAATACCGCCTGATAAAAACAAATTAACGCACCTAAATATTACAAGTTACCATTTACAGACTTTAGCAGACTACGCACCAGGCACTACATTGAGTACTTTGTGTAATTTCATCTATTCTTACAACCACCCAGGGTATTATCTGAATTTTATACACAAGCCGGGATCTTAGTAAGCTGCCCAGCATCATAGGGACAGGCCCAGGAGTCAAACCGAGGGCTGCCCACCTCCAATTCCCATATTTTTAAACCACCACATGTGACGCTAACCTTGAAAATCTTCTCCCAAACACACACCTCCCTGATCTAAGGAGCCAGGGAGGAAAGACTACTGAATACCATATTTTCCCAATCATTACTGAGTTACACCTTCTGGTCAAACCAATATTCTTTCATAGCCAGAAGGCCAGATGGGATTATTTCTTCTGACACTACCCATTCCGTCACCACCAAGACTCCCAGGCTTCTAAAAAATAGTACAGGACGAAGGTCTGAGGAACAGGGCTGAACCAATAAGATTCACTGGCTGGAGAAAATGACTAGTCGAGGAGGTGGCAGGAGTCTCGCCACCTCTGTAAAAGCTGGAAGGCCCCAACTGATGAGGTCTGAGTCCTCTTCTTTCTTCCTGTCCCCGAAGAGTGGTCAAGTCTCCATTTTGTTCTCAAATTCATGCTCAGTACAAGAAGGACAATAATCTCTCTCTAACTCTAAAGGTCCCGGTACAATAGTTGTAAGCATCCTTAAAAACAGGCACCAAACAAATTACACAGCATTATACTGCTTTCTCCAGGATTCAAGTCCCAGATGAAAGGCATCATTATTTAAGAGCGCTGTAATTACAGATGATAATCTAACATCAATGCCATGCTTGGCCTTCTATTATGATAATATAGGGATGCCACAAACTCTTTCATCCAATAATCTCTTGGCTCTTCAGAAATCATAAATAACAAAGCTTCAACTGGCATTGCTCTCCACTGTCTGCCAAGGTCAACTCGGAGCCTAAGGAGAAAAATGGCCAGCTCAAGCTGATTCACTCACAGCAGATCTCAAATGCAACTCCAAATTTTTACTCTTTCAGTTCCAACTTGGGGAACTCACCCTCTGCCAAGGTGGAAAACTCACTTGTAAGAAGGATTCATCTTTCCTAACAATTGTCCACAACTCAACAGAAGAACCGAGTTTGTGTAAAGTGTATATAACAGACTAAATGATAAGAAAGATAACAGACTAATAATGGAGAGAGAAGTAGGCACATAATGTCATAGCCAGTGTTGCCTTAATGTGCTAATATTAATTATTTCTGAGTGACTCAAAATCACAAAGAATGAGAAAGCTTTCTTGCTTTGAATGTAAACAGAGAGTTTATGATTTATGTAGGCAATTCTGTTCCTCAAAAGAGACTAAAAATGTTGGAATACTTACTTCAACTTTACCAAGAACATGTGCAAACGTGCTGAACTAGGTATGTTCCCTAAAACAAGGTTCCTCGAAGAAGGGGTTCCAGAGAAAAGACTCCCAGCTAAGAACAATCCCGCCACAGAAGTCTCGCCTAACCATTTCAGTCCTGGCTCTCTCCTTCCCCTGACCCGACCCCTCCAGAATTTAGAGATGACACCACACACCCCAGCATCTCAGTAGCTATCGCCTTGTAGGCTGCACGCATTTCCTGTGTGTTGGTCATGTCACGTCAATTGGGAGGGCAGGAGCCAAGGCTTCCATCACTTCTCTCTTTGCCAAAGTGGCTCAGAGCTGGGAAAGGATAGGCTAGATGCTGCAGCAAGACTTGCTCCTCCTGGCCAGCGGGGCACGCTGTCTCTTACGTGCTCTGCATTATACCCACAGCCTCTCCCTTTGGGATCACAGTGTCCCTACGGAGGTAGGAAGGACAGCTACTACAAAGGAGAAAACAGAGGCTCGCTGTGGTTAAAGGACTTCCCCAAAGCCAGAAAGACAAACAGAAGTAAGAGAACTTGAACACAAGACCCTTAGCTGCCAGTGCTCGACTCTCCCCGAAGACTCTCCCTTGTACAAAGGATTATCAATATCTTCTCTCATAATACTCTTTAATATCCGTTCCCAAATGAACCTTGCTCTGAGCAATGCAAGTTGGAAAATGCTTCCATTACTTCTTAGGGTTGCTCAGATATGGGAATATGGGGAGAAGTTATAATTCATATTCAAACAGTGGAGAGTACTGTTACAACTCCCCTGAGCCAGGACCTCCAAAGATTTGACATTCTCCCTCCTTTAGTTTACTGGCTTATTTCTGGAAGGAACTGTTTTACACAGAAAATGACATGAAGACTTTTAACGATAATAGGTTGAGAAAGATTGCAGGCTTGCTGATTCTGAGAAAATGAATTTAAAAATTAAGTGATTTGCCTGAAGTCACACAGCAAATTAGAGCCTTCCGAGCCACCACTGACTCCTCTCTGTCCCCACATTGGCCGACACGTCATGCTTCACCACCTGGTGCCGCTGACATCTTGATCTGGATAATTCTGTTGGAGGCAGGGGGTCGTGTGTACTGCAGGATGTTTAGCGGTAGCCCTGGTCCATACCCACTAGATGCCAGTACTACTCCCTCTCTGTGACAATTAAAAATGTCTCCAAACAATGATGCTAAATGTTACATGGGTATAATCGCCCCTGATGGAGAACCGCTGCTCTGCACCGAGGTCTCCAAACAGAGGTATCCAGAGCGATTCACAGGGTTTAGAAAAAAAATATGAGAATATATTTCTATTAACTGTCATTTAAAAAAATAAGATTTTTATCTTTACTAATATTTAATATATGGTCCAACACCAGTGCTCCCACTGAGTCCAAATGGAAGCCACGCATCTCAGACAAGCCTGATGGAATCCTGGGGAAAGAGTGCAAGCCCCAAGGCAGGGGTTGGGAGCTACCAGACTTGTAGATCACTGCTATCTCAAAACATACAGCTCTCAGCAGGCAGTGCATGTTCCTGCTTCTGCGTCTTTGGCCATGTTAGTCTCTCTGCCTAGAATGTTCTCTTAACTCTGTCCATCTGGTATTAAGTTCTTAATTTTAAAGATACATTCCTTTTTTGTGTTTGTGTGCCAAACCCACGGCATGTGTAAGTTCCCAAGTCAGGGGTCAAACCCACACCACAACAGTGACCAGAACCACCGCAGTGACAATGCCAGGTTCTTAACCCACTGCACCATGAGGGAACTCCTAAAGACACATTTCAAATATCACCTTTCTCTAGCTTTTCCTGACTACTACGCACCCCACAAAATTAATGGCTCCCTCATGCCTGTTCTCCTAGCCCTGGCACATTCCTCATTACAGCACTTAGAGCTATTAGTGCATGTGTTTGAAGTTCTATGATTTCCAGTTCCTCACGGCAGAAGGTGTCTCATTTAATCACTGCACAAGGTCCAGCACGGTGAGTGCTCAGTAGCTATGCCAATTGACCATGCCAATGAAGGAACCAGCAAACCTGGGTCTCCCAACCGCACCACAGCACTCTTGCCACCACGCCAAAAGATGGCTCCAGAAAAGGAGGCTGCAGGCTACACTTCACTACTTCAGGTGCTAGGTGCTACTTCAACAGACAATACCCTTTCTATGACTACCATTGCTTGGCTCTTGCAGATGCCACAGTTATTTCTCAAGCAGGCTCAGAAAGCATCTCTCCCTAGAAGAGCACAAGCTGAGGGTAGACAGTGGGGTTAGTGCCCTTTCTGAAGTGTCAGCTTTCAAATACTACACATTAAAATGACTGCTCTGAGGCAGCAGTATTTTTTCACATGTACTTTATTCTTACCAAGCTTTTCCTGTATATTCCACAGGCACTTTAAGCTACTAACCCCCCCCAACCCTGCAAACCCTCCCACTCAGAACCCAGGTGAAACTGTTTCATTAAATGAACGTGACTTTGTTAGAAAGACCAAAGGCAAGGCTTTGACCATGCACTGGCTTATTCTGAATTTCGTTTCTGAATTCGAGATTTGGCTATATTTAGCAAAGCTATAACCGTCATCATGCCCGAAGCCAGGAAGAAGACACCATTCACAAACCACCCCCTGAAAATCTGCAGTTGCCACTAAAAAAACCAGACTTCCCAGCAGGCAAAGACATCTGAAGTGGGAGGGGTCAAACTGGCGTGTGCGTCAAGAGAAGACTTCACATGCTTGCAGCCAACCTCCCTGCCTGAAGCTGAAGCTCTCTGTGGCCTTATTTCCTTTTCTTTTCTCTCCAACTGCCTTCTGCTCTGGTCAAACACCTGCATCATCTCCCCTGTCCACTCCTTCCTGTAACACTGGTCATCTCACTCCCCCACCTGCTTCTGCTCAGGCTTCTTGCCTCTCTTCGAACCTTTGGGACCAGTCCTTCCCCAGACACCAGCCACATCCTTGCCCCACAGTTAGCAAAGGGCTGAGGCACAGAGGGAAGCGATGATACTGGATAGCTAGTCCAAGGTTATTCAGAAGGCCAGCATAAAGCAAGGAAAGCAAGCAGCCAGTACAGCCCAGGAGCAAATGTAAAAGAATTTCTTTCTACCATGCTGCATCCTTCTCTCCTTGATTCTGTAAGGGAAACTTGTACTAACCAAAATGATAACACCAGGCTAATCAGTATCCCCACAACTCATCATACTGTCTTTCCCCGACCCCACCTTTGCATATGCTGTTCTTTATGGAAAAGTTCAGGTAACCCTCATCTGGAACATCTACTCGATAATTTCCACTCCTGTTCAACTGGGGCTTCACCTGGAAACCCTCAGCCCCAGGCCCTTTCTCTTTATCTTCTCGTAACTTCTTCCTACCACCTACTATATACCCAAGACCATGCTAAGTGCTGGACACTTATCTTAGGGTTATTTCTTGGCCTGTGAGCTCCTTAAGAGCCGGGCCCAAGTCCCACTCACCCTGGTAGCTCTGGAATTTAACACAGTGCCTACCAAAGAGAAGGCACCAACAAACGTTCACTAAATGAATGCATGCATGCGTCATATTGAGGCCGCCAATACAGACATAGGCCACACACACATACACACACACATACACTGGTTTGGTTTACATAGCTTCACGGTTTTTTTTAAGCCTCACTACTTTGCAGTGCTGGTAGACGTTGTCAGAGTTTACTGATATGGAGACTTGGTAGTTCTCACTAGCCCTAGACCTGAACCCCTTTAGTGTAGGTCAGAAAGCTGTCCGGAAAGAGTCCCTGGTCCACCTCATACAGAACTGATGCAGCTCTGGAATGCTATCTTGGACAGAGCAGGTGATCAGTTTACTTTTTTTCTTCTTTATGGCCACGTCCACGACATATGGAAGTTCCCAGGCCAGGGACTGAATCCAAGCCACAGCTGCAACTCACGCCACAGCTACAGCAACGCAGGCTCCTTAACCCACTGCACCGAGCCGGAGATGGAACCCACACCACCTCAGAGGCAAAGAATGCCAGATCCTTAACCCACTGCACCACAGCGGGAACTCCAACAAAGACTTGTCTGGAGCTTAGAGACAAGCTAAGGAGGTATGATAAAAGCACAGTTTCTCAGTCCTTCTTAGAGCATTGCCCCACTTTTCCCATTGAGCTCATTCAGGAAGCTTAAACCCAATCTTCCCTTGACATCACATACCCATTACATCAGACATGATTTAGCATCTCTTCAATGACCTCTTCGCTGAGGAAGCTGGAGAGAAAATATCCTCCCCTGCACCAGCCTAGAGAGAGCCAGACCCCTCCAAACCTACGACTTGGAGCCTCCACTTCCCCCAAACAGAGAAACGCCCATTGGACCAGTTAGTGAAACTGGGGGAATGGGACTGATACTGCTGATGGAGAGACAGGAGCCCAGGCGCTCTTCTGTCTCACTCCAATACCTGCCCCGGCAGCCCTGCCATTCCTCACCGTAAAGCACAGGCCGAGGCCACTTGAGGGAAAAGGGGTGGTAGTGGGGTGAGGTACTACAGGGTCTGGGTTTGAAGCCCACCACACCACCCCTCTCTGAACTGCCTGGCCTCTGCCCTGGACAGGTAAAGCCCCACTCTCATCATCCTTAGACAGCTCTGGCTGGGCTGGTGGCTAGGTCAACACCTGGGGACTCAAAGAGAAGAGGGGGGAGATCCTTGGTGGCCTAGCCTAAGGATTCGGCGTTGTCACTGCTGCAGCATGTTGCCACTGCTGTGGCTTGGGTTTGATTCCTGGCCTGGGAACTTCTACATGCCATGGACAGGGCCAAGAAAGAAAAAAAGAAAGAAAAAACAGAAGAGGGTCCAGGAAGGAGCCTGGCTACCCAAAACATGTGCTGATCTTTTAAGAAGCTGGTGAGGGCTCTTCAAAGGACACCTGACCCTGTTCCCCCACAATGAGAGAAAGGAAAGTTGCGGATTGCTCCAGCTAACCTTCACATGGCTCCCCACTCCTCCTTACACACACACACAGTGCTAGTAAATGTCTACCGATTATTGAATATCTGATAAATGTTAAATAATTTACACTCATTTAATCTTCAAGACCACTCGCTCCACAGAGCAATGGTTCTAAGACTTCAGCTTGCAGCAGAATCTCTCCAGGAACTTGCTGAAGCCCCGCACCCACAGTTCATGGGGTGAGGCCTGAGAATATGCATTTCTAACAAGCCCAAGTGATACTGATGCTCCTGACCCAGGCTTTGAGAGCTGCCACCAAAGGGAGAGATTCAAGACAGCTTTGAAATGTCTTACCCAAGGTTTCATAGCTACTAAAAAACAGATCCAGAATTTGAACCTAGATCTGCCAGATTCTGCGGGCAGTGCTGGTACCCATACCACTGTAGGGCTGAATGTTTAAACGCCTTGTCTTCCTGGGTGCACTGACAGCTCCTTAAAAGCAGGCATCACACCTCAAACCTCCCTATATCCTTCTGGGAACCTAGTGGTACCTTTGTACTTGGTGGGTACTACACAAATACTTTGCATGCTGGGTTCTACGTAGCTACATACTTCTAAGAATCAGAGATTCAAATTCAGTTACAGTCAAAGAACATGAAGAGGACAACACTGCCAGACCCAGTTTTACATGGCACTCTCCCTTGCTACTCCTGAGTCTTTGTCCACACAGTCACCATACCTGGATAACTCCTACTCATCCTTCAGTCAGTCACTTTCTGCAGCAAGCAATTCTTGGCTCTCTAAAACTGAAGGCCACTGATCCCTAAGCTTATCTCCATGATACCACATATGACTCTTTTAAAGGGCTCTTTTCCATCTCTCAAACTAGTTTGTAAATTTCAGCAACTAGTTTTAAATCATATCCTCAGAGCCTAGCACAGTGCCTGGCACAGCACAGACACTCTGTAACTGTTGAACGAATAAATGAAGAAATGCAGAGCTTCAAGTCCTCAGTCCCACTAAAAATATCATAAGGCATGATGTGCAGTTCTCAGGGGTGAATTCTGGGGAAGAAAAGGGCAGCCTAGATAACAAAGACCAATCTTGCTTTTTCTCTTTCCCATCAACTCAGAAAGAGAACAGGCACTGCCTAGGGTAACACCATCCTCAATGAGACAATATCCTAGCTGAACAAAATGACTCTGGGCTAAAGGTCAGCAGAGGCTGTAGAGGGACGGAAAGAGCTCTGCACTCCCTTGTTCCTCCTGAATTCTCTCTCACACACTCCTTCTCCATATCTCCATCCCACCGCAGTCAAGGGCTTTGGCACAGGGATGAAAAGAGACCAGACTCAAGGGTGCGGATCTGGCATCGGGCACAGAGCATCTCCCGTCCTGCACCAAAACCCACAAGGAAAGATCCAGAGGGACGGTGACTCAGGCCCCAGATTAAGTCTGGCTAGAGCAGTAGTGAGAATGGAAAAGAGCAACAATTTCAAAGGACATTAACTGTCAGATCTTCTTTAAAATGGTGCTTTTAAACTAACAGCTTTAACCCCCAATCTTGGAAAAGTGGGCCCAGCTGAATCCTGTGCTGACATAAGCTGAGAGCCAAACACAGCTTCTTCCTCCTCCCAACCCACTGCCTGCAACACTCACCATGACAGGCATTTCCCAAGCCCAGGTCGGGACCCTTGCTCCAACCTCAGCTTGCAAAAAGGCTCCTTCCCCAGCTAATAAACTGTTCCCCCATCATGTTGCAGTAATAGAGGCCTTCCCTTCAGCCATCCCCTCTCAGGCAATAAAAAACAACCTACAGCAGGTTGGCCCCATCCAATTAGTTTGAACAGCTTCATGCCAAGGAAATTGCTGCTTTTATTAAAAATAAAAGCACACTAGGCAGGCAATGGGCTGTGAAAAGTATGAGTCTGGCATAATTATGAAGGTCGAGGTTAAGGTTACCAAAAGCAACATGCAAAGATTTCCAGAAAGCCTGGGAGGCTATAGATATATACATATTTATACATACGTATCTATAGGTATACAGATGAGCACACATGTAAGCATATCTAAATAACATCCTCTCCAATAAAGGAAAAGCAAAAATCAGATGCTACTCTCAAGTCATTCTTTTGGCACACGCGCACACACACACACACACACACACACACACCACAAAACCAAGAACAGGAGGAAGAGGGGCCTATAGGACTGATTTCAAGATAACTACATTCATTTCACGTAATTTCTGTTATCTAAACTGCATCCTGGGGACCTGATTACAGTTGGGTCAGGAAACAAACCTAGTGAAATGCACCAAGAGCCTTGGCTCTAAGAAAAACACATTCCTATTCTCTGAAAATTCTCTCTTCCTTCCAATGCCTGCTCATGGGAGTGGGAAAGTTAGGCAGGAGGAAAAACACCTCTCTCTTCTTCAAGATCCTCCATGCCCACCCTTCAGCCCTCACATAATATTTCAAGTTTTAGGAGGATGACAAGCCCCACACCCTACGTTTTATGTGAAGCTCTACACTTTCATACAAACGTTTTCTGTCTAATCTTCGTAATTCGGTGAGGGAGACAAGAATGGGCTTGAAAATGTTTTGGGGTTTCTTTTTTAAATATAAGGCCACCGAGGTAAACAGTTTCTGGCAACCTTCCCTTACCCGACAAAGCCCTGTCATTTTCAAATTTCAGTTTTAAATTTCTCAAGGACAATGATTCACAGAGCAAAGGAAGGGGCAAAGGGAGGGTCAACTGGTCTAGAGCCGTTCATACATTTAACAACTAGAAACCAGAGTCCTGCTGCATCAGCACAGGATTTTAATTTACAGCGCACTGAAAGAGTCCCACCATACCTTCCGCCAACACCTCGTCCACAGTAACCTGCTGTCGCCCAATGCCAAAGACCCTTCCGATGTAGCCACTGCCCAGGCCCGAGGTGCTGCCCCCTCCTCCGCTGGAGCCGGAGCCCAGGCCAGAGCCGCCCTGCTCTCGCCTGGAGTCGAAAAACTTCTTCATCTTGCGAAAAGGAAGCAGTAAAGCAAAATACCGACGGTTTCTAGATTTTTTTTTTTTTTTTTAAAGAAAACAAGAGATCCAAGGATTTCTTCTCGGATTTCAGCTCGGAGAGGAGCCACCCGAATCCGGCAGTGGGGGTGGGGGCGGGGGGAGGATGCCTATAGGAATATGCGTGTCAATCGCGCGGCGGTCCCCTCCTCCTCCTCAAGAGAGCGATTCGTGTAAGTTTAAACCTGCGATGACAGAGGGAGAGAGAGAGGATGAATCAGTAACACACTTAAAAATTCAACTGCTGAGTCCTAGGGGGAGCAAAAGCCATCATCCTGGGGAAACGCTTCATGCATTTTCTAAGGGAGAAAAACCCTGGGGCTGAAAACCCACCGGTTCTCAGCCCCAGAACCCTGGCCCCCCTTGCCCAGGGTTCTGAAAAAGGAGGGATTCGGGCCGCCTCCGGCAGCACCGACCCAGCTGGACACTGCCTCCCCTCCTCCCCGGTCTCCCGCCGCCCCGCGAGGGAGCATCCCGGCGGAACCCACTTGAGATGGCTCGACGGCCGGCGCCCAGCTACCAGCCCCGCAACATTGTCACGGCCGCCGGACCGGCCTGCGATGCGGTGAGGAGGCGGCGCTGCAGCGAGAGCCGGGGCCGCGTTCGGCGCCCGCCCGCCAGCTGATCCCCGGAGCGCCCGGCGGAGACTGACCCGCCGCCCCTCCCCCGTGCGCGCTCCCGCCCGGCTCCATCCATCCAACCAGGAAGTGAAACGCCGCCGGAAGTGCCTCTCGGGACCGCGGCCAGAGGCCAAGGGCTCCCACGGCCGCCGCTCTCTCACAACAGGCGGGAAGAAATCATCGGAGAGGAGAGGTCCGGGGAAAGGGCGAGGGGAGCTCTCAATGCGGAGAGTTTTGGAAAAGAACGTTGATATTGCCCGACCCGTAAGGCACCATGGGAAGGGTAGTTCGGTGCAGGCTGGCGGCTGGACTACAATTCCCAGGATACCTGTGGAAGAGCGAGAGAGGCGGCTGCCGCGGCCTCCTCCGCCGCGAAGGTGGTTATAGTGTGGTAGTGCATTTGTGAGGATTCGGTTAAACACATCCGGTGAGGAAACTGCCAGGGACTAAGGTTTCTAGCCTGCTGTATATTCCACTCGTCTAAAGCCATCTTATTTGCGGCCTGACCTGCACAAGGGATTCTGGGGATTGTGGTTTCCAAGCAGATCCGGGCTGACACCTGAAGGACAGAGCTTAACCGCTTAACCCCTAGCGGGTCCTGCTGGGCGTACTGACGACACCTGGGCAGACAGAGGCGGAAGACTGAGGGTGACCCGGAAATTTTGCTGGCAGGTGTTTTCGGGTCTTGGTTTGGGGTTTGTTTGTTTTTTTTTTTTTTTGGTTTTGGTTTTACCAGACCACACCCAAACGCCAACCCTAACATAAATAAGCCTAGAGCCCTTCCTCCACCAACTTCAGATGTTATTGAGAACCGGCTCAGCTGAGCTGGTCTTCATAAGACGATGTCTTTTCAGGAAATCTACAGGCGCGACTCAAATTCATAAAGTTAAAGAGTGTGTGCAGGGCAAATCGTAGGATACCAGGAGACCCAAACCTTTGGCTTGAGCCCAAACTCTGGGGCTCATCTAATGGTGACCCTGAATTCTGCCACCTTTTCTGTTGCTGTGGGTGGGCCTGACCTTCACTAACCCTCTTCCACGCAAGAACTCTAGACTGACCTTCTGTCATTTCTTTTCACTTCAAGATTCCCCACGTGATGGTTATTTTACCCTGATATCGTCCAAGTACTGAAAGTGGAGGTGGACAGCGTGATTTGCCTCTGCCAAATGCAGGAAGACTTGGAAGGCGTCTTGGGACCCTTCTCCATTCCTAGATTTCCTGATAGATGATGCTGAAGGTAGTGTCAAATCCCTGCTCATCCTCCCTCCCGAAATCCATTATTTTCCAAATCCGTAAATATAGGTTATTTCTCACTTCCACCTGCTCGCCCTAATTCTGCGACAGCCTTCTTGGCTTGTAAATTAGTTCCCCAGTTTTTTCTGCAGACACTTGAGAAGGGGTGGGGGCTGGGAGAGGATGGCTTTGCTTTCTTTGATCTGAAAATTGAACTGAGCTGTGAGAGGTTTCTGCTGCTTCTTTCTCTTCTTCCTCCTCCTGGTTCTCCTTCTCCCTCTTTCTCTTTCTCTTATTCCTCTTCTCTTACTCCTTTTCGTTCTTCTGGTCTCAAATAGTATCGTTGTAGTTAAATTTCCTGTGTAGAGACAGCATCTTTTCATCTGGAGGGAGTCTGTGTTGTCACCTCAGTTCACAAGTTCTTGCAGCCACCTCTAGGGTGGAATGCAGCACCTGCTAAAACATTGCCTCAAAGCAAGCCCACAGGAGGCATGTTCTCTGCACTTTCCTTAAAAGGCTAGATTTTCTCCAAGGAAATTTGGAATAGATCTTAAAATAGATGGAAAAGCTTATTTGGCGTTAGATTCATGGACCTCCATCTTTCTCTGCCTCTATTAATCTTGCCTCACTTCTTAAAAGAAGAAGCTATCTCAGTTTTTACCTTTCGAGACTTTCCTGTTGTTACCAGACTAGGCTAGACTTATGCAAATCCCACGTCTCACCTCTGAGATACAAAAATGTGTTTTTATCCCATAGGATTAAGGTATTTATTGAGCACCTATCTGGATGCTTTGATCAGAGTCTGAGGGAGGAGGTTTTAAAAGGAAGAAGAGGATTTCCCTGGCAGCTCAGCGGGTTGAGGATATAGTGTTGTCACTGTTGAAGCTCTGGTTACAGTGCAGCAGCGTCGAGGCTTAGACCCCTGGACAGGGGAATTTCCGTAGGCCATAAGCAAGGCCAAAAAAAAAAAAAAGAAGAAGAAGAAAAAGAAAAAAAAAACAGAAGACTAGGCTCCTTGTCTTCCTTTCACTTAGAGACTAATGGCAGTTATAATGACAAAACCGGGTTTTAATGCTTTACATAAATTAAGTTATGAAATATTGCAACAACCCTATGAAATTAGGTACTATTATTATTCTCACTTTATAGATGGGGCAACTGAAGTATATAGAGAGACACTTGCTCAGAGTCACACAGACTGTAACTGGCAAAGCCAGGACTCAAACCCAAACATTTTGGCTTCAGACTCCAGTGCTTAACTAGCTACACCAAACTGCCTACCTAAGAGCACAAACATAAACTGGTTAAAGTAAGAAACATATCTATGAGCAGCATAGGACCAGGAGGCAGGAAACCTCTGCTACTCCATAGCTGTGTCCTTAGACCACTTAGATCTCTAGGCCTATTTTCTCAGACATAAAACCATATCACTCTTACAACTCAATAATTCTCTAGTTCTCTTTTTTTTTTTTGCTTTTTAGAGCCACACCCGCGGCATATGGAGGTTCCCAGGCTAGGGGTCAAATCGGAGCTGTAGCCGCTGGCCTACACCACAGCCACAGCAACACGGGATCTGAGCTGTGTCTGCGACCCACACCACAGCTCACTGCAATGCCAGATCATTAACCTACGGAGAAGGCCAGGGATCAAACCTGCAGCCTCATGGTTCCTAGTTGGATTCGTTAACTGCTGCACCATGATGGGAACTCCTAATTCTCTAGTTCTTAATGCAAAATTATCAGATCAACCACTAAACTCCTGCCGCACTCACTTTCGTATAATTTGTCCTATCTGGACTTGCATTCCTACACAACTTTCCATGTTTATTGTCACCTCAACCAACAATTCAAAGTTAGGAAACAGTCTTCTACTTATCTCCTTGAACATTCCAAACAGTAGTTCATATAGAGTGTGTAATTATCAGTATGTAAAGAAACCAGGTAATTGATTTCAAATTGAACGTGACACAGAAGAGAACAATCTGACTAGGGTGAAAAAATTGATATAAGGCATTCTAGACCAGGTGAGCTTTTGAACTTGGTCTAGGAGATGCTATGAAGAAATACGCAATTAAAGGGAAAGGAAAGTGATTTTACAGTGTATCTTCCATATGTCAATTATTGAATTAAGCACTTAACATTATTATCTTGTTTAATCCTCATGGATGCACCTTCTGCAAATAGATACTATTATCTATTACATCAAAGTAGATACTATTTTACTGTTATCCCCAATTTTAGAAATGAACAATGAAGATTTTCTAAGTACCAGAGGGATGCATATGGTTTGTTAGGTTTGGAGGAAATGATTTGACCTGTGATGTGCCCAAACCATGTCACACAGTAAATCCAGTTATGGCCCACGTGTGGTTCATCTTTAGAGGAAATCAAAGGGAATGGGGGACGGACATTATTTGCAGACCTATATAAGACCCACACTGCACTGGATGTTTAATAATATCATTCAGGAGTTCCCATCATGGCTCAGTGGTTAATGAACCCAACTAGTATCCATGAGGACGTGGGTTCGATGCCTGGCATCGCTCAGTGGGTCAAGGATCCAGCATTGCTGTGAGCTGTGGTGTAGCTTGCAGACTCTGCTCAGATCCCACATTGTGGTGGCTCTGGCATAGGCCGGTGGCTATAGCTCTGATTCAGCCCCCAGCCTGGGAACCTCCATATGCCACAGGTGCAGCCCTAAAGAGACAAAATAATAATAATAATAATAATAATAATATCATTCAACCTTCACAATACATTTATGAAGTGTGTGTTACTTTTACTTTAGCAATGTAGAAATAGGCTGAGTGGGGTTAAAGTATATCAGCTGTTGCTACACAGAGCCTGCAAAAGGCAGAACCAGAATCACAACCTGACTGACCTCAAAACCGAGTCATTTTCATGATACCACATAGCCATTCTGTGTGGCCATCCTTGAGTCCAATGGAACTTATTATGAATACAGATTTTATCAGGCCCCACCTAGGTCTGTTGGCTAAGATGAAGGGGCAGAGGTGGGATTCTCTTTTCACTAACCATCCAGGTGATTCTGAAACACATCCAAGTTTGAGAACCACTGATAAGCAGAAGGGACATAGAAACAACCATTTCTTTTCTTTAAGAAGATTTCTTAGGGTTTTTTTCTTTGTTGGTTGGTTGGTTTTCTGGTTAGAAAAGTAATTATATAATCATTGAAGAAAGTATGAAGAACAAAGTCAACTCAGAATAAAAATCACTCAGAGGTAATTGTTATTGACATTTTTTTTTCCTGCATGCACTGTTTGCATGCAGGTCAAATTTGCAAGGACTCCTCAGCATTTTCCAGTCCAATGCCCTATTGTAGATCTAAACCCCCTTTCTCCTTTTAGTTGCCCTATAAATCTTTCAACTATTCCTTCTGCTGTGTACTACTAGTTAACTATAACTGTAGTTTGAATGTACAGTTGGGAAGTTCCCGTCGTGGCTAAGTGATTAATGAATCCAACTAGGAACCATGAGGTTGTGGGTTTGATCCCTGGCATCGCTAAGTGGGTTAACGATCCAGCGTTGCCGTGAGCCGTGGTGTATGTTGCAGACGCGGCTCAGATCCCGCGTTGCTGTGGCTGTGGCATAGTCCGGCAGCTACAGCTCCTGTTAGACCCCTAGCCTGGGAACCTCCATATGCCGCGAGTGTGACCCTAGAAAAGGCAAAAAGACAAAAAAAAATGAATGTACAGTTGGCCCTCTGTAGCCAAGGATTGAGCATCCAAGGTTCAACCCAATTATAGATGGAAAACTTTGGAAAAACAAAGTTCCAAGGGTTTCAAAAAGGAACACTCAAATTTACTTTGGCCAGCAACAGTTTATACAGCATTTACATTGTATTAGGTTTTATAGCTAATTTAGAGTATGTGAGAGGATGTGTATAGATTATGTGCAAATGCTACACCATTTTATATGAAGAACTCGAGCATCCTCAGATGTTGTCATCTGAATGGGGATCTTGGAACCAATCCCCCCTTGGATCCCAAGGGACGACTAAACCTCCATGATAGCACATATCAATTTGTACTGTCATATTGGTTTCTGTGTTTATCCCTTCAGGATTATACCACGTTCATCTCTTGTCTGTAGCAACTGTCACACATACAATAGTGTGTGTTCAATAAATATTGTGAAGAAATTAGTAATTTAATGAAAAATCAATCAGGGTCCTAATTAGATTGAACTTTAATAGTCTGATTAACCATAAAAATGTTTTCTTAGCAGAATTCCTTCATCACAAGTGTTTCTAGACCTGAAAGTCCAAGTTCAATATCAGTAAATCTCAATGGATTAATAAAGTGGACAGGCTATTCAGTCCTCTTGGACAAAATGAAAGGCAGTCGAGACGTTCTAGTTCTCTCATGTTTCCACCTCCTGCAGTTCATTTTGTGTCATTAGTTAAGCATCAGCTTACCTTGAACTCTTATCCTCCTCCAGCAATTCCCCCATTTTTCTGCTCTTTCAAGCAAAACACTTGTCTATTCTTGCTATCTCTGCCAGTTTTCCACATTACTGTGTCCAATAGACAATTCTCAGTCTTCATTTATTAAAACTCAATTTAGTTAAGCAACAACAAGAAGAAAACAGTTCACCTGTTTCTCTCCCCTACCCACCCACCCTCAATCTCTGCCTTTGGAAATCAGCAACCTGTTTTTGGTTTTGGGGTTTTTTTGTCTGTTTGTTTGTTTGTTTGTTTTGCATCTATGAGATATATACATATGTATGTATGTATCTCTGTGTAGATGTATTTTATTTTATTTTTTTGTCTTTTTAGGGCCGCATCCGAGGTATATGGAGGTTCCCAGGCTAGGGACTGAATGGGAGCTGTAGCTGCTGGCCTATGCCAGACCCATGGCAACGCAGGATTTGAGCTGCCTCTGCAGCTTACATCACAGCTCACCACAACACCAGATCCTTAACCCACTGACCAAGGCCCGGGATCGAACCCACATCCTCATGGATACTAGTGAGGTTCATTACCACTGAGCCACGATAGGAACTCTGATAATAGCCATTTTAATAGATATGAATTTTGACTTGCATTGCCCTGGTGGTTAATAAAGTAAAGCGTCTTTTCATGTACCTATTGGCTATCTGTATGTCTTCTTTGGGAAAATGTCTGTTCATATCTTCTGCCCATTTTTTAATCAGATTATTTGTTTTTTACTATTGAGTGGTATGAGTTTTTTGGGGGTTGGGGGGTGGCTTTTTTAGGGCTGGACCTGAAATATATGGAAGTTCCCAGGCTAGGGGTTGAATTGGAGCTACAGCTGCCAGCCTACACCACAGCCATAGCAACTCAGGATCCGAGCCACATCTGTGACCTATACCACAGCTCACGGCAACGCTGGATCTGTAACCCACTGAGCAAAGCCAGGGATAGAACCCACATCCTTCCTTATGGAATCTAGTCATGTTTGTTAACCACTGAGCCATGAAGGGAACTTCCGAGTTGTGTAAGTTCTTTATATATTTTGGCTGTTAGCCCCTTATTAAGTACATGATTTGCAAATATTTTCTTCCATTCAGTATGTTGGCTTTTCATTTTGTTGATGATTTCCTTTCCTGTGCAGAAGCTTTTTAGTTTGATGCAGTCCCGCTTGTTTATTTTTGCTTTTGTTGCTTTTGCTTTTGGTGTTAGATTATCCAGGACCGATGTCAAGTAGCTTATCACCATGTTTTCTTCTAGGAGTCTTTATGTTTTCAGGTCTTACTTTCAAATCTTTAGTCCATTTTGAGTTATTTTTGTATATGGTGTAAGATGGAGGTCCAGCTTGGTTCTTTTGCATGTGACTATACATTTTCCCAATACTCTTTATTGAAGAGACTGTCCTTTCCCCATTGTATAGTCTTGGCTCCTTTTAATACATACATAGGTTTACTTCTGGGCTTTCTATTCTACTCAATTGACCTATGTGTCTGTTTTTATTACAATACCATGCTATTTTAATCACTATAGCTTTGTAATATAGTTTGAAACCAAGGATTGTGATGCCTCCAGCTTTCTTCTATCTCAAGATTGCTTTGCCTATGCAGGGTCTTTTATGGTTCCACATAAATTTTAGGATTTTTTTGTTGTTGTTGTTCTATGTCTATGAAATATGCCTTGAAATTTTGTTAGAAATTGCATTGAATCTGTACATTGCTTTGGGCAGTATGGACATTTTAACAATATTAATTCTAATCCATGAGCATGGAATATCTTTTCATTTATTTGTGCCATTGACATTTTGATCAATTTTCTTTTGTCATTTTCCCATATATAAACAGTTTTGCTTTGCTGTTTACCATATTGGATCACCATATATAGTACATTATATTGTTTTTTCATTTAATGATTTCCCATTTCATTACATATTTTTCAGAAATTTTATTTTAATTACTGGATTTAATAATCGGTTCTTACTAATGAATACTTTGTTTTATTCTAGAATTTTACTCTTACATATATATGATTAGAATGGATATCCTTATTTGTGCTTCTTTGATTTTTTTCCCTCCTAAGCCTATGTTTTTATAAATGGAATAACTGGGTCAAAATGTATGAACGCTTTTTACAACTATAGTGCCAAATTACTCTCTACAAAAGTTATACTGATTTGCTCTCCACTTAATGATTCAGCTAACAAATATTTATTAAGCAGCTACCATGGGCTATGTCTGTGAAAGTTCATTACAATGAACAAAATAAATATACTCCTTGCAACCCAAGGAGCTTTTTTGATCTTAAGACATTAAATCCTAAGTATTTCCATACCCTTGTGAACACTGCATTTGTAGAGTTTAAAGAGAAATCTATTACATTTTGATAAGTAGAGATAGTGCTACTTTGTTGCTTTAATTGTCATTGTTTAAGTTAGTGAACACTTTTTCAGAGACTTTCATTGACAGAGTCTCGCCTTGACCAAACTTGAGTCAGCTCCTCTGAGTCCTCTTTCTGAGTAGACTTTGACCTTGCGCTTTGTCCTTAAGACACTCAGTCCAGTTTTAGCAAGAATTCTGCTGAGTCAGTTTAGTGAAACTCCTCTACCCTTGATATAGATCACTCTGGATATCTAGTAAATTCCTTATCCTCTACTCTCCATATCTTATCACCTTGCTCTGCCCTGAGCCAAGAATCCTGCTGAGTCTGACCAGCAAGAATCCCCCTAGCCTTAATGTTTTCTCTTAGTAATTTTCCACCCACTGCTTCCCTCTTTGCTCCTTGGCTATAAATCTCCACTTAACCTGATTGGATTTGGATTTGAGCTTAGTCTCTCTCCCTTACTACGAAATCCTCATTTCAATAGTCCCTCTTAAATAAAATCTTCCTTATTGTCTTTGACAAATGTCATGAAGTTTTTTTCTTTAACATTGTATTCATTTATTTATTGGTTGTTTTATTAAGCACCTATTACATGCAAAAACTGTTTTAGGAACTGGAAATATAATGATAAATAGATATACTCCTTCTGTTACAGAGTTTAGAGTCTAAAACTTTTTGGATATGTATATTTCTTTATTTTACAATCATATTGTTATTCATTTTTTCTGTTGGAGCATTCATTTTTAAGACTTGAAACTGCTCTTAGATTCAATCAAGAGCATTCAGTGGGTCGGGGATCCGTCATTGCTGTGAGCTGTGGTGTAGGTCACAGACATGGCTTGGATCCCACCTTGCAGTGGCTTTGGTGTAGGCTGACAGCTGTAGCTCTGATTAGACCCCTACCCTGGGAACTTCCATATGCCACAGGTGCGGCCCTAAAAAAATCAAAAAAAATCAGTATATAATGAACTCCTGATATGTACTACACATTGTTTTAGGCATAGGGAATATGATGTGAAACAAGATAAACAAGGTTTCTACTTTTAAGAGAAGCTACGTTGGGGTCACAGTAAGGAGAACACAATAAATAAACAAATAAGTCAAGGAAAATGCTGGATAGTGATAAATGCCATACAGATAATTAATTAGACTAGTGTGACATGATAGTGTCTGAGCAACTACTTTATATTGGGTATGCAGCTCTTTACATATTAATGACATTAATTAAAATCCTTTGTCACATAAATGGAAAACTCATTTCTCCACTTTGATCTTAGGCTTTTTAAAAATTTTGATGAAGGTTTATTTTTAAAACATTTTTCTAGTTATGATAATACATAAACATTTTTTTTTTTGGCTGAACCCACGGCATACAAGAATTCTGGGACCAGGGATCCAACCCACTCCACAGCAGTAACCCAAGCCACAGCAGTGACAACACTGGCTCCTAAACCCACTGAACCACCAGGAAATTCCAATACATAACCATTTTGTAAAATTTGGAAATACAGAAAAGGAGAAGGAAGAGGAATAAAAATAATTGATATCATTACTCATAAGTAAACCCTACTACATTTAGACAGATATCCTTCCTGTCATTTTCAGTATGCGTGTATATTTCCTATGTATGTGTGTGTGAATAGTTTTAGCTGATAGAGAATATACACGTTAAAATCTGCCTTTTTCACTATGTGTAAGGACTTCTGAGGTCTGCCAGGCACTGAGGATTTTTAAAAATGATAAGCAAAAACACGTATGAAATGTATATATTTTCTACTTTTGTTTATATTTTGTTTTTCCTTTGGCTTTGCCTTAGTTTATTTTGTTATGTTTCTGATTATTTATACAAATACTTGGTGTATTTGCTTTTTTCTTCTTTCAAAATAAAACCATTTAAGAGCTTTGCTCTCAATAAATATAGCTTTCATGTGTCACTGAAGTTTATATTTTTTTCTGATCATTAATTGAGATCTAAATACTCTAATTACATTTTATATTTTTTGTTCACTGTTTGGCCCGAGAGTTATTTAAAGTCATGTTATTTTTTTTGTCTTATTTTCGTTTTGTTTTGTTTTTTTTTAAGAACTTAGAGTAGTATGAATAGTATTTAAGAGTATAAGTTCTGGAGTCAAAACTGCTGGATTTGAATTCCAGCCCTGTAATTTACTAACTATATAAGTCATGGTCCAATTAGAAAACAGGAACCACATAAGTATTTCAAACAGAAGATATTAAATACAGGGAACTGGTTACACAGGTGTTGGAAGACTAAAAGGGAAAAACAAGAAGCTAAGGTCACCAGAGATTAGTAATTACAGGAAGAAGCTTCCACCTTTAGGGGTGTGAGAACAAAAGGTAGAAGTCAAGTTTCTAGACCTAGGAGCTCAGAGGAGAGGCCCTGTAGGGTTGGAGCTCAGACCTTTAAGGGGAAGCTCTGTGCACCTCATGCTTGGACTTCAGAGGAGGAGAGGGTCACCTGCCCCATCCCTGCTGAAGATTCCTCTGAGGGGCAAAGCAAGAGTCATGCTAGGAGTTCCCAGAGAAGCTGGGAGCTAGCACTGTCTGCTGCTGATGGTGGAACACAGACAGGACTCGGAAACAGGAAGAGCTTTCTTTCCTACTCTTTCTCTGTGGTTTTATTCCAGTGCTTGTTAGCAAAAACAGGGAGCCAGTTGGCAAGGTAGTCAGGGAAATATGATTAGCAGAGTTCTAACCTCAGGATCACAGCTTAGAGACAATAGTTAAATAGCCTGTGAGACTGTAGGCAAATTACTAAAGGTCCCTGTGCCTCGGTTTCTTCATCTGTAAAATGAACATAGCTGTGGTATCTACCATCATTGGGCTTTTCTGAGGATTAAGTGAGATAGTTCATGTAAAGCATTTAGACTAGAGACCAACACCTTACATTAGTCGATACTATTATGAAATTGTCATTTTGTCTTTCAGTAATAATTTTTCACATTTGAATTGCTTTTTATTTTTTGGCCACACCTGCAGCATGTGGAAGTTCCCCGGCCAGGGGTCATATTCACAGCACAGCAATGTCCTGTGCCACAGCAGTGACAATGCCAGATCCCTAACTGCTAGGCTACCAGGAAACTCCACATTTGAATTGTTTTGAAACCACAGTTTTAAAAATATATTGATGAAATTCCTTGTTCACATTATTTTAATACCACCAGAGAGTTCTTTTATACCATGATCTTTGAGTGTTTTTTTTGACATCTCTCAGGTAAGTAGAATATATCAAGTGATTTTTTTCCTAGATAGGAAGGTGATATGCTTTTTTTGTTTTTGTTTTTGTTTTTTTGTCTTTTTAGGGCTGCATCCTTGGCATATGGAAGTTCCCAGACTAGGGGTCAAATTGGAGCTGCAGCTGCCAGGCTACACCACAGCCACTATAACACAGGATCCAAGCGGCCTTTGCAACCTACACTGCAGCTCACAGCAATGCTGTATTCTTAATCCACTGAGCGATGCCAGGGATCAAACCTTCATCCTCATGGATACTAGTCAGGTTCGTTACCCGCTGAGCCACAACAGAACTTTGAAGGTGATGTGCTTTTAAATTTGAAAAAGAAGGTTAGCTATAGAATTCCTGAATAGATTTTTTTCTCTCAAATCTTTCAAAATTTTTCCATTGGCCTTTAATTTGTATTGTTAAGGAAAAGTCTAAAACCTCCCTGACTTTTGTTCCTTTGTGGTAAATTTTAGTGTAGGATTCTTTATTCCCAAAATTCAAAACTCACAAGGATAGGTCTAGGTAATGGCTATATTTTAATTATGCCTGTGGATTCAGGTATTTTCTTATCTCAGGGAAGTTTTCTTCTATTATATATTAAAATACGATTTTTGATTATTTGCTTTAGTTTTCTGTTTAAGTTTTCATTTATATCAGAGCTATATATCACATAGTTTAAAGAGTCAACAAGTTTCCTCTAGTTTGTGGTGAAAACAGCAGTCTCCTACTCCCTAATCTATTTCTCACTTCAGGAAGTAATTATTTTTACCTCTCTTGGCCAATTATTTTGATCTTTAACTCTTTGTATATAAACAATATATCTTTATTGCTGCTTCTAGATTTCTTTTTACTTTTTGTTCTAATCTATTGATTTCCCACTATGGTATGGAAAGAACTTTTCTTTCTTTTTTTTCTGGCATCCACCACATTTAATCGTCCTCCCCATGTCCATCTTCCAATATAACTATAGCATAATTTTGGTTAGATAGTGTTTACATTATTATTAATAAGTAAACAATATTAACAGCTTAACTATGTGGTATGATTATTTCCTTTCTCACATAACCTTTTGGTTTTCCTGGAGTTAACAATTGTCTTCTTTTTCATTTCCTTAGCTTTTCCTTTTTACTAATTCAATATTCCAAACTCTTAACCAGCTGTCAAGATGTTTATTCACATTAGGTATTCTATCAATTTCATCTTCCTTTCTAGGAGCCTTCTGACCTACTTTAATTTGGCCTTGTTGCCTTCTGGGCCTGATACGCATTCTGTTATCTCCCTTCATCATCATCTTAGGAATTCCCTTCGCCTTCCTCCTATGTCTGAGCCTTTCTTTTCTGTATCCCATGTCTTCTTCCTGGTTTACCCTCTCATTTTGTTGGAGCATACCTCCAGTACCTTCTCTACAACAGTGCAGAGAGATAAAATTTTTGGAAAATTACCATGTCTGACATGTTTTTATTCCACTCTGACACTTGATTATTTAGCTAGTATGAAATTCTAAAATAGAAATATTTTTTCCAGAATTTTAAAGATACAATGCAGCCGTTTAATGCTCTAGCTTTCAGGGTTATACTTGGGCAATGTAAAACCATTCTGGTAACTCAGAGAAATGTTTTACTTGTTAGCTCACCAGTTTATTATAAAAGGACATAACTAAGGAACAAGCACATGGAAGAGATACATAGAGGAAAGTTACGTGGGAAGGTGCTCAGAGCATCCATGACCTCTTAAAGAGCACCCACTCTCACAGTATTATCTCACCAACCCAGAACCCCAGGGTTTTCAGTTTTTATAGAGGCTTCATTACTTAGGCATGATTGACTGAATCACTGGCCATTGGTGATGATTTCACCTCCAACCTCCATCCCCAATCTCCTCCCAAAAGGTGGGATGGGAAAGGGAGCAGGACCATTGAAATTTCCAACGCTTCAATCACATAGTTGGTTCCTCTAGCAACCAGCCTCCATCCATAGGTGTTTTCCAAAAGTCATTAGCTTTTTTGCTCTTATCACTTAGGAAATTACAAGGGTTTTAGGAGTTCTGGGCCAGAAGCAGGGCTGAAGACCAAATATATATTTCTTATTATAAATCACAATATCACAAGAATTACTAATAGTTATGCCAGGACAACAGACATTAACTGGACTGTCCAGGTAAACTGAAACATATGGTCACTTCATCCTTAGACTTTACTACTGGTAGAGCCCCGCAGTGAACACCTTTCAAATAACCCTCTGAACCTCTCTTTTCCCAAGTGTAATATACCCAGGTTCCCAAATCCCAGGCCCCATGCCCATGATAAGATAGCCCAGCAATTACACTTGGACCACTTGTGCCCACCACTTCCTAAACCATTCTCAGAAATTGATTTATGATTAGAAACTGTATCTTGCCCACTTATCCTAAGCTGATACTTCTTCCCAGTGACTTTCTTTCCCTAGGAGACTATTTTTGAGGGCAGGTTCTGGTACTCAGAGATACTTCAGTGAGGAGTCATATGACTCATGGTCATGACTATTAAATAAACTGCTGAATGCAGCAGTGACCTCAATTCATTAGAAACTTCAGAATTTAAATGCTTCTTGGCAAATATTTTCCAAATAGTCTTTTTTTGCTGGTGGATTTAGTTTAACATGAGGGTACAGATTAGACCACAGTAGAAATTAGCAGTCTTTCAGCTGGGCCTCTGCTGGGAGCATCTGTGAAATATCATGCCTTACTTGTGAATTATTACAGTGGTCTTCAAATGTTTTCACTGATATAGTCGCTCGGTTCATTTAAAAAAAAAAAAAAAACATTCCCTCATATGTTTTAAAATTGATATATAGAAATTTTCATTATAAGTCTATGTAAATCCAAATAATATAATTTATGACAACTTAAAAATGCTGTTATTTAAAAATAAAGCTGTTCCACCAATCTTCAGTCTAGGGAATGGAGACTAAATACCACAGATTTAATGGAATTAAAAATACTCCCAATCATCCATTTAAAAATACTTAAATTCTTCTCCAGCAGGTAAGAATTTCACACTATTCTTGTTTCTTCCACAACACATATTTTTAATTTCGCCACAGAAGTTTATCCTAAAGTAATATAGTTGTGTGCTTGGATTTTTTTTTCATTGATTGTATCATTTTATTTCTCCACAACAAAATTAATTTTTAGTTTTTAACTTCCTGTAAGTATAAGTCTGCAAGCATTAAAAAAAATTTCTTCTGGTTGATAATTATTAGCTTTATACAATTGATTGAAACAACATAAATATAACACAAATTTTGATAAATTGACAAAAAGTAAAGATATATTGGGAATGCATTTTTTATTGAGGTATAATTGATTTAATATCTTGTATTAGTCATAGCCAAGTGATTCAGATATATATACATATATATGTTACATATATATTAATGTGTATATATTCTTTCTTTTTCAGATTCTTTTCCATCATAGGTTTTTACAAAGACCTTGAATATAATTCCCTCTGCTGCACAGTAAGTCCTTGTTTATCTATTTTATATATAGTAGTGTGTATCTGTTAATCCCAAATTTACCTCTCCTAATTTATCCCTCCCTTTGTCATTCCCCTTTAGCAGCCTGAGATTGTTTTCTCTGAGTCTGTTTCTATTTTGCAAATAAGCTTATTTTTTTATTTTTTTAAGATTTTCACTTTTTCCATTATAGTTGATATAATAAGCTTATTTACATCATATATCATTTTTAGATTCCACATATAAGTGATATCATATGATATTTGTTTTTCTCTGTCTGGTTACTTCACTTAGTATGATAATCCCATGTTGCTACAAATGGCATTATTTCATTCTTTTTTATGACTAATATTCCATTATCTATCTATCTACCACATCTTTTTTTTTTTTTGTCTTTTTGCCTTTTCTAGGGCTGCACTCGTGACATATGGACATTCCCAGGCTAGGGGTCTAACAGGAGCTGTAGCCGCCGGCCTGCACCACAACCACAGCAACGCGGGATCTGAGCCACATCTGCAACCTACACTACAGCTCACGGCAACGCCGGACCCTTAACCCACTGAGCAAGGCCAGGGACTGAACCTGTGTCCTCATGGATACTAGTCGGGCTCATTAACCACCGAGCCACAACGGGCTCCCAGTTTCCTAAAATTATATACCCACATTCCCCTTGGCTTGTAATGTATGACTTCCCCTGTTGGAAGAATGCTGAATTACTGCACAGTGAAGATTCTAATTCATGGAACATTACACATTTTTTTCCCAATCCCTTTAGTCCCCAACTTTCCTGCAAGGTTACTTATACTCCTAAGACGTTTTTCAAAAAGTTAAAAAGTAATAGGTGGCAGTTCTGGAAACATGGAATGTCTTCCACTACAAATATTTAGAAATACTGGGTAAAACAGAAGAAAAAAAATCTTTAAATATATAGCTGAGCTTGCAAGAAAGAGAAATCTGAAGGTAATAGAAATGAAGCCAGTGCTGAACTCTGAGGCAAAAGATTCCAGTGACTGTTGCAACTGCCAGGGGGGAGTGGGGGGACTTACCATCATTAGGGACTTGATTTTAAGGCATATGCAAGAATAAAGGACACAGCCCTGGACTTGTTCCAGACAGGAAGCTGAAACAGAAATCTCTGTGAGAAGCTGGAACTAACAAAGGGTGGCACGGTCAGTGAAAGGATAGTAGGAAAAAAAAAAAAATCTGCCCATCAGCACAGGCAGGTGACAAGAAAATACATACTTCTTTGCCCATACGCTGGGGAAGGAAAAATATTTTCATTGGAACATTGAAAACACAGGCCTGCTTCTCACACTGGTTTTGGCTTTGGCTTAACACTACCCCTGTAGTCCAGGAATCCTAAATTAAGAAATTAACAACAACCAAAAAGAAACTAACATAAATATTGACCCTGGGCCAATGGAAAACCCTGAGGCACTTAACAGGAGCAAATGGAAAACCTTTCTGGAGGGAAGCTCCGTAACCTCCGCATACAAGTTTCTCATGGAGTAAAACCAATCCAGGAAAAAAGTTTTATAACGAAAGAGCATTAAATACAAAAGATAAATCAAACATGAACTCAATCAGAAGACACGAAACAAAAGGATTAGAGTCCAAAAACCCTGAAGTATTAGATTGACAATCTAGAAGTGAATATAAAATAAGTATGCCTAAAATAATTAGACCTGAAAGAAGAGATCCAAACCCTAAGATTAAGAGAAAAACCTTATGAAGAAAACAACAGGTGAATATGGGAAACCATTAAACAGAAATTTTAGAAATGGTAGACTTAATTATTGACATTTAAGACAGTTAAATAGATACAACTGAAGAAAAAAATTAATTTCTAGAAGCTAAATCTGAGGATATTTTCCAGAAGGCAGCAAAAAAAAAAAAATGGTAGAAAATATGAATAAGAAATTGAGATATAGAGAAAAGAGATATAATAGAAGAGAGTGTTGGAGAGGCAAGATTTAAAATTGTAGTAACTGAGAATGCCTAGGATTGATAAAAGGTATAACTCCTTAGATTCCAGAATCACAATGCCTCTTGAAAAGTTTAAGTAAAAGTAAATCCACATAAAGCCACATTTAGGGAGTTCCCATTGTGGCTCAGCAGAAACGAATCTGACTAGCATCCATGAGGACACAGGTTCAATCCCTGGTCTCACTCAGTGGGTTAAAGGATCCGGCGTTGTGTGAGCCATGGTGCAGGTCACAGACACGGCTCAGATCCCACGTTGCTGTGGTTGTGGCTGAGGCATAGGCTAGTTGCTACAGCTCAGATTCTACCCCCAGCCTGGGAACCTCCATGTGCCATGGGTGCAGCCCTGAAAAAAAAAAAAAAGCCACATTTAAGCAAAGATATAAAGAAGGATTTAAGAACGCAAAGAGAAGAAATATAGATTAACCACAGAGAAAAAAACAATTAGAAAGAAGCAGAAGATTCTTCATAGCAATAATACTGTCCAGAAAACAATGGAATGATATCTTCAACATGGTAAAGGAAATACAAAATTTAATCTAGAATTCTGTACCTAGCTAAAGCATCCTTCAAACATAAACATGAATTGAAGGATGCTTCAAACCAAAAAATAAAAAACAAAAATCTAAGAAAATTTATACTAGACCTGCTCTAAAACAGCTACTGAAAGTTATATTTCAGAAGAAGAGAATTAAACTCAGAAGTAAATGGGTTGCAAGAAGCTGATAAAGTGAAAGAGGATTAAGCAAAGCTATCAAAGGAGCTAGCACCAAAGTGGGGGGAGAGTAATTGAACTACATCAAAACTGAAGATGTTTTCAGAAGATACTCCTTTTACCCTCTCCACACAGCATGTTTATTCTTATTTTTGCTTCAGTTCTCTATTGACACAATAATGCTGGTAACAAACCACCTGAACCCTTATTATTCACAAATCTTTGGTAGCTGAGCCATTATCTGATCTTACTGGACTTGCTCAGGCATCTGTTGCAATCAGCTGTTGATCTCAGCTAGGCTCTCATATGGTGAGGGTTGGCTGGCTATTGTCCGACCTAGGAATGATCTCTGCTTTTCTCCACATGTCTCTTACGTCCCTCCAATGAACTATCTGGGACAAGTTCTCATGCTGAAAGCAGAGCTGCAGAAGTGGCAAGCTCAGTGCACAAGAGAGCAAGTAGAAATGCACGTGTGCTTTCCCAGCCCCTGCTTATTCAAGTCTGTTTACATTCCATTGGCCTAGGTAAGTTATACGGCCAAACCCACAGTTAGCGGGTGAGGGGACTACAAAGTTACATGGCAAAGGGTGTGGAGATAGGGAGTCCTTAATGGAGGCCATCGACAGAATATACAGTTGTGTTTGTTAGTTTATCATTATCCTTTTAATAACTCCATATAATTATTTGAAGTCATTTCCCTCCTTTCAAAGTCAAATTTCTCTTATTGTTATTTGTTATTACAGAAGTATAAGGAACAAATAACCTCAAACCATGCTCAAATTAAACTCAAAATAACTTAAAGACTTAAACATAAGGCATGACACCATAAACCTCCTAGAAAAGAATATAGGCAAAACATTCTCTGACATAAATTATACCAATGTTTTCTTAGGTCAGTCTCCCAAGGGAATAGAAATAAAAAAACAAAATAAACAAACCTAGTCAAACTTACAATCTTTTGCACAGCAAAGGAAACCATAAATTAAACAAAAAGACAACCTACTGAATGGGAGAAAATATTTACAAACGATGCAACCAACAAGGCTTAATTACCAAAATACACAAACAGCTCATTCAACTCAACAACAAAAATACAAACAACCCATTTGAAAAACGGACAGAATATCTAAGTAGACATTTCTCCAAAGGAGCTAAACAGGCACATGAAAAGATGCTCAACACTGATAATTATTAGATAAACGCAAATCAAAACTACAATGAGGAGTTCCCTTCGTGGCTCAGTGGTTAACAAATCCGACTAAGAACCATGAGATTGCGCGTTTGATCCCTGGCCTTGCTCAGTGGGTTAAGGATCCAGCGTTGCTGTGAGCTGTGGTGTAGGTTGCAGATGCGGCTCGGATCCCGCATTGCTGTGGCTATGGAGAAGGCCGGCAGCTACAGCTCCTGTTAGACCCCTAGCCTGGGAACCTCCATATGCCGCGGGTGTGGCTCTAGATAAAAGGCAAAAAGACAAAAACAAATAAACAAAGAAACTACAATGAGGTGCCACCTCACACCAGTCATAATGGCCATCATTAAAAAGTCTCCAGTAACAAAAGCTGGAGAGGGTGTGGAGAAAAGGGAACCCTCCTACACAGTTGGTGGGAATGTAAATTGGTGCAGCTATTATGAAAAATAGCATGGAGGTTCCTCAGAAAACTAAAAGTAGAATTATCATATGATGCAGCAATCCTACTCCTAGGCATATATCCGGACAGAACTGTAATTTAAGAAGATAAAGCACCCCTGTGTTCATAGCACTACTGACAGTAGCCAAGATATGGCAACTTCAATGTCCATGAACACATGGATAATGAAATGTGGTACATATATGTATAATGGGATGCTACTCAATCTTAAAAAAGAATGAAATAATGTTATTTACAGTAACATGGATGGACCTAGAGATTATCATACTAAGTAAAGTAAGTCAGAAAGAGAAAGACAAATTACCATATGTTATCACTTGTATATAGAATCTAAAATATGACACGGATGAACCTATCTACAAAACAGAAACAGACTCACAGACTTAGAGGACAGATTTTTGGTTGCTAAAGGGAAGGGAGGGTGGGGGAAGGTAAGACTAGGAATTCGGGGTTAGTATATGCAGATTATTACATGTGGAAGGGATAAATAAGGTCCTACTATATAGCAGAGGGAACTATATTCAATATCCTGAGATAAATTATAATGGCAAAGAATATTAAAAAAAAAGAATGTATAGATGTATAAATGAATCACTTTGCTCTATAGCAGAAATTAATACAACATGGATGAAGTTCCCATCATGGTGCAGCGGTTAATGAATCCAACCAGGAACCATGAGGTTGCAGGTTTGATCCCTGGCCTTGCTCAGTGGGTTAAGGAGCAGGCGTTGCCGTGAGCTGTGGTGTAGGTTGCAGATGTGGCTCGGATCTGGCGTTGCTGTGGCTGTAGCGTAGGCTGGCGGCTACAGCTCTGATTCGACCCCTAGCCTGGTCACCTCCATATGCTGCGGGTGTGGCCCTAAAAAGCAAAAAATAAAAAATAAATTAATATAACGTGGTAAATCAACTATAAATCAATTTCAAAAAAGAAACAGGGAACTTTCTTGTGGCACAGCAAGTTAAAAATCTGATATTGTCACTGCAATGGCTTGGATCAGGTTTGATCCCTGGCCCAGGAATTTCCATATTCTATGGGTGTGGCCAAAAAAAGAATCACAATAGACAAGCAAAATTAACATAAAGAAATATGATGAGTCCCACTTATAGAGACAATCATTGATGTATATTCTTCCAGATTTTGATCTCTGTGTATGTGTGTTTTATATATATATATATATATATGTATGTATAAATAAAATCAGGTATGATCATAATTACATATAATTATTTATAATATAAAAATAAATTTAGAACAGACCTCAATTTATTAGGTCTCAATGAAAAATCATTTTTCACAGAATGTCACTTAAAATTCAACTGCACATGGAAAATTATTGTCTTCAGGCATAGGCTTCTTATACTAAACATAACTTTTGTCTTTTGAATGAGGTGCCTCTGCAGCAGTTCTATCAGCTGGGTTTCCCATGATGAGTGATATTGCCCATGAGATGCTAAATGTTGACATTTTGTGGTTATATATTCATCATACCTTTTCTTGAGAAGTTAAAAGTATTGAATTTTTATTAAACATGCACTTTTTGAGTTCCCACTGTGGCACAATGGGTTAAGGATCCAGCATTAGCTGCAACTCAGATTCAGTCCCTGGCCTGGGAACTTCCAAATACCATGGGTGCAGCCAAAAAAAAAAAAAAAATGACCTTTCCATTTTTTTCCTTTGAGCTCATTTTTTTTCAGGGCCAGGAATTGAATCTAAACCAGAGCTACAACCTATGCCAGGTATCGAACCCATGCCTCCAGAGTGACCAGAGCCACTGTAGTCAGATTCTTAACCCAGTGTGCCACGTGCTAACTCCTCCCCTTTTTTGTTTGTCTTTTTTTTTTTTTTATGACCGCACCCATGACATTAGACTCCCAGGCTGGGGGTCTAATCAGAGCTGCAGCTACAACCTACACCACGGCTCACAGCAACCCTGGATCCTTCACCCACTGAGCAAGGCCAGGGATTGAACTCACGTCTTCAAGGGTACTAGTCAAGTTCATTACCACTGAGCCACGACGGGAACCCTTGGGATCTTTCCCTTTTACCTCATTTTTGTCAAAGGTCTTATTGCACAATATGAAAGTGTTACCAAACAATAGCATAAATAAATAATTGACAATTATCACCGTACAATGAATAAGAAAACCACTGAGAAAAGTGTGTCCAGTCTACTTTGAATACACTCTATTGCAGCACTGTTCAGCCTCTATTTCCTGCACATAGTTCTCATTATCTAATCTAGAGTTTCCCAGGTTTCCCTGACTGGTGGCCTAGCAGGCCTGGCACTGCTGTGTGGTATGTCAAATAGTCCTCAGGGACAGCCACATCTAATACTTCTCTTGCTACCATCCAAGGTCACAAAGAGTTCACTGTCCTTGCCTTATTTTATCAGTAAGCGCCCAGCATGTTGTTTTTGAAAGACAAACCATAACTACCTTGCCTCTGGAAAGGGTTGGGAAAAGAGATACAGATTATTGCTGGTTTTATTTTAGGTTATCCACAAGTTACAGTGAGAATTCTGTTTGATGCAGGTGAATTACACACACTAGAGACAGCAAAAGCTGAATTGCAAAGTGGAGGGTTACCAAACTCATTTCAGCATATTATAATGCAATCAATAATACTACATGTTTTTTAAAAAATAGCAGATCTAAAACAAATGCCAAAATGGATGGCAGTTGGACCACAATAACCCTGAAGCATCATTGCCCCAGTTATAAAGCAATAGTAGTTAAGACAATGCATTGTGGGCACTGGGTTGGACAAATAAACTATTGGAAGAATAGAGACCAGAAACTGACCAACAGATAAATGGAAACTTGATGACAGATCTGTGAGGAGAAAAAAAAAATTGTACTGGGATATTTGGTTATCTATAAGGGAAAAAAAGTGGACCTTTGCCTTACATCAAGCATAAGGAATCAGTTCACACTGGACTTACATGTGAAGGACAAATGTTTAAAATATTTGGAATTCCCTGGTGGCTCAGAGAGTTAAGGATCCAGTGTTGTCACTGCTATAGCTTAGGTTGCTACTCTGGTGTGAGTTCAATCCCTGGCCCTGGAACTTCCACATGTTGCAGGCACAGCCAAAAAATATTATGTATAGGAGTTCTCATCGTGGCTCGGTGGTTAGCAAACCCAACTAGCATCCATGAGGATGCAAATTCGATCCCCGGCCTTGCCCAGTGGGTTAAGGATCCTGCATTGCTGTGCCTGTGGCGTAGGCTGGCAGCTGTAGCTCTGATTCAACCGCTAGCCTGGGAACATCCATATGCCACAGGTGTGGCCCTAAAAAAATTATGTGTATAAAATTATATATAATTTATACATAAATGAGTAAAAGAGCTTTCTGACTTTGGAGTAGGAAAGGATTCCTTAAACAAGATACAAAAAACATAAACCCTAACAAAATTAAAATTGATGACTTTTTTTCAGAAAAAGACACCATAAAGAGGTAAAAAGACAAGCTACAAACACAATTAAAATACCTGCAAATGAAGTAATAGAAGCTTAGGATCCAGAATACATAAAGAACTCCTATGAATCAACTAGAAAAATATAACACAACGGAAAAATGCACAAATACATGACAAGATATTTAACAGGACAAAAAATATGAATTATCCATCAGTACACAAAAAGATGATTGACCTCATTCATTATCAAGGACATGCAATGCAAAACCACAGTAAGATATTTTATCACAGCTATTGGCACAAAAATAAAATGTCAGAAACCATCAAGTGTGAATGAAGATGTGGAGCAGCTAGAACTCTCAGTCACTGTTTTCGAGACTGTATGTTGTACAGTTTGATGTTTTCTGTTAAAGAGGCACAAAAATTACCACTCAACAATCCAATTCTTACGGGTATACATCCTAGAGAAACTTCTGCACATGTGTACCAAAGACAAATAGAAAATTATCTTAAAGCATTTTTGTTTGTTTTTTTGAGTTTTTTTATTGGCCATAACGTGGTGTATGGAATTTCCTGGGCCAGGAATTGAATCCAAGTCACACCCGTGACCTATGCCATAGCTGCAACAATGCCCAATCCTTAACCCTCCGCTCCAGGCCAGGGATTGAATCTGAACCTCCTCAATGATCTGAGCTGTTAAAACATTGTTTTTAATAGCAAACAAAAGAAATTGGAAGCTTAGAGACTGGAGATAAATTGTGGAATATTCATGAACTCCAGTTACATGGATCAAGATGGTTGAATGTAAAACATACTACTGAGTGAGAAGAAAAAAAAAAATCCCTCTAGGATTCTACCTCCCTGCAGACTAAGGCCCTGGGAGAAAAGGAGGCTGTACTGAATGTGGCCCCCTTTGACATTCCTTGCTTCTCTGTTGTTCCTGAGGGTAGCTGGTGGGGCTTGGGATCAGAGAGCTGGACAATGGGTCCCTTCACACACTCCCCCAGCTGGCTTTCCACCGTGCTCCTCACTCTGTGCCTGGCAAAAAGATGTCCAAGATGTGTTTGTTGAACTGATCTGAGCCATTGTTGGCTTTTCAGTGAGCTGCTGGTAGGATGTGAAAATAGCTACATGGTGAAGTAGTGTTTGCCAGCGTCTGTCTCATTCCCTACCTCTGCCAGCACTCTAGCTAATATTTTCTGGGAAGTCTGGTCCATTTACAGGAGGCTGACAGCAGGTGTTCAGAATTTTTAGGATTTGGGCTTAATTTCATATAAACAGGACAATCTGGGCTTTCTGCCAATGAGAAACGGATTCTGCTGTCTTCTTCTGCCTTTTTAACATTTCAAGTTCTTGTACCATCCACCCATATAAAACTTTCTTCTTTAGAAAGAGAGCTGAGAAACTGACAAAAGCACCATCCCAGTTTTCTTTCTTTTTAATCTGCAGCTGGACAGACGGCAGGAGCAAGGAGGCTTGGTTGTGGGTGGTACAGCCTGGTGTGTGATCCAAGGCCTGCATGAGGATCAGTTAGAGAGGAGGGAGGGGCTCAGAATTTTCTATTTTTATCCTACTGTGTAATCAGTGGGAACCTACTGTGATAGAAGTGGAGGATTATGAATTGATAAGAGCAAGCTATTGACATTTGCTTTTGTTCCTGGGCAAGCTAGTAAAGGAAAATGTACCTGATACGTAGACATGTAATGGACATTTTGCAGGTCAGCCTTTCTGTGGGTGTACCCAAAGATTTCTGTGTCTATCTCAGTCTACAGATTCAATGCAATCCCTATCAAATTACCAGTGGCATTTTTCACAGAACTAGAACAATATATTTTAAATATTGTTTGGAAACACAAAAGACCCCGAATAGCCAAAGCAATCATGAGAAAGCAAAATAGAGCTGGGGGAATCAGGCTCCCTGACTTCAGGCTATATACTACAAAGCTACATTTATCAAAACAGTATGGTACTGGTGCAAAAACAGAAATATAGATCAAGGGAACAGGATAGAAAGCCCAGAAATAAACCCAAGCACCTATAGGCAATTAATCTGTGACAAAGGAGGCAAGAGTATGCAGCAGAGAAAACCTAGTCTCTTCAATAAGTTGTGTTAGGAAAACTGGACATCTACATGCAATCAGAATGAAATCAGAACATTTTCTAACACCATAAACAAAAATAAACTCAAAATGGATTAAAGACCTAAATGTAAGACCAGACACAACACATAGATTTGTATTCCACTATTTTGTTTAGGGGCATGATATGACTTCAAAATAAAATGGCACACTAGGAGTTCCCATTGTGGTTCAGTGGGTTAAGAACCTGACATAGTGTCTGTGAGTATGTGGATTCGATCCCTGGCCTCCCTTGATGGGTTAAAGATCTGGCATTGCCTCAAGCTGCAACATAGGTCACAGATGTAGCTTGGATCCATTGTTGCTGTGGCTGTGGAGTAGGCCTCAGCTGCAAATACGATTCGACCCCTAGCTGGGGAACTTCCATATACTATAGGTGTGGCCATAAAAAGAAAAAATAAAAATAAAATGACACACTAATCTCATGACTTTATAATCACGCTGATACTGCATTATCACGTGTACATTTCAATTATAGGTAAAATTTTGTATATTTTTAAGTATCTGTATCCTTTTTTTTCCCCTTGAGCACATCCTCACAGACACATGTCCAAGTCTTAACCCATGGAGCCACAAAGGGAACTCCCTATATGCATTTTATTGTATATAAATATCTCTTCCATTTAAAAAACATTTGGACTTTTTAAAGTGTCTTTCAGATTAGCAGAGTTCTCAACCAAGATAGAGAAGAGATTTATTTAGGGCTTAATACTGAACAAAGTTGAGTTACCCATAATAGTCAAATCATAGAGATAGAAAATAGAGTGATGTTTACCAGGAGCTGGGAGTAGAGGGGATTGGAAAGTTAGTGTTTAATGGGAGTATCAGTTGGGGCAGATGAAAAAGTTCTAGAGATGGATAGTGGTTATGGTTTCATAATAATGTGAATGTACTTAATGCCACTGAACTTAAAAATTATTAAAATAGTATATTTTATGTTGTTATTTTGCCACAAGGAAAAATGCTTTAAAAAACTAAACAGTTAATTACTAAGTAATAACATTTACTGTCTCAAATTTGTTTTGAAATATGACAGTGTGTAAGTCATAAATACATTAATGTTAAAATGCACTGAGTCTCAGAATAGTAGAATTAGGAACAAATGAATAAAGGAATTTTGCCTTAAAAGGAAATTAAACTTAACAAATGTGGTTTGTAGATTCATGGGAGATGAAGAAGACTTTGAAATTGTGGGAGACCCAGAATTGGTTATTAGTTAACTTGTTCACACTCTATCTTAGTCCATTCGGCCTGCTATAACAAAATACTGGAGACTGGGGTGGCTTACAAGTAAAAGACCTTTATTTCTCCCAGTTCTTGAGTCTGGAAGTGAGAGATCAGGATGCCAGTGGGATCAGGTGAGGACTGTTTTCCTGGTCGCAGACTTGTATCTTCATGTGGCAGAAGTGGGTAGAGAGCTGTGTGCAGTCTCTTTGATAAGAGCACTAATCCCATTTCTGAGGGATGACCTAATCACCTCGCAAAGTTCTTCCTCACATCCACACACCATTACATAGGAAGTTAGGATTTCAACATATTAATTTTGGGAGGACGTAAACATTCAGTCTGTAGCAAAGCCTCACCATCCCCAGTAGATGACAGGGGCATGTGAAAACCCAGGCAATTTTAACTAAACAGAGAAAAATGATAAAAATTTTCAATTCTCAGAGTTCCCTGGTGGCATAGTGGGTTAAGGATCTGGTGTTGTCACTGCTGTGGCTCAGGTCACTGCTGTGGTTCAGGTGTGATTCCTGGCCTGGGAACTTCTGCATACTGCATGCTGCAGTTGTGGCCAAATTAAAAAAAAAAAAAAAAGGATTTTCAATTCTCTCATGGGTTGAATTTTTAAACATTATGTTTTAATTGTCATGTTTGAAATAGTTTTAAAATTCATTAGATATGTATTATTTCTTTTTTTTTTTTTTGGTCTTTTTGCCTTTTCTAGGGCCACACCCATGGCATATGGAGGTTCCCAGGCTAGGGGTCTAATCGGAGCTGTAGCCGCTGGCCTACGCCACAGCCACAGCAACGCAGGATCTGAGCCACGTCTGCAACCTACACCACAGCTCACGGCAACGCTAGATCCTTAACCCACTGAACAAGGCCAGGGATCGAACCTGTAACCTAATGGTTCTTAGTCGGGTTTGTTAACCACTGAGCCACGACGGGAACTCCTTAATTTCATTTTTAAAAATGTTTTTCTGGTTATGAAGGTACATATGATCTTTGCAGAAAATTTGGAAAATAAAAAAGTATATAAAAATTAAAAATCATTCATATTCACATCCCTAATAGATACTTGTTAATGTTTTGGTATGTTTTCTTCCAGCCTCTTTCTTAAACACATAGTTAAAATAACTACACATAAAACTTTGTGTCTTTTTTTCACTTAATAGTATATCATGTATCTTTAGTTATTAAAGATTTTTTTTTGACTTTTTGTGTTTTTTAGGGCCACACCACAACATATGGAGGTTCCCAGGCTAGGGGTCTAACAGGAGCTGTAGCTGCCGGCCTTTGCCGCAGCCACAGCAACTCAGGATCTGAGCTGCGTCTGCGACCTACACCACAGTTCATGGCCATGCCAGATCCTTAACCCACTGAGTGAGTCCAGGGAGGGAACCCGTGTCCTCATGGATGCTAGTCGGGTTCGTTAACCACTGAGCCATGATGGGAACTCCTAGTTATTAAAGATTCTTCATAAATGTAATTTTAAATGTCTTCAGGGTCTTCTGACTTATGGCTGCATCATAATTTTCTTAGTCATTCTTTTATTATTGGACATTTAGGCTATTTTCAACATTTGTTACCAGTAATGTGATCTTTGTGTATAAAGGTTTTATCTGCATTTCAAATTAATTTTTAAGGAGTTCCCGTCGTGGCTCAGTGGTTAACGAATCTGACTAGGAACCATGAGGTTGTGAGTTCGATCCCTGACCTTGCTCAGTGGGTTAAGGAACCAGCGTTGCTGTGAGTTGTGGTGTAGGTTGCAGACGTGGCTCGGATCCTGCGTTGCTGTGGCTCTGGCGTAGGCCAGCAGCTCCTATTAGACCACTAGCCTAGGAACCTCCATATGCTGCAGGTGCCACCCTAGAAAAGGCAAAAAGCCAAAAAAAAAAAAAAAAACTAATTTTTAAGAGCGAATGCTGGAAATAGAATTACCAGGTAAAGACTATGAATATGTTTAAGAGTCTTGGTTTATGTTGCTGGATTGCTTTTTAAAAAGGTGTTATGAATTTACAGTTTCTTTTCTTTGATTTCTTTCTTTCTTTTTCTTTTTTTTTTTTTTTTTTTTTTTTTTTTTTTTTTTTTGCTTTTTAAGGCTGCGCCTGCGGCATATGGAGGTTCCCAGGCTAGGGGTCTAATCGGAGCTACAGCTGCTGGCCTACACCACAGCCACAGCAATGCCAGATCTGAGACACGTCTGCGACCTACACCACAGCTCACGGCAATGCCAGATTCTTAACCCACTGAGTGAGGCCAGGGATCAAACCCACAACCTCATGGTTCCTAGTTGGATTCGTTTCTGCTGAGCCACGATGGGAACTCTGAATTTACATTTTCAACAGAAATACATTATCATCACTGAGTAGGAATAAGGCCTAATATTCATCATGCTCTTAGTTTTTACCAGGTACTGAACTAATGACTACATATATTAACTCATCATTAAAATCTTCCATATTATTGGTGAAAGAAGGTTGTCCACTTTTTATATTTCATTTATTTAATTACTAGTGATTTTGAGCTGTATTTTATTTTTAAGCCATTTTAAAGTATTACTCATAAGGTATTATCTATTTTTCTATTGTGAGTTATTATCCTCTTTGGCTTATATGAGCTCTTTATATATTAGCATATAAACCATTTGTCACATTTCCTATAGCTATTTTACAAGTTGTCTCTTATTTTTTAATTCTATGATATTTTACATTTCCATGTTATTAAATCTGTTGAGTTTTACTTTGTGATTTAGTCTTGCTTTTTAAAATACTTAATTGTATCAGTATCAGTAATAAATAAGATACATTTTGTCTGTCTGTTAACACTCACTCTTTGCATTTACTGTATTTCAAGCTTTTGCAGGAGGAACAACCAAACCAGATTCTTGTGGAAATATGTTACTTATATAAGTTTACATTTTTTACATAACTGTTCTTTTGAAGCTTAAAAAAGTTCTCTTTCAACAACCTATATTTTCATCCATATGTAATTGACGAACTATATGGAACAAGCAAAATAAAATGAAAAACCTATAGAGTCCTTAAAAGTCACACCATATACTTATATTTGGTGGCACATAAAGATGTTAGTAACATTACTGAGGAGGAAGGAAGAATACAATGCAGCCAATAAAATCCATGCCACTTGTGTGAAATTAAACACATATATGCACAGAAAAATGTCTGGAGAGACTTTATCAAAAGTCTGTCAGTGTTTATTTCTGCTCATGAAACTTCAGATTTTTATATCTTCTTTGTACTTTCTGATTTATTTTAATATTTTATGAGCATGTGTCATTTTTACTAAAACAACCTAGTTATTTTTTAATACATGAACAAAACTTTTTTCACAGAGGAACAATAATATTTGCTTGTTTTTTTTAGTCTTTAAATTTATTTATTTATTTTTTAGGGCCACACTCGTGGCATATGGAAGTTCCCAGGCTAGGGGTTGAATCGGAGCTGTAGCCACTGGCCTACGCCACAGTCACGGCAACGCGGTATCCGAGCCACGTCTACGACCTACACCACAGCTCACAGCAACGTTGGATCTTTAACCCACTGAGCAAGGCCAGGGATGGAACGCATGCCCTCATGAATACTAGTCGGGTTCATTAACCACTGAGCCATGATGGGAACTCCTAGTCTTTAATTAAATGTGTGCACATGAATAACATTGCCTTAGCATTTGAGCATTTCCAGAAAGGTGTATACATTTCTACGTATGAGTTAAATATCATTAACTCATAACACTTCATCATTAGTTATATTTTCCAAGAAACTTGGGGCTTCTAAATACTGGATAAAAATTCCTTGTGAAAAAAAAAAGCTCTTAGGTGAGCTATTCTTCTAATCTGCAGACCTTCCTACTGCATAACTTTCTGGATGATGTCATACAAGCCTCTTCCTGCATCTGGGACTGTTTCCAGCTGCTACATGTGGGAGTTTCCCGTTTTTGTTTTAAGGGAGTGATGTTTACTGGAAATGGAGGTCCACTAAAAAGATCTCAGTTCAGATAGCTTTGTGGGGACAGGAAAAAATGATTGTGAGATGGATTTGGCCCAAAACTTTTACTTTCTCCCTTGTCATTATCTTGTTTTGATAGGTTGACTGTGTTTTGTTTTGAAATTACCTCTCGTGAAAAACCTAAGAATGATGTGCGCTATCTTCCTCCTCTCCTTACCAAGACTTTCAACTCAAACCTTTCTTCCCTGTCCCTCCATACACATCCTTGCATTTCACATCAACTGCAGAGAGTGGGTGGAGACAACCAAGAACCTGTAGACAGGACAGTTGGGTATTTTACTGCTTTTGGCTCTTAGATCTGGAAGGAACTTACAACGGTGTTTAGATGTGACCAAAAGAGGTAAAGGGATTTTTCAAGATTGTACAGCTGATTAGTAGCAAAACAAAGTAGAAAACCTAGGTTTCATATCTCTTAGTCCAGGGCCTCTGAGTTAAAAAACCATAAACATTGTTAACATTTTTTGGAACTGCATGTAAGGGTAGCTTATAGAGTTCAGGAAAGAGAATGCTGCATAACAAGCATTAATCATGAAGAGGCCTTGTTAATATGCAGAGGTATTTTTTATATTAAAGATCAGCTAAGTAAAATCAAAGAAAAAATCTTAATATACTAAGTTCTTCCATATTTGCAGTTTACCTTCATTGTAATTTTGTAATATCATAACTATCTACAGTGGTTTTTATTTAAAAAACTTCAACGGCGTTCGCATCATGGCTCAGCAGTTACAAACCTGACTAGTATCTGTGAGGATGCGGGTTCAATCCCTGGCCTTGCTCAGTGGGTTAAGGATCTGGTGTTGCCATGAGCTGTGGTGTAGGCCACAGATGTGGCTTGGGTCTGGCATTGCTGTGGCTGTGGTGTAGGCTGGCAGTGCAACTGCAGTTCCAATTAGACCCCTAGCCTGGGAACTTCCACATGCCTGGGTGCGGCCCTAAAGACACAAAAAAAAAAAAAAAAAGAAAAAGAAAAACATTCAATATGAAAAATTCTCAAGACCAAATTAATGGAAAATGTAAAGACTAATATATACCATGCTGTACTTTTTTTTTTTTTGACCACACCCATGGCATGTGGAAGTTCCCAAGCCAGGGACCCAACCTGCGCCCCAGCAGTAACCAGAGCCATAGCAGTGACAACACTGGATCCTTAACTCACTGAGCCAGGAGGGAACTCCCTCCCTACCTCCTAAAGTATGGCGTAATATTGGAGTTCTCTGGTGTTACAGCAGGTTAAGGATCCAGTGTTGTCACTGCTGTGACTCTGATTACTGCTGTGGTGTGGGTTCGATCCCTGGCCCCAGAACACATGTTGCGGGAAAGGCCAAAACAAAACAAACAGACAAACAAAAAAAACCCCCAAAAGGTAGGGATCTTGTTGTAAATTCAAAGAGTGTGATGTCACAATTTCTGACATCTCTCCTGCCATCAAATTCCCATACCCTGTGCTGGAATATCCATGGCACACAGTTGTTAAGTATCAGATAAGTTAAAACTCACAATAAGCTCAAGTTATTCTAAAACTACAAGGTTATGTTATGGCTGTCACAGTAAAAAGCTGGATGATTAACATCTAGTAAAAGATAGGATCTGCAGCTTGGGCCCACTGTCAATGGGGGAATCTAAAGAAAACAGAGCTTTTCCATTTTCTTTTTATTTCTGACTTTCATGGCAGGGACATCTCTTCTTTACACATGGAATGAGTAAGGTGAAGAGGAATAGGAGAATGAATGAACCTTGGTAAGGTAAAATGGAAACCCAAGATGGAATGATGATAGAATGTGGAAGAATCTGGAGCTGCTCCTAGTAAGTTTAAACCCCCAGCTTCAAGAAATAACATCTTAAGAGTCCTGGCAAAAGCTTATTATGGGCTCACCAAACAATTGTCAGTGATTTGGGAGGATATCCCTGAGAATAGGAGGCTATCAGAAGACTGGAGACAGCGGGATATCCCAATTTTCAGAAAGAGAATGAAGGCAGAGCCAGAAAAATTGTAGATAATTGTTTTTAATTTCAATCTCAGGCAAAACTCTAGAATGATTTACTAGAGGAACATTTCCAGGTACTAGATGAAGTAATGATTGACTCAGAATGAGTTCACTAAGGACAAGTCAAGGCTGTTTATCTCTTTCTCTCTGACAGAGTCACTCATCCAAGAGCTCTGAGAAAGCCCATGTACAGAGAGTATTTCATCATTGGTTAGACATTTATGAGGTTTTTCATGATATTCTTTTGGACAAGATGGGGAAATATGAACTTGACTCTGACATACTTTAATTAGTGACCAGTTGATTATATGCACAAGGTGCTGACTAACACATTGATATCAAACTGTAAGGAAGTATATAATGATGAGTCCTAGGGCTGTGTCCATTTTTCCCTCATAAATGCTTTCAGAATAAAAATTTATAAGGTATGCTCATTAAATTTATGGGTAACCTGAAGTTGGAGATATAATGAATACTGGATGACAGAATCAGAATCAGTGAGTTGAATCTAAAAGGATGCAATTTGAGAGTTATTAATAGGAGGTGTGAGGAATTAATTATATCAGTAAGAATGGGTTATACTTGCTTTAGCAGAAACTAAGAATCTTAGCCCAATTTGAACCAGAAGTGTAATATGGTTGCCAAAAACCCTCAAGATTTTAGGCTGTATCCAGTGGTATAGTGGTAAAATGTTTAAAATGGGCTCTCTGCAGGAAAAAACACCTTATGTATAGCACTTTACAATTTCTATTGTGTAAATGCTCCCGCCATGGCCAATTTCAAGCTACAACATGATGTTACTTAATATAATTTGGAAAAGATTTGCAGTGGCATAACAACACATAGCAGTATTTCCATCACACAAATGCAATTAATGTAAATAACCTTGAGAGGAGATAATAGAGATATATAATAAAATAATTAGGAAGTGATGAGTTTTAAGTATTTTTTACCTTTGTTTTTGATATATATAAGTTTATATAATTTAGCTTTTAATTATGGCTGCATTTAACAGTTGGCCCACAGAATTCTTAAAAATTTAATGCTCAGCTCTTGGAACTTTGTGCATCCAGGCTCCAGGCCATAGTAACTAAAAATGTGGTAACTGGAACAAGAGAGGTGATAGCCCTGTTGTTCTCTGCAATTGTCAGGCCACACCCAGATCACTTCATTCCAGAGCACATGACTTACAAGTCAAACTGTTCTGAGATCAGAGCAGAGCAGCCAAGGAGGCAGGAAACCAAAGCACTATGTGTGTTGAACTGTGGACAGAATTAGGGCTGGAGCTCAAAGGGTTTAGGACCAGAGGGACATGTAAATACTAGTTTTCAAATATTTGAGGGGCTATTGCATGAGGAAGGGCTGGATCTACAATCTATGAGTGGAAGAAAGATACAGGGAGACAGGTTTCTGCTCAGGGTAGGAAAGAACTTTCAAAGCTGTCACAAGAGGAATGGGCTGAAGGTAATCCTGCAACAACATTTAGGAATAATGTAGAGTTGGTTCAAGTCTCAGAGGAGGGACTAGGGCTTTACCCAAGTCCGTGACTTCCTGAATTTTGATCCGCAGCTCTTTCTGGGCCAACTCTTATTAGAAGTACAGTGCACTTTAAAAAAAAAAAAAAAAAACTATTTTTTTTTATTAAGGAAACTTTCAAAAATGAAAAAGTAGAAAGAATAATATAATGAATACATCACCAAGTTTTTGCAGTTATCAATTTATGTCTAATTTTGTATCATCTATAACCCTACCCTGAATCACTGAGAAACAAACCATGACTTCATATCATTGCATCTATAAAGACTTTAGGATATATCTCTAAAATATAAGGACTCTTGGAGTTCCCATTGTGGCTCAGTAGAAACGAACCCGACTGGTATCCATGAGGATGCAGGTTCAATCCCCGGCCTTGCTCAGCATTGCCATGAACTGCAGTATAGATCGCAGATGCGATTCAGATCTGGTGTTACTCTGGCTGTGGTCTAGGCCGGCATCTACAGCTCCGATTTGACCCCTAGCTTGGGAACTTCCATATGCCTCACCTGCAGCCCGAAAAAACATAAAATAAAATATATAAGAACTCTTGGGAGTTCTTCTGTGGTGCAACAGGTTAAGGATCTGTCATTGTCACTGTAGTGGCTTGAGACACTATTGTGGCGTGGGTTCAGTCCCTGGCTTAGGAACTTCCACATGCCGCAGCCCCCACCCCTGCCAAAAAAAAACTATATATGTAGACTCTTTGAAAATGTACCCACAATATTTTCATCACACTTAAGAAATCAATACTGATTAAATCGATTCCCTAATATAGTCTACTGTCCAGTACCATTTAAATCCTCCCCATGGTCTCATAAATTTTTTATTTGAATTTGCTCAAATAAGAATCTAAGGTCTACACATTGCAACTGATGATTTGTTCCTTAAGTTTCTTTTAATCAATATGTTTACCCTTTCACTATTTCTCCCCCCCCACCCGCCTCCCCAGCGATTTATTTGCTGAAGGTGCTGAGTCATCTGTCTTGTAAAATTTCCCAAGAGAGATTTTTCCAACTACGTTATTATAATGTGTTTAACATGTTCTTCTGTCCCCTTTGTTTCCTGTGATCAGATCTATGTCTGGGAGAGCAGGAATACTTCATGGGTGCTCTTTGTATGTTTCTCATTAGGAAGCAAAGAATGTCTGTCTCTCTTTTTGCTGTTTCAGCAGCCACTGATTAGTGTCTAAGTCCATTACTCATTAGGAATTGCAAATGATAGTCTATCATTCTTTCCTCACTTATCAGCTGGAATACTTCTATAAAAATAAATATCCCCTCATCAATTATTTGTACCCTGAAGTACAGATTTATAGGATATGTGAGATATATGTTTCATCATTCAGTAATTTTCAGAATAATGACTTGGTTCCTCAGTATCTGCCAAAGCTGACCAATGAGGTATTTGATTTTGTTTTAAGTATCATTGTGAACTCACAGTTTTTTTTATGTATTTCAATCCATTTTCGTTATTGTTAATATTTTCTTGTGCCATATTTGGCCAGTGGGAGTTTACTCCACTTGGCTTCTGAGTCTTTTTAACTTGATCCTAATTTTCTTGATATTTAATATAACAAGATTCCTTATATTCTGGTCTCAGCTCAGGAATTCTTGACCTGAGATCTGGAATCAGCTATAATTCCAAGAGCCCTGATTTCTTTTAATGGGCAGTGAGATTCAGAGATAATACTCTGGGATCTAGAGTCGTCAGGCCACTGGGTTGATCATATTTTCTAGGCCATTTCAGTAGAAAGAGTTAGGAAATACTCTTCTTTAAGAAAAGATACATCATGACTTCAAACAAGACTACAGGGTGTTTCTTTTTTCTTTTTCGTTTTTTTTTTTCTTTTCTTTTCTTTTCTTTTCAGGGCCACAACTGCAGCAAATTTAAATTCCCAGGCTAGGGGTCAAATCGGAGCTACAGCTGCTAGCCTACACCACAGCCACAGCAATGAGGGATCCGAACCACATCTGTGACCTACACCACAGCTCATGGCAATACCACATCCTGAACCCACTGAGCGAGGCCACGGATTGAACCCGCATCCTCATGGACACTAGTCAGGTTCATTACCACAAAGCCACAGCAGGAACTCCTATAGGATGTTTCCTTTTTTTTTTTTTTTGTCTTTTTGCCTTATCTAGGGCCGCACCCGCGGCATATGGAGGTTCCCAGGCCAGGGGTCTAACAGGAGCTGCAGCTGCCGGCCTTCGCCACAGCCACAGCAACGCGGGATCTGAGCCGCATCTGCAGCCTACACCACAGCTCACAGCAACGCCAGATCCTTAACCCACTGAGCAAGGCTAGGGATGGAAACCGCAGCCTCATGGTTCCTAGTCAGATTTGTTAACCACTGAGCCACAACAGGAACGCCGAAGATGCTTCTTAACTTCACCAACATTACATTTATATTTTCTTTCTCTCTTATGAAAAATCCCAGTCCTCAAACATATCAACACAATAGACATGCAACTGTCTTAGAATAACTGTTCCAACACTACCAACCCATAAGATGATTACTAAAGTCCATTTAAGATTGTTATGTAGTTATTTTTGTTTTTAAGGTACCTCGTAATAATGAAAATCAAATTAAAATCACTGGAAATAGTTCCTTTCTGTGGGGCTACTCCCTCAACCACATTTAACCACATTAAATGAACACATTTTAGTTCATTTGCTTCATTTTGATTTTGGTTTTCCGGTTTTTTTATATTTTTAATTGTGAAATTATGGGACTTCCCTTGTGGCTTGCAACATATCCATGTTGCATTGTCGCTGCTGCAATTCTGGTTCCCTCCCTGGCCCTGGAACTTCCACATGCCACAGGTGCAGCCAAAAAAAAAAATTATGGAATTATGTAAAATGTTTACCAGCTTCCAAAGTCAAATCCTCAAACCAGGCATATTCAGAGTGTGGCTTCTTCTCTAGTCTCCGCCCCCCCCACACACACACTACCTTATTCCCTTTCCCCAACAGTTTAATCTTTTTTTTTTTAACAAATACAAAGTTTCATGATTTATTCTTTAATTTAAAAAGAAAAGCAAATATTTTTGTGTAGTGAAATCTTCCTTCTTAGATGAAACAGTAGCATTCTATAGACACTCTCACCGACCTTGTTTTCACTAACCCTATATTTGCAGGATTGCTCCATATCATCCTCATTGGTTTTTACAGGTGTGTAGTACTCTGTTTTTCAGATGGAACATACAGAACATACTGTCAACTGAGATAAAATTTATGCACCTCTTAAAAAGCCCTCAGTTCCTCTCTTCCCCCTGATTTATTGGCCCTGCTCTGTGTGTCCAGTTCCTATACCCTCCTCCCTGGGGCACCCCCTCTAGCCTGAGCAAATAAATGGCCTATATTTTTCGAACAGTTTTCTCAGGCATCTAAATTAGCCCTTTGTTTTTCTTTGTCCATCCCCGTAAAACTCTTCCTTTTTCCACGTGACAAGGCATGCTGAGGAATTCATTTAAAAGGAACTCATGCAAAAGCTTTACCACCTCCTGAGTCACCTTTTCTGGGTAACATAAGGCCCTGACTTCATATACACATATATCAGAGCATCACTGGTTGTTTTGTTAAGCACCGTGTTTTAGTAGATAGTGGTTTGGTACTGTTTATAAAGCAAACAAAACAACTCATAATCAGAAGGTATCCTGGGCCTTCGTTGGGAAGAAACACCTGAAATAACTGAGTAACAGTAATGGTAAGTCATAGGTACATATGAATGCTAGGGATGAAGGCTGTGGGGCAGCAGTTTTTCCTTTTTTTTCTTTTTTCTCTTTTTCTTTTTTCTCTTTTTGTTCTTTTTTTTTTCTTTTTTCTTTTTTTTCTTTTTGTCTTTTGTCTTTTAGGGCCACACTTGCGTATGTGGAGGTTCCCAGGTTAGGGGTCCAATAGGAGCTGAAGCCGCTGGCCAATGCCACAGCCACAGCAACTTGGGATCCAAGCTGAGTCTTCCACCTACACCACATTTCACGGCAACAGCCGGATCCTTAACCTACAGAGTGAGGCCAGGGATTGAACCCGCATCCTCATGGATGCTAGTCAGGTTCGCTAACCACTGAGCCACGACGGGACCTCCTGCAGCAGTTTTCTAGTAGATTTTTCTGATTGCATTATCATGATGTGTTTTATATTTTAATATTCCTTTTACTGTTTCTTTTTTTCTTTCTTTCTTTTTGGCCACCCTGCAGCATATGGATTTCCCAGGCCAGGGATCAGATCCAAGCCATAGTTGTGACCTGTGCTGTAGTTGCAGCAACATCAGATCCTTAAGCCACTGTCTAGACCAGGGATCGAACCTGTGTCCCAGCACTGGGCCACAGCGGGAACTCATCCTTACACTATTTCTTATGTGGTTAACATAAATACAGATTCTAAAAATACTCTACCCAACTCTTGTACCATCATCTTCCTGGTACAGTCTTTGCACAGAAAAACAGATGATCCACCAGGGGATGAAGATGGGAGTTTACTCTGGAGCTATAAGAGAAAAAGGAACTGGATTCAAAATTATATGCTCAAAGTTCAAGTATGAGAAGCCTCAGTAATTTTACACACATACACACAGCTGTTTTGTTACAGTGAGCCACAAAACCCAAGAAGCTGCCGTTGAAACCCAAAGAGGAATGGAGCACAGTCTGAAAAAACCTGGCATGTCAGGATCTGGAGTGACTCTCCAGAGCCATCAGGTTGTCACACGGGAAGGACAGAAGTCTGTAGAATGGGAACCACTTGCAGGACTGGAGCTGTTTGGCCATTGTAGCTGGGCTTCCTGGAATATGTAGCCTTTGAAGGGATGTGAGATCAGTTATTCTCCAGTAGTTTATCTTTCTTGAACTCAGAATATTACCTGAATTCTGGAAAGCTCAGAATATTCCACTGTAAGGACACTTAACATATCAAACTCTGAATTTAAAAATATAAATTTGAGGAGTTCCTGCTGTGGCACAGTGAATTAAGGATCTGACTGTAGCAGTTCGGGTCACTGTGGAGGTGCAAGTTTGATCCACCGTTGCACAGTGGGTTAAGGATCTGGAGTTAGGATCAGCTGTGGTGCAGGTCGAAACTGTGGCTCAGAGTCGATCCCTGAATCCCAGGAACTTCCAAATGCCACAGGTGTGGCCAAAAATATGTACATATATATATTTGGGCATGATGATTTGCATTATGCAATTTTATTAAAAATTCAATAAAACTGGGGAATTTAGACCTAGAATGTCTCTGAAAATTTTAGCGCTTCTGTCCTCTAAGCATTTTTACAAGCTGTACACTTGGCTTGGAAATCCTTTTCCCTGAATTTTCTCATTCTAACAAACTCCTGCACTGTGGCATAGGCCGGCAGCTACAGCTCCAATTAGGCCCCTAGCCTGGGAATCTCCATATGCCACAAGTGTGTGACCCTAGAAAAAAGTCAAAAAGACAAAAAAAAAAAAAAAAAAAAACTTCCTGCTCACTCTTTGGGCTGCAACTCAGGGAGTTCCCTTTGTGGGTGAGAGGGTTAAGCACCCGACATCGTGTGCGTGAGGATGCAAGTTCAGTCCCTGGACTTGCTCAGTGGATTAAGGATCCAGCATGGCCACAAGCTGCTGCAAAGGTCACAGGTGCTGGGATCCGGCGTCACTGTGGCTGTGGCATAGGCCAGCAGCTATAGCTCCAATTTGACCCGCAGCCTGGGACCTTCCATATGCCACGGGTACCGCATAAAAAGAAAAGAAACAAACAAAAAAAGGCAACTCAGGTTATTCCCTCTCTCTGTTCCCATAGCACTGGGTCTGTATCTCTTGTAGCAGTATCATTATTTGTTTCTTGTTTGTTTTCTACTGGAGTCTGAATTCTCTTAGAGGAGGAGCTTATTCCCCATACTTCAGTGCCTGGCATAAAATGCTTAATATTTATCTATTTTTTAAAATGCTCAATGTTTATTAAGTGATCTTAGAGACCAACTACTCAGCTCCTCTAAGTATAAGAAACTGAGGCCCGAGAGTTCCCTGATGGCTCAGTGGGTGAAGGATCTGGCATTGTCACTGCTGTGGTGTGGGTTTGATCCCTGGCCAGGGAACTTCTGCAGGCCATGGTGCAACCGGGGGAAAAAAAAAAAGGTTTCTTTACATTCAGTAGTACAGCAAGTATGTCCTGAGTATCTACTATGTGCCCAACTCCATGTATGGCTAAATGTCTTTAGTGTATTTTAAGTGTAATGCAGAGTGTATTGATTTCCGTTTGTTCAGAGATCAAAAGATAAACACCAGTACATTATGAGTCCTCAAAGAAAGATTAAATTATGCTAAGAAAACAATTACATAAATGAATTTTATTACATTCTAAGTGAGCATCACCCAAGTAGACTCTGCAGAATTGCTAACAACTTAACTGCTAACTTAATTGTTTGTGTGTCTTTGTGGTAAGTGTAGAATGACCAATTTAATTTGGTCAATACTGAGTTAAATAGCTTTTCCCTTGAACTTTCAACAGACTCAACAGTGATTAATTAAATCTCTGAGAAAAGCCTCTGAAATGCAATGTTTCCCAAGATCCTGTGATAGGTGAACCCCTCCTCTTTTTTGTCGCATTTATTGACATATGCCAGATATGGTATTCTAAAAAACACATGGCGAGTTGGTAAAAGCAGTGGTTCTTTGAAAAGTGCTCATTCGTATTTAGTGAGGACTTTCAAGGTAAACAGGAGCCAAAGGGTGGGTGGTGAAGCTCTAGGCGGAAGAAGGTGTCTGGAAGGGGAGGAGAGAAGATTTGGAGAAGGGGCCATGGCTGGGAGACCCAGGAGGTAGCAGGCTGCTGTCTAGGGGTTGAGAGAAGGAAAAGGGGCCACAGCAGACCTTTGAGGGGTGTTCTCCCACTAATCTGGGTGGGACACTTGGAACACAAGCAGGTGGCCTTTGGGACAAGAAGTAAAACGTATTTACAGAGAAAGTGGAGAGCACCATCTACGGGACGTGCAGCCGCCTGGGGACTCCAGAGAACATGGCACACAGCCCGAGGGCTGTGGCACATCCTGGCCACAGGGCCTGTGGGTGTAGGAGAGGAACGAAGTGAAGTGGGCACAAAGCAGGTGACCAGATGGCTTCATCAGCCACTGCCAAACCTGCCCCCAGGGGGCTCCTGGACATGGCTGGGGTTGGATTTAACGAGGGGCTATAGCAATGGGGAACAAAAGTAGTTGGACCAGGAGCCAGGGGACAGGATAAACATCATACTTTGCAGGGCCCAGGGCAAAATGAAAATGCACCCCCCCTTTTTAATTACTTAATGAGTGGTATTACAATTATAGGTGTACAAAAATCATCACAACCAGATTTTATGGCATTTCCATCCCAAACCCTCAGTGCATCCTCCCACCCCCCAGCTTGTCTCATTTGGAAACCGTAAGTTTTCCGAAGTCTGTGAGTCAGTATCTACAAAGTTCATTGTGTCCTTTTTTTAGATTCCACATGTAAGTGGTAGCATTTGATGTTGGTGTCTCATTGTCTGACTGGTTTTACTTCACATGATAATTTCTAGGTCCATCCATGTTGCTGCAAATGTCGTTAGTTCTTTCCTTTTAATGGCTGAGTAATATTCCATTGTGTATATATACCACATCTTCCCTATCCATTCCTCTGTCGATGGGCATTTAGGTTGTTTCCATGACCTGACTATTGTATAGAGTGCTGCAGTGAACATTGGAGTACATGTGTCTTTTTGAGTCATGGTTTTCTCTGGATAGATGCCCAGGAGTGGGATTGCTGGATCAAATGGTAATTCTATTTTTAGTTTTCTAAGGAATCTCCATATTGTTTTACACAGTGGTTGCACCAATTTGCATTCCCACCAACAGTATAATAGGGTTCCTTTTGGTCTTTTGTTTTAAAATTAAGGATTTCATGGAATTCCTGTGGTAGTGAAGCAGGAATGGTGGCGTCTTGTTAGCACTGGGACGCAGGCTCAGTCCCCGGCTGGGCACAGTGGGTTAAGGATCTGGCGTTGCTGCAGCTGCAGCTCAGATCTGATCCCTGGCCCGGGAACTGTGTGTGCCAAGGAGTGGCCAAAAAAGAAAAAAAATGATAATAATAAAATTAAGGATTTCACTATAAGGACGATCCTTTCAATATAAGGGTGCATTGTATTCAGCAACACATTACAAACACAGAGCCCTCTGGAGTGGTGTGGAGCCATGGCAACTACATAGGTTGCATGCCTGTGAAGCTGAGCCTGCCAAAGAGTTTTTACTGATCCTGTAGCCCCACTCAAATGCCCTGCCCGGAGTTTTTACTGATCCTGTAGCCCCACTCGAATGCCCTGCCTCGAGGTGGAGTGGGGGTAGGGGAGAGTAGGGTAAGCCTGCAGAAACCAGGTTACACATGTCATATAAAAGGTAGGTCTCCTCTCTTAAGATATTTGTTATCATGTTTACCAGTCATTCTGGGTAAGCTTGACTTTGCTTTGGGGTAAGTCAATGTATACATTAGATTTCAGGAACATATTTAATGCTGAAATCCACGCATATCCAGGCTATTCCCATATATAGTTCTCACATCACAAACAACCTCCTTTCTTCTCACGCCAAGAATAAAGACAGATTCACAGCTGCCTAACAGAGATGTATGACCCCTGACTTTATCCTGAGGTTAAATACCAGTATTTAGCTGGTGCTGAGGCAGCACTCAGCACCCTGTGCTGAGTTCACTCAAAGTGAAAAACAAACTCAGGTGGAAAATCCGGGCCAGCAGTGTCATTTGCTATTTTTGGAGATGGAGGAGAAAAACAAAGTTGTGGGAAGCTTTGTAACACACAACACAAAACAGCCAAGCTGTGAGTGTGAAATAAAACAACACCCGCATGCTCTCCTGGGGACTAAATGGGGGCAACCAAGTGAAGGAGAAACCATGCGGGGAGGGCTGGTATCTGCTTGTGAGAGGCCACTGGCCTCCCAAACAATGGAAAGAAAGCACCAGTCACCTCACGCAGTAAGATTAATCTCCAACCAAACAGCCATCCTACCTCTGAGGTAATTCTGAACGTTCATTTGAGGGAACCGTGACTACATGGAGAGTCTCTTCACACTGAGTTTTTGGGAGCTGAAGAACTGCCCTTCAGCCCCCCTCCACCCATCTGTCTTCTCCGCAGCCTCCTTCCACCCGCCTCCCCCCATTGTTTCTCCACAGAGAGCTGAGGTTCCCTGAGGAGGACGGGCCTGAGGGGGGCAAGCCTCGAGGGGAGAGAGTAGGAGCTATGGTAGCAGAGGAGGACTCCTGGAGGGCCTGGGCACAGGGGTGGGGGTGTCACCTACGGAGAGGATGGATTCCGGGGCACACTGAGTTGTAGGCTCTGACCAGGGAGCTGAGGGGTGGGCAAGAGAAAACTGTTGTTGACGCCATAATACAGATGGAGGAACTGAGACTCAGGCAGGTCAAGAGAAGACGGGGTGGTGCTAGGAGTCGATTCTAGTCCTTGTTCCTCTAAGACGCCCATCCTTTCTGCTGTATCAAGCTTTATCCTTGCTTCTCAAGGCTGTGATATAAGCTACAAATGTTCTGGGGGGGGTGGCAGGGAGTGTTTCAGTTTGAGTTGTGATTTCAGTTAAGAGGCGGAAGAAGAGGTAGGCAGAGACTAGATTGATTTTTATGGTTTGAAATATTGAGTGAAGCAGTCAGCATCCTGCAGAAGGAAATAAGAGGATAAGGAGAAAAAATAGGAGGAAAAGCTAAACAGCAAAGTCTGGAAAATATACTATACTAATATTCTAAACTGATCATGAATTGGAGTTCCCGTTGTGGCTCATTGGGTTAAGAACCTAGCATGGTATCCATGAGGATGCAGGTTTGATTTCTGGCATTGCTCAGTGGGTTGGGGAATCCAGCGCTGGGGCAAGCTGAAGGGCAGATCTAGATCGAAGATATGGCTTGGATCTGGCGTTGCTGTGACTGTAGTGTAGGCCAGCAGCTGTAGCTCTGATTCAACCCCTAGCCTGGGAACTTCCACATGCAGCGGGTGCAACAGTTAAAAAAAAGGAAAAAAAAGCTCATGAACTGAAGGAAAGATTCTGGGGCGGTGGTGGGATTATAACTAAGATACACATTGTGAGTGAAGAGAAGGGTGTGATGGCCTTTGCAGGGCACTAACAACAGCAGTGAGAACTCGGGGATCCACGGGGGGTGGGGGGTCTAGAGTTCATCTACATGACATAGCTGAGGATGCTGAGTGTAGGGTTGGTGGCCAAGCTGGGACTAAACTTTGTCCTCCTGGCTCAGGGCTCCAGGGCTTTCTCCACCCTGAGAAAGGAGGTGAAAGAATCCTTTAGAAAGATGTGGAAAACTGTCTGTGTAAAGTTAGAGGATGCCCGCATAGTGAGAGGTTTGGCCTTGTCACTTGGGGTGGACATGACGCCCCTAAAAACGGAGTGAGAAATGAAGGATTGAGGCACTGTGAATGAAGGATTCAGCTCTACAGCTCTGAGGCTTTCCAAGCAAAAGCATCAGTTACGACCAAGACAAATAGGTATTAAACTTGCTGTTCATGCTGTGCAAGGAGAGCTATGAAAAGTTTGAGGCAGCAGTTCCAAAGATCTCCCCATGCCGTGTGTAACAGCCACGGGTTCAGTGGTTTTGAGTTTAGGCAGGGAAGGGAATGCCTAGGGGAATGGAAGGAGAGAAGGAGGAATGGAAGAAAGGTGTAAAAAGGCAAAAATAATGTTTAATGTTATGATTGAAATTTGGCCTCTTAAAAAGGATGATTCGCTACTGCATCCGAAAGGAACTGTATCTTCTAAACCATATGCCAAGGTTCACAGCCTTTGAGTACAAAATGTTCTGTTCCCTTTAAACTTAGAAAAATGGTAAATGAATACATTCAAATGGGGGAAAAAAATCCAAACATGACAAAAAAGTTTAAAATTAAATCTTACTCTCACTACCGTCATCACTATTCCTTTCCCTACTCTTAATTATTTATAATGCCAAAAATGTTATGGTTATGTAAAAATTATTATGAATATATCACACTCACATGCAACAATACACCTTTAAAAGTGTATACAAATAGTGGAGTTCCCGTTGTGGCTCAAAGGGTTAAGAACCCAACATAGTGTCCTTGAGGGTGCGGGTTCGATCCCTGGCCTCACTCAGTGGGTTAAGTTGCCACAAGCTGCAGGATATACTGCTAGTGAGGCTTGGATCTGGTGGATGTGTTGTGGGCTCTCAGCTGCAGCTCCCATTTGACCTCTAGCCTGGGAACTTCCATATGCCACAGGCGCAGCAATAAAAAGGAAAAAAAAATGTGTACAAATGAACCATACAATACACACTTTGTGAAACTCTACTGCCTTGATTACATAAGAGTGTATCTTAGAGATCAACCGGAAACTGGGCGGGAGGACCCTGTAGGACTTCCCTGAGGACAGACCCCTGTGTCCCTTGCCTCTTTTTTATAGAAAATCTTTAACCTCCTAGGCCTTCCCCTGGTTTCAAAGAACAAATTTAATCAGAGAAGTGAGAAAATGCAGAAACAAAGGAAAACAGTAAAGTAAGATAAAATAATAATAGCTTAGCCATAAAACAAAGTCCAGAATCTTTAGTTCCCGCTCGCCTCTCAGGAGCTATAGATAATATCCTGAGCCATACCCTTGAGCTGTTTTGCAAATACTAAAACCCCCACCAGGTGTAGGAGGTTAACTGCATGCTAACCATCAGCACGTAGACCCCAGACCAGTTATCAAGTAGGTTGATAACTGAGATTCCTGAAACATCACCCTGTACCTCACCATCAGTCAATCAGAGAATTGTGCATGAGCTGGTCTTGCAACCCTGTGACCCTCTCCCTCACACTGTCTTTAAAAAACCTTCCGGAGTTCCTGTTGTGGCTCAGTGGAAACGAATCTGACTAGGATCCATGAGGACGCAGGTTCAACCCCTGGCCTTACTCAGTGGGTTAAGGATCTGGTGTTTTGTGAGCTGTGGGGTAGGTCGCAGATGTGGCTCGGATCCCGCATTGCTGTGACTGTGGAGTAGTCCAGCAGCTGCAGCTCCCATTCGATCCCTAGCCTGGGAAATTCCATATGCTGCCGGTGTGGCCCTAAAAAAAAAAAAACAAAACCCTTCCCCAGAATGGATGTGTGTATATGTATAACTGAATCACTTTGTTGTACAGCAGAAATTATCACAACCTTGTAAATCAACTATACTTAAATAAAAGTTTAAAAAATGAAAACAAGAACATTAACAAAACCCTTCTCAGGAGTTCCCTGGTGGCACAGCAGGTTAAGCTTCTGGTGTTGTCACTGCTGTGGCCTGGGTTGCAGCCATGACGTGGGTTCTATCCCTGGCCTGGGCACAGCCAAAACAAATAAATAAAATTAAGTATCTTTTAAAAAAAGCAAAGGCAAAAAATGCTTCCTTGGAAGCCATGTGGGAGTTCGGGTGTTCTGAGCACAAGCTGCCTGTTCTTCTTGCTTGGTGCCCTGCTGTAAATGCTGAACTTTTCTTCACCACAACCTGGTGTCAGTAGATTGGCTTTGCTGTGTATAGAGCAAGTGGACCCAGGTTCAGTTTGGTAACAGACCCACCTTTGCAAAATCCCTACAGAATATTATGTTGTCTGGTTTTACCATAATTTATTTAACCAATTTACTATTGTTGGACATTTAAGTTGTTTGAATTTTTGCTGTTACAATAGGAATGAATGTACTTGGCATATTTTTGCTCATCAAGCCTAAGGTAAATATTAGGAAGTGGAATTTCTGGGTCAAGGGGAATGTATTTTTTCCGTAATTATTTATATTGTGATAAAATACATATAGCAAGGAATTCACCATTTTTAAGTGTACAGCTCAGTGGTATCAAGTGCATTCATATTGCTGTGCAATCATCACCATCATCCATTTTCAGAACTCGTTCCATCTTGCAAAACTGAAACCATACCCATTAAATAGTAACTTCCCGTGGCCCCCTTCACCCAGCCTTTGGCAACCACCAGTCTACTTTCTGTCTCTATGATTTTGACTACTCTAGGTGCCTCCAGTAAGTGGAATCAAACAGTATTTGTCTTTTTGTGACTGACTTATCTCACTTTGCATAATATCCTCAAAGTTTATCCACATCATGTCAGACCTTCCTTCCTTTTTTAGGCCAATTAATACTCCATAGTATATATATTGTATGTGTTTTTAACATGTAGACAGATAATCTGAAACTGTCAAACCTCTTCCTGTTTACCAATTTGACAGGCAGGAAATGGTATCCCATTATTGCTTTCCCTTGCATGTATGAATAAGGCTGATCATCTTTTCACAGCTTTATTGGCTACTTTGTTTCCTTTTTATTGTTCTGCCTGTTGTATCTTCACTCACTTTTTTCTTTTAGGTTGTCTTTTTCTTAGGGATTTGTATGAGCTTTTTATAAATTAAGGAATTAGACCATTACAATTTTTATGCTGCAAGTGTTTGTTCCCAGTTTATCTTTTTACTTTGTAGGTACATTTTTTCTTACCATTTATTGTTTAATTTTTTATTATGGAAAAAATCAGATATATGAAAAAGTAGAGAGAAGAGTATCCCATATACTCATTACCAAACTTTGTCCCCATCCCAAATTATTTTGAAGCAGATCCCAGACACCGTATCATTTCATCCACATGTGTTTCAGTATGTATCTCTAAAGACAAATCTTTAAAAAAATAACTATAATATTTATTATCACTTGTATGTCGTATTTTTAATGTAAAAACCATTGATTTCTAGGCAAGTGGATCGATTATTCTCCATTTGACTTCTGTGGTTTTGTGTCATGCTTAGAAATGTCTTCATTGCAAGATTATAAGTGAATTCACCCATATTTTCTTCTATTAATTTTTTAAACTAAAAAATCATTTATTAAGTTTAAAATTATTGTCCAGGGCCTGTAGAATCCTTAAGTCCTGGGAAGAGGCAGAATGACAGAGTAATCGGAGCCAAGAGAGGTAATTTCTTTTGCTCCCTTTCCACCTATAAAACATCTGCTTCCCTGGAACACCCTTCCAGATCCAGCCCCACTGTCCCTGACCTCATTACTGGGGTCACAGCCTCCCTGGACCCTCCAGCCTCTGGGCTTCTTCATTTTCTTCTTCTTTTTTCCTTAAGTAAGAGTGTTATTGAAACATAATTCACGTACCATAAAATTCACCCTTTTAAGGTGTACAATTCAGTGGTTTTCAGTATTTTCAGTTTCGCAACCATTGCCACTATCTAATTTTAAAAAAATTTTATCACCCTTAAAGAAATTCACAGCCATTAAGCAGCCACTCCCATTTCCCTGTCCCCACAGTCCCCTGGTCAACAAGTGATCTACCTTCTTTTTCTGTGGGCTCCCAGAACATTTCACATAAATGTAATCATGTAAAGTGAGACCTTGGTTTTGGCTTCTTTACTACTACACTTATACTAGTACCTTTAAAGTTCCATTTTAACATTTTACGTTGCATTCCTTCTGAAATTTACTTTAATGAAAAAAATGGGGTTATATAGCTTGATTTCCCCCCCACAACGAGCCCCTACACTGTTTTAAAAATAACCTGTCTTTCCTCTCATGGATTGGAAATGTCACCATTACCATCTACTAAAATCATGTGTATTTCATTCTGTTTCTGGATTCTCTAGTTTATTCCATTGATCTATCTAAACCCTTTTTTTTTAGAACCAAACTCTAATTCTTGTAACTTCAAAACCCAATAAAATATTTCATCTGACTGTTCCCCTCAATTTATTTCCCTTTAGATATTTTTCTCATTTATTTCTACAAATGAACCCAATAAAATGTTTTTATTTTTTGCTTTTTAGGGCCACACCCATGGTATATGGAAATTCCCAGGCTAGAGGTTGAATCGGAGCTACAGCTGCTGGCCTACACCACAGCCACAGCAACACCAGATCCGAGCCCTGTCTGTGACGTACACCACAGCTCACGGCAATGCCGATCCTTAACCCACTGAGCAAGGCCAAGGATCGAACCTCAAATCCTCATGGATCCTAGTTGAGTTCATTATGTACTGAGCCATGAAGGGAACCTCCAGTGAAATTTTGTTAATGTTTAAAATTCTTTTTGACATTTTGATTGGGATCACATTGAGTTTATAGATTAATTTAGCAAGAATTAATATCCCTTGGCATTCCCATCAATGGCTTATCAGAAATGGATCTGACTAGTATCCATGAGGACGCAGGTTAGATCCCCAGCCTCACTCAGTGGGTTAAGGATCCAGCATTGCCGTGAGCTGTGATATAGGTCACAGACAGGGCTCTGATCTGGCGTTGCTGTGTCTGTGGGGTAGGCCCAAGGCTACAGCTCCGATTTGACCCCTAGCCTGGGAACCTCCATTTTCCACAAGTGCAGCCCTAAAAAATAGAGAATTAATATTCCTTAATAGAGATTTTACATTTTCCTTATATAGGGTCCTGACTATTTCTGGTTATGTTTATTTTCAGGTAAACTGGTGGTAGTATTGCTGTTGTAAATGGAATATTTTCTTCCATTGCATTTTCTATTTGTTAATTTTGTACATTAATTATAAAAAAAGTAGCTGACCATTTTAATAAATTCACTTATAGTTTCTGTATCAGTTAGCTTTTGCTGCATAACAAAAGACCCCACCCATGGTAGTTTGAAACAACAAACTTGTGTTTTTTCTCAAGACACTGAAGGTCAACTGGTGGTTTTTCTGGTTTGGGTCAGTTCAGTTTATCTCTGCAGTCACTTGGCACCTCAGCTGGCCTAGGGCATCTGGGGTTGGCCTCACATGGGTCTGGGTGTTCGTTTGGTGTCAGCTGGGGTAACGTGGATGACTTGGCCACATGTATCTCACCATCCAGCAGGCAAACTAGACTCGGTTCACGGAGTAGTGGTCTCAAGTTACCTTACAATTGTTAGGGCAAGTTCTAATGCACAAGCACTTTTTTTTTAAGGGTTGCACCAGTGGCATGTGGAAGTTTCCCACAAGCATTTTTTAAGAACTTTGTAAACTTTCTAATTTCCCCATGTTCTAAAGAAAGTCAAATGGTTCAGCTCAAAGTGTGAAAAAAAATACTCTTCTGAGAACTACAAAGTATCATAGCAATTTTTGCTATATCCCACAGCTTTCTACTTTTCAGGTTTCTCATTATTCTTTGATATAGTTACAAATAATAAACCTTCCTTAAGATGTTCATACTTATTTAAATTCTTTTCTTATTTAATATCCATTAGGATATCCAGAACAGTATTAAGATATAGTATTTTCTTCCTTACTTCAATGGGAATTAAAGTATGATGCTGGATCTTTATAATAGCAAAAAATCCAGCTACTCGTAAGTTAGTAAGACTTTCTGGGAGTTCCTGGTATAGCTCAGCAGTAACGAACCCAGCTAGTATCCATGAGAACTCAGGTTCAATCCCTGGCTTCACTCAGTGGGTTAAGGATCCAGCATTGCTATGAACTGTGGTGTAGATCACAGACTTGCCTTGGATACCGCTTTGCTGAGGCTGTGGTGTAGGCTGGCAGCTCCAGCTCCAATTCGACCCTAGCCTGGAAACTTTCATGTGCTACGAATGTGGCCCTAAAAAGACAAAAAAAAGACCTTCTGGGTTTTATTTTGATTTGTTTTGTTTGTTTAATCAGAAATCAATTTTGCTAAATGGCATTTCAATATCTCTTGACATGATTATATTTTTTCTCCTTTGATTTATTAATATAGTGACATGTTGATACAAATCCTAATGATGAACCATACTTGCATTTCTGGCATGAATCTCCTTTGACTGAGATGTGGCTTGTTTTTGTTTTCTCATTTTTTTGGGCCGCACATGTGGCATATGGAAGTTCCCAGGCTAGGGGTCAAATTGGAGCTGCAGCTGCCAGCCTAGGCCACAGCCACAGCAACGCCAGAGCCAAGCCGCGTCTGCAACCTATGCAGCAGCTTGCAGCAACGCCAGGTCCTTAACCCACTGAGCAAGGCTGGGAAGTGAACCCACATCCTCATGGATACTAGTTAGGTTCTTAACATGCTGAGCCACAACAGGAACTCCTGAGGTATGTTTTTGTTACAGCTAGTAAAAAAATATGTCTCTTTGGATCTGCCTATTCTGGACATTTCATACAAATGGAATTGTACAATACAGGCATACCTCATTTTATTGTGCTTTACTTTATTTTGCTCCAGAGATACTGTGTTTTTTACAAATCAGACATCTCTGCCAACCCTTCATTGAGCTAGTCTATTGGCACCATTTTTCCAACAGCAGTCATTCTTTTTTTTTTGTCTTTCTTGTCATTTTTTAGGACTCCTCCCTCTCCCCACTGGTAACCACTAGTTTGTTCTCTCTATAAGTCTACTTCTTTTTTGTTATATTCACTAGTTTGTTGTATTTTTTAGATTCCATATGTAAGTAATATCATACAGTGTTTGTCTTTCTCTAAGTCCACCCATGTTGTTGCAAATGGAAAATTTTCGGGGTTTTTTATGGCTGAGTAGTATTCCATTGTGTATATATTCCACATCTTTTTTATCCATTCATCTGTTGATAGACTTAGGGTGCTTCCATGTCTTGGCAGTTGTACATAATGCTGCTATGAACATTGAGGTTCATATATCTTTTTGAATTAGTGTTTTTGCTGTTTTTTTTTTCTGATATATACTCAGGAGTGAAATTGCTAGGTCATATGGTAGTTCTAGTTTTCGTTTTTTGAAAAACCTCCATACTGTTTCCCAGTGGCTGCACTAATTTACATTCCCACCAACAGGTAGGGCTCTCTTTTCTCTGCATCCCCATCAACATGTGTTATTTGTGTTCTTTTTAATGATGGCCACTCTGACAGGCAAACAATCCAATTTTTAAACGGGCAAATAATATGGACAATTTACCAGAGAAGACCTACTCAAGGTAAATAAGCATATGAAAATCTACTCAACAATATTGGTCATCTGAGAAACACAAATTAAAAGAACAATGAGGTAGTACTACACATCCACTTGAATGGTTAAAAATTTTCCTGACAATGGAAGGCACTGGCAATGACAAAGGGCAGAGGGAATTGTCATATTTTACTGGTGAGAATAAAAATGGTGCAGCCCCTCTGGAAAACAGTTTATCAATGTTTTATAAAGTTAAATTATACTTACCATACCATTCAGCAATTCTCTTCCTAGAAATGAAATAAAATTCTACTCCCAAGAGAAGTGAAAATACATGTCCACACAAAGACCTGTATGTGAATTGTCATAGCACTTAATTGATAATTGCCCTAAACGGAAAAGAGTGCTAATGATCATCAACCGGTGAAATGGGTAAACCAACAATTGTGATGCAACTGTACAATGCAATATTTCTCAGCAGTGGAAAAGAATGTGTTATTGATACATGTAACCATATAGATAAGTCTTAAATGCAACATGCTAAGAAAAGAAGTCAGACACAGAAGACTACTATATGATTTCATTTATATGACGTTCTAGAAAATGCAAAACTATAGTGATAGGAAATTTTGGGGGGTGATAGAAATGTCTTGATTGTGGTGGTGGTTACGTAACTATGTACATTTGTTTAAACACACTAAACTCTACACATTGGAGTTCCCGTCGTGACTCAGTGGTTAACGAATCTGACTAGGAACCATGAGGTTGCAGGTTCGATCCCTGGCCTCGCTTAGTGGGTTAAGGATCTGGCGTTGCCATGAGCTGTGGTGTAGGTTGCAGACTTGGCTCAGATCCCGTGTTGCTGTGGCTGTGGCGTAGGCCAGCAGCAACAGCTCCGATTATACCCCTATCCTGGGAACCTCCATAAGCCTCAAGTGCAGCCCTAGAAAAGGCAAAAAGACAGAAAAAACAAACAAACAAACAAAAAACCTCTACACATTTAAATGAGTGAGTTTTTATTATATATAAATAATATCTCAATAAGGCAGATTTTAAAAATAAGAAATAATTTGCATTTTTTTTTTTAATTTTGGCGGCTGACCTGAAGTAGAACCTAAGAATGGATGGGGGAATTCAGAAAGAGAGGTAGGACTTGAGGGTTACAGGTCTCAGGATAATGACTTCTGTTTTTAGACGTGTTAATGAAGTTGAGTTAATGATGGCACAGAGAGAAAAGAGACATACAGAAATGTGAAGAAAAAAAAAAACCTGTAATGCAGTAAAGGGAAAAAAAGAAAGCATGAAATTGAGAAAAAGAGAGGCTTGATTTTTGTACATAGGCTTTTTTTGTGTTGCCTATTTTTGACTCATTTAATTTTTTTTTTCCCTCTTTACTCTCTTAGTAGTTCGGGGTGAGGTGGGGCAGTGTCTTACATACCACGTGACCATTCTGTGCTTCTAAAGTCTCCTTCTAAACAGACCACACATGTGCAGTCCTAAACACACACCCACACACACACCCCACAAGAAAATGAGAACCATAGTGAGAAAAAGTAAACCAAGAAAACAAGAAGGTAAAGATAACTTGGCCACCAGCCTAACGTGCACCAGTAGGGAAAGCTCATTCTTGGTCTTTCACATTCTAAGGAGAGAAGCAGCAGAAAAGTACCAGGTTATTTGCCTTGAGCTTAAACAGCTGAATAGGAAAAGAGCTCCATTAGGACTTGGGCCAAGGACTTTTCCTTTGGGTTTGCCTTGAATAGTTAAAGGTTAATGAAGGCATTTTTCTTTTAGCCTGGGTTGGGGAGGGGCAACCACACCAGTCATCATCCTAATTGAATCCAACTGGGAAATTCCAGAAACCTTCAGCAACAAATTTGCAGTGGTTCTGGGCCTTTTAATCTGTATCCACCAAAGGCAATGAGGCTGTATTTTTATTTCCATCCCACGGCTGAAGAAATTAAAATTCAGAAAAGCCACGGGATCTACCCACTCCCTCATAAAAAGGACCAAAGGACAGATGTTCGGGCATTTTGCTTTTAGAAGAGGCAGACGAGAGCTTCTTGGACTGTTGGGGCCTGGGTTTTGCACAGGTTGTCAGGGTAACACCCAGATCCTATCCACCGTCTGTGGACCAGGTTTGTGGACCACTGTCACCATTTGTAGCAGTGGCTTAGCGAAGGAGAGACAGGCCTCTTTGGGACTATCAAGATCTTTTGAGAGAGCTGATGAACAGAGTGGCCTGGCTTCTGCCCCAAATACATATCAAGATATTTCTCACTCCAACTGTGTTGTGTAAAACATCACACGGCTAGAGAGTGTGAGAGCTGGGCGTGAATCCAAATTCTAATCCCAAAGCTTTGCTCACAACCATCATACTCTGCTGCCTCCTATTCTTGTCTAAAATTTCCAGTGTAGGTATTATTATGAAGGGAGGGAGGGAGGGAGGGACATGCCCTCTATTTCCATCTCCACATGTTTCCATAAAGAACTTTGCAGTCTGCCTTTTAGAGATGAGCACTGTCACCCACTGTCATTCATTCTCCCCAAGGAAGGAGCTATTTGTCTGAATGGTGAAAGTGAGAGAAAGGTCACTCATATGCAAAGGTAAATGCTTAGTAATTGGCTTTGGGATAAAGGTGGGGGTGGGAGTGGAGGAGCCCAGCATGTGCCAGTTCTGTAGTATAAACCCTCTCACTATGGCTGATTTCAAGCTACTGAAATACGGTTAACCAGTTGGAAAAATTCCTGAAAACTGACATTCAGCTCCCATGAGCTGTTAATTGGGGCTCCAGCAAATCAGCACCCTCAGAACATGGTTATGTGGGCCTCAGCTACCTGCTATTAGCAGACCCCAGATCTCCTCCTCTATCCTTCCATTGCTTCTACTTTATTTTTTTATTATTATTTTTTTTTTGGCAGCACCTGTGGCATGTGGAAGTCCCAGGACCAAAGATAAAACCTGCACCATAGCAGCAACCCAAGCCACAGCAGTAACAATGCCAGGTCCTTAACCCACTGATCTGCTAGGAACTCTGTTTCCACTTCTTGATGGAAGGCATCACTTGTCCCCCTCAGGCACCTAAGTCCTTAAGGAGTCTGGGGCTTGGAGAAGTTTAGCCTTTCTCCCTCTCCCTCTTAATCTTTCTCTCTCTCTCTCAGTCCTTTCTCTCTCTCTCTCTCTCTCTCTCTCTCTCTCTCTCTCTCTCTCATACACACACACACACACACACACACACACACTTAAAAATAAGAAATAAAAATGTGTTTTGGCAGCCTTGGCTTTCTACCCCACAACACAGATTCACCTGATGAAGGAACACAAAGGCCAGGCGACCTGCCTTGAATAGAAGAATTCTAATACAGCAAGAGCAAAACCCAGTTCATAGAAACTTCACTTTCCGCTGCTCTGTCCTCCACAAGAGAAGGGACAAGGACCGCCTGCAGTCTGCATCTCTGTCCCATATGTGTTCCCAGTGCTGGGTAACTTCTCTCCAAGATTTGTGGGATTCTAGCCTGGATTCTGAGCACATTTATGACCTCCCTCTTTTGGAGGCATTTCTGCTGGTTCAACAGCACCACAAGCCCTGACTCTCTCCCATCTGTGGAGGCTGGGCCTGGGCTGGGGGTCAGGGTGGATCCAAGAGAGCATCATGATTGGCTGCCCCATCCAGATCCCATGGAATGGGGGACTGACTTTCTCCAAAGGAGGGGATTCTGCTGTTTCCAGAAGGAAGGAAGGATGACGTGAGGACCCAAAGCATCCACCCACCACAGGACTTCAGATATAAATGAGCCGATAAAATACCAACATCTACTCCTGACAATCAAAGCAAGGGAAGCACCAAGAAGATGGAGCAGTGGGGCTTCAGTGAGGGACAGTAACTGAGACCTCGAAGCACTGGAACCTTCCTCAGGGCCAGAATCAGGGTACAAACCCAGTTCAATCCACCTGCTGCACAGAGTGTCCACCACTGGGCCCCCTGCCACCCCTGTGGGTACAGGTTTTACCATACAAACATCAGCACTTAATTTCCTGGGACCCGGGCAGGGTTGAAAGGCTGGCTGGGCTCCCACTGAACTTCCTGTGTTGTCCCCTCAGTTCCTAAGCCTGGGAGGAGAGTGCTTATGTTGGGACAGGTCCCAGGGCTGGGACCTAATTTGTGGTGAGATGCCCTGGAAAGCAACCATAGTTCAGCCTGAGCCCAGCCAATAGCCAGGCACCCACGTCCAGGGGTGCTTGAGTCAGTGAGTAGGATACTGGGCCCGCTCCAGTCTGGGTTCAGAACTGTAGCTGTTTCTCTTTGGATTTCTCAGCGCTTGTTCACAGTGCCCCCTGTTGACCATTCTGTTCAGCCTTGTGTTTTATGGATCCCTGGTCAGTTCTGTCATGCAACCTAATCCAGGGCCTTTTAAGGTGACACAGTGAAGTCAAATAATAATGTTGAAGGAGTTCCCGTCGTGGCGCAGTGGTTAATGAATCAGACTAGGAACCATGAGGTTGCGGGTTCGATCCCTGGCCTTGCTCAGTGGTTTAACGATCCAGCATTGCTGTGAGCTGTGGAGTAGGTTGCAGACATGGCTCGGATCCTGCATTGCTGTGGCTCTGGTGTAGGCCGGCAGCTGTAGCTCCAATTAGACCCCTAGCCTGGGAATCTCCACATGCTGCGGGTGAGGCCCTAAAAAGCTAAAAAAAAAAAAAAAAAGAAAAAGAAAAAATGCAGGTGAAGATGCTTTGGAGAGCTGAAAAAGGAAGACTATATAAATGCAATGCACCATTACTATAGAGCCAGGATTGAGGAGGACAGAACTAAATGCTTCCCTTATTCTCAAAGCTTGCCTTATCATGCATACTTTTTCAGTAGCATATTATTTGTAATGGACAGACGTTAATTGTACTGGACTGAATTGTTTTGCCCCCCCCCCAAAATTCATCTGTTCAAGTCCTAACCTCCAGTAATTCAGAATGTGACTGTATTTGGAGACTGTATTTGGAGATAGGACCTTAAAATCGGTAGTGAAACTAAAATGAGGTCATTAGGATTGGCTTTAATTCAATATGACTAGTATCCTTAGAAGAAGAATTTAGGACCTAGACATGAACAGAAGGAAGACCAAGTGAAGACGTGGAGAGAAGACAGCCATCTATAAGCCGAAGAGAAAGGCCTCAGGTGAAACCAACCTTGCTAATGTCTTGATCTTGGACTTCTAACCTCCAGAGCTGTAAGGAAAATTTCTGTTGCTCAGGTTACCCAATCTGTGGTTGTTGGGCAGTACCCTGCAGTCCTGCAAACCCTGTAATTGCCCAGCCTCAAGACTGAAGGAGGAGCCAGAGTCAGTGACCAAGACATCAGTGGTTTAATGGATGGGAAAGCTTACATGTCTGAAGCAAGGTCCTGGAGCAACACCCTGGTGTGTGTGGCATGGTGGGCAGGACACGGCAGCAGTCTTTGCTTGTAAGGAAAGAGTGAAATTGTAAATTACGGGGGGAATTGATATCAGATTGGCCCATCGGTTACCAGGGAAACCAGCAGAGGGATACACCCCTCATCACCCCTATGATAAACTGTCCTAGAGGACATAGTTCTGATCTAAAGATTAGAACAATCACTAGCTGGGGCCAGGGGCAAGTACACAGGCATTTACAGATTAGGCTCTATGATGAAGAGGGAAGATCAATCCTGTGAGTAGGATGTAGGTGAAGCAGGGACTGGTCCAGGAGGGGATATACAGAGAGCATAAGAATAGCCATCTTGGGTGGTCTGACCGTACAGGTACTTAAGGTTGTTAAGGCAACTCTAGCAAATGGAATGTCAGTCTGTGATATATTTGAGCCCTGCTATTACAACCAGGTTTTACTGTACCTAAAACAAGGGAAGGCCCTGCCTCAAGGAATTCATGATCTAGAAGAAGGAGGTAGGCAAATACCATTAATTATTATGGGTGTTATTAATAATGGTACCTCCTTTATGCCAGATACTTTCCCTATGTTGTCTTTAATCCTCACAATAATCCTAAAATATTGCACAGATGAAAAAGTAAAGACAGAGGGGCTTAAAACTTTCTCAAGGTCATTGGATAATTATCAAGCCAATAACTGAATCTATGTTCATCTGACTCAAAAATCTGTTTTGTCCCCCACTAATCCTACTTCCTCTGGACAGAGGGCAGTGGGAACATGAATGAAGCAAGAGTGACAGCTGAGAAGATGATGGCAGTAGACATTGATGATCTACTTTCTTTTCCTGATAATAGCACCTTCTCTTTTATTGGAGAATGGCTCCCCAACAAAGGAAGTATCCAGTCTTCTTCTCCAGGTCCAGAGGGATGGTCCAAGGCCTGGTCAATCATAACCTTATCCAAGTCAATGACTGGGCATATATCTACAGCCAAGTTAATCTTAGTCTTTCCCAAAATTTGTGTAAGCTGAAATCAGAAAACATCCCCTGGTATGTCTAAACTGTTTGAAACCTGGAGATATCCTCTTTTCTTTTTGTCTTTTTAGGGCTGCACCTGCAGCATATGGAGGTTCCCAGGCTAGAGGTCTAATCGGAGCTGGAGCTGCTGGCCTACACCACAGCCACAGCAATGCAGGATCCAAGCTGAGTCTGCAACCTACACCAAAGCTCACAGCAATGCCAGATCCTTAGCCCACTGAGCGAGGCCAGGGATCAAACCCACAACCTCATGGTTCCTAGTCAGATTTGTTTCCACTGCTCCACAATGGGAACTCCAAGATACCCTCTTTTTAATTGAAGCTAGTTTGTGGTGTGTTTCTGCCCCTTAAAATCAAGTCCTGACAAATATAATATTGGTTAAAAATAAATCTTAAAAAAAAAAATCTTAGGTGAGGCAACCCACGAAATAAGGGACTCCCCCAGAAAGACAAGAAGAAGAGAAAGACAGAGGCTGAGACGTATAATAGCAGCTACATTCAGGGAACCGCAGGCAGCTTAGTACGGCTAAAGCCCGGACACATGGAGAAGTTGGGGAGATGTACAAGGGTCTACCAACCAAGGCCTCGGTGCCCTTCTAAGATAACTCGGTCTTGAAATGAGACCAACAGGGAACCACCCAAGAGTTTTCAGCAGCGATCAGACTTACGTTTCAGTTTCAGAACATCACTCTGAAGGTGAATCTAAAAGCAAACACAACAGGAGGCAGTTGCAGTAAGAGGCAGCTCCAGGGGTGCAGGTGAGAGATCAGGGTGGAAAACGGTTCCCAGATTCTTGGCTTTGCTGTTGGCTGGAGGGAAGGGCAGGGACAAAAAGGACTGCATTTGGGTCATTTCGAGGTTGAAGTATGTATGAGACACTGAGGTGGAATTGTCCAGTGTGTGTATTAAAAGTGATACCTGAGTTGGTAGGGAGTTCCCATTGTGACTCAGCGGAAAGGAATCCAACTAGGATGCATGAAGATGCGGGTTCCACCCCTGGCCTCGCTCAGTAGATCAAGGATCCGGCATTGCCATGAGCTGTGATTTAGGTCACAGACATGGCTTGGGTCATGCATTGTTGTGGCTGTGGCATAGGCCAGCAGCTGTAACTCTGATTCGACCCCTAGCATGGGAACTTCCATATGCCATGTGTGCAGCCCTAAAAAGGAAAAAAAAAAAAAAAGGCATATAAGTGATGCCTGAGTTGGAGATTTTTTTAAGTTTTTTTTTGTCATTATTTCACGTATTTACTATGTATGCCTGCTACTGACCAACACTGTACTGAGATGAATACAGTCAAACCTCCATGCCCTAGGACTACAGTCCAGTGAAGACAAAACAGATAATAAACAAGTAGAAAAATAAGGAAACAAGTAAACACGTGGTAGAAGTAAATAAAGCAGCGCCATATGATAGAGATGGCATCGGGGTAGGGGCTCCTCTAGTTTAGGTGGTCGGCTGCTAGGAAGTGTGGAAGCCCTGAGGGGAGGAAGAGCTAGCCATGAGATGAATGTTCTCAATTCATGCAAATAAATGACCATTTTTAAAAATCTGCCCATTTTATAAAGTTGCCTTTGCCCACCTGTGATGGGACAAGAGGCTTCAGGGCAGAAAACTGAGGCTGGTGCTTGGGAAACTCCCATTCACGCCTCTTTGTTTATTCAAGGCCTTTCATCCCACATTCCCAAAGCCCATCCTGGCATCTGCTCTGTAATTGGCAGGCCTGGCTCAGTGGCACCAGTGAGGAGTATTTGCTCATTATCCCTGCATTGGAAATGCAGGCAACAAAGGCCAGGCTTTACAGGCCATCAGCCAAAACGATTTCATGACTCAAAGCTTCCTGCTTTAACTGAACCAGAAATACTTGCTCTCTGGTCCTTTCCTTTTCTAGAATTGCCATCACCACACCTTTCTATTATGGCTGTTTCCTCTTTAACTTCAAGCATTTAAACACTTGATTTTTCCTTCCAAGACCCTGAAGTTGTGTCACTTTATCCCACCTATTCCAAGACCCACTGCTCAAGACAATCGGTATTTCTCCCCAGAACATTCTTTACACTGAAGTGCTACATAAAATTCAAAATACATTGCAATTTGTTTCCTTTTCTGGAGGCCCTTATATAAAGGCACAAAATTCGTAAAGCAGTTCCTGTATTTTTCAGTTGAAAAGGGCTGGTTTCCTCAAAAGCTGGGAAAAGTTCAGGTTGCCACCTGGGGGTTGGCTGTTTGGAACAGTGAGGAAATGGTGATATTACCTTGGAAGCCTGGTCAGTGTAATAACAACATCCTTCTTGGAGTTCCCTGGTGGCCCAGTGGTTAAGGATCTGGCATTGTCACTGCTGTGACTCGGGTTACTGCTGTGGCTCAGGTTGGATCCCCAGCCTGGGAACTTTTGCATGCTGTAGACTTAGCCAAAACAAACAAAGCACTAACTAACTTAACCTTCTTGAGAAAGTGTTTATGCAAACCAAAGAGGATTGACGTGAGATGATGACAACGACAGTGACAACTTTGGCTGCTCCCCATGCCACAGCATCAGCAACCCAGGCTACTGCAGGGATAGCACTGGATCCTTAACCCACTGCGCCACAGGGAAACTCTGGCATGATATTATGTTGAATGGAATCTATACATAAGATAAAAAAAACTGGCAGCCTTTGGGACTTCTGGCTATGGCTGTGTGAATCTTCTTGGCAAATAAATAAATAAATCTGGATAAAATTATTTAAAAAATAAAATGCCAAGGCTCTGGAAATTGACCACAGGCAGGAAACAAATTGAGAAATATTTATTCTTGCAAAATGATAGACCTTCAGATATGAATAGTGGAAGTTGTTAGCTGTAATAGTTATCTATTGCTGTATAACACATTACTCCAGGAGTTCCTGTCATGGCTCAACAGAAACAAATCTGACTAGCATCCATGAGGATGCAGGTTCGATCCCTGGTCTTTGCTCAGTGGGTTAAGGATCCAGTGTTGCTGTAAGCTGTGATGTAGACCAGTGGCTACAGCTCCAATTTGACCCCTAGCCTGGGAACCTCCATATGCCATAAGTGTGACCCTATAAAGACAAAAAAAAAAAAAAAAAAAAGCTCCAAAATGTAGTCGTTTAATACAACAAGCATTGGGACTTCCTTGGTGGTTTAATGGTTAGGACTTGGCGCTTTCACTTCTGCAGCCCGGGTTCAGTCCCTGACCTGGGAACTGAGATCCCACATTCAAAATCAACCATAAGCATTTATCATCTCACAGTTTCTGTGCATCTAGAATCCAGGAGTGGCATGGCTGTGTACCTCAGGGTCAAGGTCTCTCATGTGCCTGCAGTTAAGCTGTTGGCCAGGGCTGTAGTCTTATCTGAAGACTCAACCAAGAGAGGACCTGCTTTCAAGCTTACTCACGTGGCAATTGGCAATCCTCTGTTCCTTCTTGGCCACGGGCTGGAGGCCTTTCCTCGGGATATGAATTTCTCCACAGGGCTTCCTCGCCTCACCTTACAATACCTGACCTCTGTCAGAATGAATGATCCAAGAGAGAAAGAAAAGTAGCACCTGAGATGAAAGCTTCAGTCTTCTTTTTTTTTTCTTCAAGATATGAATTTTACTAATTTTGCAACTTTTTTAGAGAAGAGGTGAAATTCTGATCTGTGTTTGGAAACACCAAAGAATTTAACAATTTACATCCTCGTTAAGCAAAACACCCTTGTATGCTAATGTATGCAGCCTACTTCCACTCAAGAATAGCATTTCTGCTAGCTGAAAGTTCCAAGCATTTTAATTCTTTTTTTTGAGATCTTTATTCTTTAATTACTTAATGAATTTTGTTACATTTATAGGTGTACAAAATCATTTATAGGTGTACAACAACCAAATTTTGTAGCATTTCCATCCCAAACCCTCAGTGCATCCCTCAACCCCTCAACCTGTCTCATCTGGAAACTGTAAGTTTTTCAAGGTCTATGAGGCAGTATCTGTTCTGCAAAGAAGTTCATTGTGTCCTTTTTTTAGATTCCACATGTAAGTGGTAGCATTTGATGTTGGTGTCTCATTGTCTGACTGACTTCACTTAGCATGATAATTTCGAGGTCCATCCATGTTGCTGCAAATGTCGTTATTTCTTTCCTTTTAATGACTGAGTAATATTCCATTGTGTATATGTACCACATCTTCTTTATCCACTCCTCTGTCGATGGACATTTAGATTGTTTCCATGTCTTGGCTATTGTATAGAGTTCTGCAATGAACATTGGAATACATGTGTCTTCTTGAGTCATGGTTTTCTCTGGATAGATGTCCAAGAGTGTGATTGCTGGATCAAATGGTAGTTCTATTTTTAGTTTTCTGAGTAATTTCCATACTGTTTTCCACAGTGGTTGCACCAATTTACATTCCCACCAGCAGTGTAATAGGGTTCCTTTTGCTCCATACCCTCTCCAGCACTTATTGTTTGTACACTTTATGATAATGGCCATTCTGGCCTGTGTAAGATGGTACCTCACAGTGGTTTTGATTTGCATTTCTCTGATAACTAGTGATGTTGAACATCTTTTCATGTGTTTTGTTTTTTTGTTTTTTTTTTTTTTTGCCATCTGTATGACAAACCCAGAGCAAGCATCATTCTCAATGGTGAAAAGCTGAAGGAATTCCCACTGAGATCAGGAACAAGACAAGGATATCCACTCTCACCACTACTATTCAAGATAGTTTTGGAGGTCCTAGCCACAGTAATCAGAGAAGTAAAAGAAATGAAAGGAATCCAAATTTGAAAGGAAGAAGTAAAACTATCACTATTTGCAGATGACATGATACTATACCTAGAGAATCCTAAAGACTCTACCAGAAAACTGTTAGAGCTCATCAATGAATTTGGCAAAGTCACAGAATACAAAATTAATACACAGGAATCAATTGCATTTCTATATACTAACAACAAAAAGATCAGAAAGAGAAATTAGGGAAGTAATCCCATTTACCATTGCATCAAAAAGAATAAAATACTTAGGAATAAACCTACCTAAAGAGACAATGTACTCTGAAGACTATAAGATGCTGATGAAAGAAATCAAGGATGACACAAAGAGTTGGAAAGACATACCATGCTCTTGGATTGGAAGAGTCAATATTATCAAAATGACTATACTACCCAAGGCAACTACAGATTCAATGAAACCCCTATCAAATTACCAAGTGTAATTTTCACAGAACTAGAACAAAATATTTTAAAGATTTTTTGGAAGCACAAAAGACCCAGAATAGCCAAAGACGTCCTGAAAAAGAAAAATGGAGCCAGAGGAATCAGGCTCCCTGACTTCAGACTATACTACAAAGTTATAGTCATCAAAACTGTATGATACTGGCACAAAGACAGAAATACAGATCAGTGGAACAGGATAGAAAGCCCAGAATTAAACCCACACACCTACAGTTAACTAATCTATAGAAAGCCCAGAATTAAACCCACACACCTACAGTTGACTAGTCTATGACAAAGGAGGCAAGAACATACAATAGAGAAAAGACAGTCTGTTTGATAAGTGGTGCTGAGAAAACTGGACAGCCACATGTAAAAGAATGAAATTAGAACACTTCCTAACACCATACACAAAAATAAACTCAAAATGGATTAAAGACCTAGATATAAGACCAAATGCTACAAAATTGTTAGAGGAGAACTTAGGCCAAACACTCTCGGACACATAAATGACAGCAACATCTTCTCAGATTCACCTCTTAGAGTAATGACAATAAAAACAAAAATAAACAAATGGGACTTAATTAAACTCAAAAGTTTCTGCACAGCAAAAGACACCCTAAACAAAACGAAAAGACAACCCACAGAATGAGAGAAAATATTTGCAAATGAATTGACTGACAAGGGATTAATCTCCAAAATTTATAAACACCTCCTACAGCTCAATACCAAAAAAACAAAAACCCCATCAAAAAATGGGCAGAAGATCAAACAGCGAGTTCTCCAAAGAACACATACAGATGGCCAAGCATTTTAATTCTACCTCCACGCTGGTTACATTTCCAAAATGTCTTCCTAACTTTTTTTATGTGTTGAGATGAGTTGCATAACATTAACACTTAACCATTTTATTTTGTCAAAATATTTATTTATTTGTTTGTTTGTTTGTTTGTTTTTGGCTGTGCCCACAGCATGCAGAAATTCCTGGGCCAGGGATCAAACCCACACCATAGCAGTGGCAATGCCAGTTCCTTAACTCATTGAGCCAGGAGGGAACTCAATTCCTATTTATTTATTTTTATTAAAATACAGTTGATTTACAATATTGTATTAATTGCAGGTATACAATACAGTGATTCAGTGTTTTTATAGATGATACTCCATTTAAAGTTATTGTAAAATATTGACTATATTTTTATGTGGTGCAGTATATCCTTATATCTTATTTTATACAGAGTTGGTTATACCTTTTAATCCCCAACTCCTATGTTTCCCCTTCCACCATCGGAGTCAGTTTCTGTGTTGTTATATTTGTTTGTTTGTTTTTTAGGTTCTACATATCAGTGATAACAAACAGTATTCGTCTTTCTTAAATGTTTAGCATCTTTTCATGTGCCATTTGGCCTCTTTTTTCCCCTTGGAAAAATGTCTATTCAGGTCTTCTGCCCATTCTGAAATCAGGTTTTGGTTTTTGCCTATTGAGTTTTAAAGCTGCTTTTACATTTTGGATGTGTTACCTCTCATTTGCAAATATTTTCTCCCATTTAGTAGATTGTCTTTTCATTTTGCCAATAATTTCCTTTGCTGTGCAAAAGTTTTTAAGTTTAATTAAGTCCTATTTGTTCATTTTGACTTTTTTTCCTTTACCTTAGGAGGCAAATTCCAAAAAATATTGCTATGACTTATGTCAGAGTGTTCTACCTATGTTCTCTTCTATGAGTTTTATGGTTTCAGGTTTTACATCTAGGTCTTCAATCCATTTTGAGTTTATTTTTGTATATAGTCTGAGAAGATGTTCTAATTTCATTCTTTACGTGTAGTTGTCTGGGTTTTCCAGCATCCCTTACTGAAGAGACTTTTTCCCTGTTGCATATTTTTGCCTCCTTTGTTCTAGATTAACTGACCATATGTGTGTGGGTTTATTTCTGGGCTTTTTAATTTTTCTGTTGAGCTATGTGTCCTTTGTGCTAGTACCATGCTAGTTTGTTTTTTGTTGTTGTTTTTTTTTTTCACAGCCGCACCTGTAGCATATGGAATTTCCCAGGCCAGGGATTGAATCTGAACTGCAGCTACAACCTATGCCTCTGCAGTCAGGTTCTTAACCAGTGCGTCATAGCAGGAACTCTAGCACCATACTGTTTTAATTACTGTAACTTTGTAACATTGTCTGAAGTCAGGGAGCATGATCTCTCCAGTTTTGTTGTTTTTCTCAAGGTTGCTTTGGCTATTTGGGGCCTGTTGTGGTTCCATATAAACTTTAGGATCATTTGTTCTAGTTCTGTGGGAAATGTCATGGGTATTTTAAAAGGGATTGCATTAAATCTGTAGATTGCTTTGGGTAGTATGATCATCATCTTCCATTTCTTTGTATCATCTTCAGTTTCCTTCATCAATGTTTTATAGCTTTCAGAATATAGATCATTCGCCTCTTTGGCTAACTTTATTCCTAAGTATTTTATTCTCCTTGATGCAATTTTACTTTATTTTATTTTATTTTATTTTATTTATCTATTTATTGCTTTTTTTAGCACTGCACCCTCAGTGGCATATGGAGTTTCCCAGGCTAGGGGTCCAGTCGGATCTACAGCTGCCGGCCTTCACCACAGCCACAGCAACATCAGATCCAAGCTGCATCTGTGACCTACACCACAGCTCATGGCAAAGCCAGATCCTTAACCCACTGAGTGAGTCCAGGGATTGAACATGCAACTTCATGGTTCCTGGTCAGATTCATCTCTGGTGTGCCACAATGGGAACTCCCCCTCAGTGATGCAATTTTAAACAAGATTTTTTTTTTTGCTTTCTCTTTCTGACAGTTCATTATCAGTGTATAAAAAAGCAACAAATTTCTGTATATTAATTTTGTGTCTTATACCACTACAGACTCACTAGACTGTCTACAAGCAAAAAACTGAAAATAACAAGTGTTGTTGAGGTTGTGGAGAAATTGGAACCCTCATATATTTCTGGTGAAAATGCAAATGATAGTTACTTTGGAAAAGCTCAGCAGTTTCTTAAGTTAAATATACTTACAACCTAGCAATTCTACTCCTATATATATATCCATGAGAAATGGAAATACACCTACACAAATACTTGCTCACAAGTATTCACAGCAGCATTATTCTTAAGAACCCCAAATTGGAAATAATCCAAAGGTCCACCAACTTGTGAAGAGATAAGTGATTGTGGTATATCTATACAATGTAATATTTATTAGCAATAAAAGGAACAAATTATTGGTGCAACAGCAAAATGGATGCACTTCAAAAACATGATGCTAAGGAAAGAAGACTATATATTATATGATTCCATTTACATGAAATATCTAGAAAAAAGTAGAACCATAGAGAAAGAAAGCAGATCATTGGTTTCCCAGGACAACCAAAGCAGGGACTGATTACAGAGGTAGGAGGGGACTTTTGGGCATGGAGGAGTGTTCTGAAACTAGATCATGGTTGATACTCCCACAACAGTATAGATTTACTGAAAAATCAAAGAATTGTTAACAAAAAACAAAAACAAATTTAAAAAGTTAAGGAAATGGATACATGGGAGGTTTGGAAATAAAGGTAATTCTCTTTTTCTTGGTCTGGGTGGTATATGGTTATTTGGATGTGTTCATTTGATGATAATTTGTGCCCTTATGTATATTTTTCAAACTTAGCATTTATTTCCTTTACTGTATACATGTCTAATTTTAATTTCTTAAAGTTTAAATTAGGAGTTCCTGTTGTAGCTCAGTGGGTTAAGGACACAAACCTTGTCTCTGTGAGGATGCCGGTTCAATCCCTGGCCTCAACGAGTGGGGTTAAGGATCCAGCATTGCTGTGCCTGTGGCATAGGCCAGGAGCTGCAGCTCCAATTTAACCTCTAGCCCAGGAACCTCCATATGCCATGGGTGCAGCCATACAAAGAAAAAAAAAAATGGTAAAAATTTTTAAAAGCTTAAAATAAAAATTTAGCAATTTAGGCAGTTTAAGCCATTCATTGATGAGAGAAAAATCAGGGTGAAGTTTAGTGTCCCACTGATGCCTGCGGGGTCTAAACAATTATAAATGGCCAAGATCACTCATTCTGCCCCCACAGATTAACAGTAAGACGTGTTCCACCCATCGGGTCTGTTAGCCTTCTCTCAGGGGGTCATCTCGCTATATTCTTTGGTTTATTTCTTACCTACTGACTCCTACCTGCTCTGAATCCTATAAGATAGGAGGAGAGGAGGCTGCTTCTCACAGGTTTTTGGGGTTTTTTTTGTCTTTTTGCCATTTATCTAGAGCCTCACCTGCAGCATATGGAGGTTCCCAGGTTAGGGGTCTAACAGGAGCTGCAGCTGCCAGCCTTCGCCACAGCCACAGCAACGCGGGATCCGAACCGCATCTGCAACCTTCACCACAGCTCACGGCAACGCCGGATCCTTAACCCACTGAGCAAGGCCAGGGATCGAACCCACAACCTCATGGTTCTTAGTCAGATTCATTAACCACTGAGCCATGAAGGGAACTCCTCAGTTTTTTTGGTTATTTAAATTGAGATATAGGAAGTTCCCTTCGTGGCTCAGTGGTTAATGAATCCGACTAAGAACCATGAGGTTGTGGGTTCGATCCCTGGCCTTGCTCAGTGGGTTAAGGATCCAGCATTGCTGTGAGCTGTGGTGTAGGTTGCAGACACGGCTCGGATCCCGCATTGCTGTGGCTGTGGCAAAGGCCGGCAGCTGCAGCTCCTGTTAGACCCCTAACCTGGGAACCTCCATATGCCACGGGTGCGGCCCCAGATAAGGCAAAAAGACAAAATAATAATAATAATAATAATAATAAAATTGAGATATAACTTGCATAAGTAAAGAAGTCTTAACTTGCATAGCTCAGGGGGGTTTTACATGTGTATACACCTGGGTAGCCATTAATCTAGACTGAGACAGAGAATATTTTCAAAACTCCAGGAGCTCCTTTGTGTCCCTCTCAGTCAACAGACCCCCACTAAGTGTAACCACTGAACCCCAGACCCACCAGATATAAAATCCTGGTTTCAATCATCATAGATTACTTCTGCCTGTTTTTGAACTTCATGTATGGATCCAGATAGTATGCACACTTTTATGTCTGACTTCTTTCATTTCAACATTTTGTTGGTGAGATTCATCCATGCTGCTGCTTTCTACTAGTAGTTCACTCTTTTTCGTTGCTGTGTTGTATTCCACTGTGTGATTATATCACAATTTAATTTTTTTGTTGTTGCACCAGAACTTTTGGAAATTCCTGGGCCAAGACTCAGATCTGAGCCACAGCTGTGACCTATGCCACAGCTTCAGCAACACTGGATCCTTAACCTGCTACACCACGGTGGGAACTCTCTATCGCAATTTATTTTGATGGGCATTAGATTGTCTCTAGTTTGGGGCTTCACAAATTAAAGTGTACATGTCTTTTGGTGGACATAATGTTCATATCTGTTGTCATCTAATGATATTTTACACTAGGTCTTAATAAAGTACAGCCCTAGACCAGAGTAGGCCTTTGGACTTACAACACCTGCTCTCTATCCCACAAGGGCAACCCCAAAATCCTATGATAGGTAGTCATTTTGAAAACAGAAAACAATATCTATTTTGCAAGTCTGTATAAGGTCTAAATAAGAAGGAATCCATGGGAGTTCCCGTCATGATTCAGTGGTAATGAACCCAACTAGTATCCGTGAGGACATGGGTTCAATCCCTGGCCTTGCTCAGTGGGTTAAAGATCCAGTGTTGCCGTGAGCTGTGGTGTAGGTCACAGAAGCGGCTCGGATCCCATGTTGCTATGGCTGTGGCATAGGCTGGCAGCTATAGCTCTGATTCAATCCATAGCCTTGGAACTTCCATATGCTGTGGATGAGGCCCTAAAAAGACAAAAAAGAAGAAGAAGAACAAGAAGGAATCCATGAAGACTCAGCACAAATTGAAATCCATCATGTCTTTTCTTAGCTATGCAAGACTTATCACGTAACGGAGTTCTTATTGTGGCTCAGTGCCTAACGAACCAGACCAGCATCCATGAGGCTGCAGGTTTGATCCCTAGCCTCACTCAGTGGGCTAAGGATCTGGCGTTGCCATAAGCCGTGGTGTGGGTCACAGACTTGGCTCAGATCCTGCATTCCTGTGGCTGTGATGTAGGCCATCAGCTGCAGCTCCAATTTGACCCCTAGCCTGGGAACCTCCATATGCTGTGGGTGCGGCCCTAAAAAGACAAAAACAAAGACTTATCATGTCATAAGTGAGTAAGTCCAGCCTTTTCTCCAGCCTTCATAACTACTGATGCTTTTAGATACTTAGGGAATTCTCAAAGAACTGTAAACTATTTGTTGATAATGTAAAGGATTTGCTACAATCACTAATTTTTCTATAGGGTCCTAAGCGAAGAGGAGGGACAAAGATAATGATAATGACTCCAAAATATTGGCCAGTCCTAGAGAAAATTGTGAAGTAGGCTAGGTGTCTTTAAGCATCTTCCCTACCCATGCTCTCATCTTCTTTGGAATATTTTGTTCCCTGTGACCACTCCCCCAAAGTTTTGCTTAGCATCAGGTGCCCTAGACCCTCATGATGCCCTGGACTCTTCCAATCTACCCATCTCAGGTAATGCTCAAACTCTGAATCCGCCTGGACTTCTACAGTGCTTGCCTTTGGGGCTTGGCTTTCTTCCAAATGACAGGAAAGCTGAGAAACTTACATAATTTATGTGATCCCTTCCCCCCGGATGTTATAAAAAGAGTCTTTTAGGAAGAAAGCCGGAGTTAAAAAGAGCTATTTTAATGGTGGAAAATCTGGCTGGGGAGATGTTCTCCAGGGAACCACAGGGCTGCGCGTCTAGCTGGGTCTGGCACAGCTCAGCAGGTTCTGCATTTCATTGCAGATGTTTGGTTTGGAAAGTCCCTAGGCTCTTTGGCTCCTGGAATCCTCTCTCACCATGGAGCATCTCTGTGGGAGGATAGAACTCATCAATTACATTCCCCAAATGTCAGGCTCCTGCTATGTGACCCCAGGAGAACCTTGTTTTGCATCCACTTCACAGAAAAGGACTCCACATTTGCTGGATAAAAGCTGGAACTGTCGGGCAAAGGTCCCCCCTGATGCTGAGAGTTCCCAAAGAAGGCTATAAATTGCAATAAAAATGTCACCCCCATCCTCCGGATGTTTGTCTTTTCACCCTTCCTTCTTCTCTTTCCTACAGTCTCTAAAGAGAGTCTTGGAGGGGATGTAATTCACCAACCAGAAACACAATTATATTTAACTTTCTCCATTAGTTGCCATTTCAACTATTTGAAACCAGAAGTTGAGATCCCTGGAAGAGGTCACAGAATCACTCAGGTTCAGACTCATAAAATTACTTGTACTTTCCAGAACCTGCCACGTCTTTAGATCTGCTGCTCCCTTCCAAAATAACCAAGCAAACTAGAAAATATTTCCAGAGAATGTAATTCAATTTAGAACTGGTTTCATATGCTCAAGGCTTGACCCTGAGATTTAGGAGAGAGGGAAACTGGTAACACTCACTGTCATCTCTGCCTTTGAGGAGCTTTCCATCTTTTTGAGGTTGGTACTAGTCTTGGTCACCTCCCTGCCCATGTCAGATCCTTTCAAACCCCACCCAGCTCTCCAATAGTGTGCTGGTGACTACTTTCATTCAAACCCCTCCAATTGCACCCCTTCAAAGGTTCATGGGTGAAAGAGTATGGCGCATGCATGGAATTTCAAGAAATCCAGCATAGCTGGAACAAAGTGCATACATGGTGGAAAGGAGCTGAGGCAGTGATGGGAAGCAGTGGGGCTAGAAGTCTTGGCAGGAGCCAGATCTTGAAAGACCTCCCAATCACAAAAAGGAGGGTTTCCTGATGGTAAGCAGTAGCCATAAGAGAGTTTGAGAAGGGGAAAGACTCAATCAGATTTCTGTTTTAAAAGCTTCCTCTTGATACAGTGTGGAAAGTTGCTCAGAAGAGGGCTAGGCTGGAGGCAGGAAGTCCAGTTGGCTATTACATGTTCTCAATCCTGGCTGCATATGAGAGCCACCTGGGAACCTTTTAAAGAAACATGCAGAGGTGGAACCCAGACACCACTTTTTTTTTCTTCCAGCTCCCCAGTAATTGTCATGTGCAATCAGTGCCGAGATCCATACCGTTAGAGGTACTGGATTATGTTCAGTATGGCTGGAGTATAGAGGGATGTGGAAATAGGCAGGAAAGACATGCAGGGAGTCCCTGTGTCCTGTGGGCAGTGATCAGACTGTTCTGTTTTCTCTGATTCACACTCATTTTGGCCAAACTGCTATTTGTTTTTGTTTTTTGTTTTTTGGCCACGCCCATGGTGTACAGAAATTCCTGGGCCAGGGATCCCACACCATATCATAGACCCATGCCAGTGACAGTGCCTTATCTTCAACCTGTTGAGCCACCAGGGAACTCCAACCTAACTGGGCTTTTTTTTTTAATTCTTTCTTTTTAGGGCCACACCTGAGGCCTATGGACATTGCCAGGCTAGGGGTCAAATTGGGGCTGCAGCTGCCTACACCACAGCCACAGCAATGCTAGCTCTGACCTAAATCTGTGACCTATGCCGCAGCTTTCAGCAATGCCCTATCCTTAACCTACTCAGGGATCAAACCCACATCCTCATGGACACTATGTTGGGTTCCAAACCCACTCAGTCACAACGGGAACTCCCCCTCAAGCTCTTTCACATTCCTGTAATCGTCACACTCTTGAAAACAATTTTTTTAAAGAATGGATGCTTTTCACCAATGAATTTTCAGAAATAAAATCAAAATAACAACATAGGATGAAAATAGAATTGAACTAGGAGGGTAAAGATCTAGATTTAAATTTTAAGTGACTTTGACACTGATCCCCTTATCTCTGCTGTCCTTCTCTGTAAAATGGAAATAATATCAAATTCTCCTACATGCCTCACAGTGACATTGTGAAGATCAAATAAAAATATATGATAGCTGCTTTGTAAACTGCAAAGTGACTCATAGATGTAAAGAACTATAGTTATTCACTTATTTCCCCCCACTCATACTTGTTCCTGCTGTGTTTGGCTTGGGGATATAAAATTGAACAAGACAGTCCCTAGGCGTCTATAATCTGCTCTAAGTACTAGTGATATAAAGAGACAATTATAGATATATACCCAAAATAATTAAAGACAGAGACTCGAACACATACTTGTATGCCAGTGTTCGTAGAAGCATTACTTAACAATAGCCAAAAGCTGGAGACAATCCAAGTGTCCATCAACAGATAAATAGGTAATCAAAATGTGGTAGGTACATACAATGAAATACTATTCTGCCATGAAGAGGAAATACTATTCTGCCATGAAGAGGAATTAAGCTCTGATACATGTGTAAACCTTGAAAAGATTATGTCAAGTGAAATCAGCCAGACACAAAAGAAAAACTGTTGAATGCTTCTACTTTTTTTTTTTTTTTTGTCTTTTTGCCTTTATCTAGAGCCGCACCCGCGGCATATGGAGGTTCCCAGGCTAGGGGTCTAACAGGAGCTGTAGCCACCGGCCTACACCACAGCCACAGCAACGCGGGATCCGAGCCGCGTCTGCAACCTTCACCATAGCTCATGGCAACGCCGGATCCTTAACTCACTGAGCAAGGCCAGGGATCGAACCCGCAACCTCATGGTTCTTAGTCGGATTTGTTTACCACTGAGCCACAAAGGGAACTCCTTGAATGCTTCTACGTAAATGAAACATCTAAAATAGGCAAATTAATAGAGACAGAAAGTAGGTTAGAGGTGAGGGACTGGAAATGAGGGTGAGATCAGGAGCTGCTGCTTAATGAGTACAGAGTTTCTATGTGGGGTGGTGATAATATTTTGGAAACCATGGTAATTGTTGCACGGCCTCGTATTTAATTAAAGTCACAAAACTGTACTGTACTGTCACTAAACTGTTAAAAATGGTTGGTTTCGGAGTTCCCATTGTGACTCAGCAGAAACGAATCTGACTAGCATCCATGAGGATGCAGGTTCGATCCCTGGCATCACTCAGTGGGTTAAGGATCCGGTGTTGCCATGAGCTGTGGTGTAGGTCGCAGACACGGTGTAGGTCGCAGGCACAGCTCAGATCTGGCGTTGCTATGGCTGTGGCGTAGGCCAGCAGCTACAGCTCTAATTCGACCCCTAGCCTAGGAATCTCCATATGCCCTGGGGGCGGCCCTAAAAAGACCAAAAAAGAAACAAAACAAAACATTAGTTTGGCAGGTTTTACATTTTGTATTTTTAGCACACTGAAAAAGAATAAGTAAGTAAATGGATTAGAGTTCAACTGGAGACAACAGAGAAAGAACAACAGAGCAAACCTAGAATATAATAAAAATAATAAGAATAAAAGCTGAAATTAATGAAATAGAAAACAAAGGAACAACCAAGAAAGTCAAGGAGCAAAAAGCTCATTCGGTGGAAGAGGAAAGCTAATAAATAAATATAGACAAACAAACACAAAGAAATAGTTAAAACAAAATGTGATAAAGGAGTTGCACTTGTGAAATGTTATAAAAAAAAAAAAAACTCCTAAATGCAGAGGGAAGTTGAGTTCTTCACAGAGTTTTGTTGTGGAATCGTGAACTTGGCAGAAGGAGTTTTCTAGAAAGTGTGCATTCATGCCTGTATCTGCCTGTCTGTCTGCCACCGTGGTTGTTCTAGACACCGTGGTAACCCCTCCCTAGCCCAGCATCTCAGACCAGGGTGCTTATGGAACGTTTTCTATATGAATAAACATCTTCACTGTCTTATTCTTCATTGAGTCTTTTGTCTGTCTCCAGGAATTTTAAAATATAACATTTCCTAAGCCCTTTACCTATAACTTTCAGATTTGTCCGATTCCATAGTCCAGTCTCTCATGACAAAAGCAGGGTGATGCTATTTTCCTAAAGACCCTACCTTGGAGGCTTCCAACATTTTTTCCATTTCACCTGGAAACACTGAGACCGGAATAGAAAGCTAACATTGATAATGCCTGTTGGAAAGAAAACTGAAATTCATGTGTAACAGTAGCTACCCAAATACCTTAAAGATACATGTGAAGGTGCAATGTGCCTACCTTCTGCCCTAACTTTTGGGTATTGGTGTATGTGTGCACGTTTGAGGTGCCCGGAGAAGGTTCTATCGCCACATTAGGGTTGCAATCATGGCTGTGCAGTTTGTCCTGGCAGAGGTGGTGAGGAGGGCTGTATTCTGCATACTAAGCTATGCACCCCAGGGCTTTGTCCACCCAGATGAAAGAAGCCTTTTTTTTTTTTTTTTGGCACAAACGCATCAGTGAGGGGCTAATTGCAGTCCTATGTCCTCGGCTGTCATCACTGTGCTGGGGGAAGAGTCATTCCTGAGAGTCTTCCTGGCTGTGCCTTCAAAAGAGCTCCCTTAATTCTCTTCAGCTTCAAGGCATCCTTTCAGAGGATCTTTTCAATCACTTAGGTGGATGAGTAACACATTACTGGCAAATTACAGACTGAGAATTAACCTCTGGTAGGAGACCTTCTGAGTCCTGTAAAAAGGCAAAGATAAGCTTTAGTTTCTCCCATGCTTCTTGTGGCCCTGTTGTTGCTTTTTCTGCCACTAGATGGCAACCTCTCCCAGGTACTAGAAAGCGACTACAGGGGAAATGGAGGAAGCGGGATGCAGGGGCTGTCTGTGTAGAAAGGACTTCAGTTTGATCCCATCTTTTTTTATTATGTGATTTGGAAATACCTTATCATCCTGTCATGTAATTTTATTAAATGGAATCGAAGGTTCACAGTCCTCACCAAGCTCATATAGAGCCTCCAATTTTCTTGTTCATCTGAATCTGTTTCCATCTGTAGATGTTTTGGTGTTTTTTTCCCTTTTTTTTTTCTAAGGGCTGCACCTGCACATATGGAGATTCCCAGGTTAGGGGTCCAATCAGAGCTACAGTTGCCGGCCTACACCACAGCCACAGCAACGTGGGATCTGAGCCATATCTGCAACCTACACCACAGCTCACAGCAACGTCATAACCTTAACCCACCGAGCAAGGCCAGAGATGGAAACTGCGTCCTCATAGATACCAATAGGTTCATTACTACGGCCACAAGGGGAACTCCTGCAGATGTTTTAATCTGGGAGACACAGGTCAAGGCACAGGGAATTCAATTCCCTGAAAACTAGTATTTTTGGGAAATACTAGAGGCCCTTATTGATAACATCATGGGATGCTGTTTTGTAAATTCTGATTCCAACAATAGCTAATAATCATTTTAGCATTCTTCTCTTTTAACTGGGGCATAATTTACATTATACTTAAAGGTACAATTTTTAAGTGTAATCTTCAGTGTATTTTAACAAATATATACACCAGTGTAACTACTACCCTAATTAGGATTTTTAATGTTTCCATTATGATGGTAAGGTCTTCTGTCTGTCTTTAAAGTCAATCCTGGGAGTTCCCGCTTGGCTTGGGTCACTGCTGTGGCTCAGGGCCACAAAATACTCAATACTCATGACCTGAAGAAGGCTTAAAGCTGAGCAGAGAACAAACAGTACATTGAGTGGAGAGTACGTGACCTTGAGGATAATGTGCACTGAAAGATGCTAAATGCAACTCTTAGTTACTCACAGCCTTATCTTTTTGTGTTTTCCTGGTAAAATAATGCAGCCATTTATTTTTAAGAAAGAAGTGGCATTTAAGAACTGGTCCTTTTTTTTTTTAAGTATAGTTGATGTTACAATGTGTTAGTTTCACATATACAGCAAAATGACTTATATATATATATATATATATTCATTCCTTTTCAGATATTTTTTTCCTTATAGGTTTTTTCAAGATATCGAATACAGTTCCCTGTGCTATACAATTGTCCTCACCATTTATCTATTTTATATATAGTAATGTGTATCCGTTAATCCCAAACTCCTAGTTTATCCCTCTGCTGCCTTTCCGCTTTGGTAACCACAAATTCATTTTCTCTGTCTGTGAATCTATTTCTGTTTTGTAAATAAGTTTATTTGTATCTTTTTCTTTTTTTTTTTTTTTTTAAGTTTTCAGTCTAGGGGTCAAATCAGAGCTATAGCCGCTAGCCTACACCACAGCCACAGCAATGCAGGATCCAGGCCACACCTGTGACCCACACTACAGTTCATGGCAACTCTGGATCCTTAAGCCACTGAGCAAGGCCAGGGATCGAACTGTCCTCACAGACACTAGATTCATTTCTTGCGCCACGACGGGAACTCCATTTTTTTTTTAATTTTTTTTTTAGATTCCAAATATGAGATATCATATGATTTTATCTTTCTCTGTCTGACTTGACTTCACTGAGTATGACCATCTCTGGGCTCACCCGTGTTACCACAGAGAGAACCAGTTCGTTTCACTCAGCATTTTAATGGTATTTTCTTTCAGATACGTAAATACATGAAATATGAAACTCTCTAAAATATGTTTAGTCATTGCTTCACAATTTTTTTTTGGTCTTTTTGCCTTATTTGGGCCGCTCCCGCGGCATAGGGGTCCCAGGCTAGCGGTCTAACAGGAGCTGTAGCTCCCTGCCTTCGCCACAGCCACAGCAACGCGGGATCCGAGCTGAGTCTGCAAACTACACCACAGCTCACGGCAACGCCGGATCCTTAACCCACTGAGCAAGGCCAGGGATCGAACCTGCAACCTCATGGTTTTTAGTTGGATTCGTTAACCACTGAGCCACAATGAGAACTCCTGCTTCGCAATTTGTTCTCATAACTTTTTTTTACTATGCAGTTGTTAGGCTGCAGCTGAGAAAATTTTCAAAATTCTTCAGTGAAATCACTGATTTGTTTGAAATCAATTTTTCCTGAAGAACCAGTCAAAGTATTCTTCAGCCCAGGAGTTTGAATTATTTATCAGCCTGCACTGATAGAGAAATGCAGTGATTTCTACTATGAGATGCTTTCTTTATTGTAAACTTTTTATGGGAGAATAGCACACATATGGAAAAGTGCACAGCTCAATGAATTTGCACAAAGTCATCAGCACCCAGATCAAGTAAAAGATTACCAGAACCCCAGAAGTCCTTCTAGTCTCTCCAAAAGTAGCCATTACTTTGACTTCTAAAAATATAGATGAATTTTGCCTGCTTTTGAACTTTCCACATAAATAGTATCAGCTGTTTGGTGCTGTTTCCTGCTTGGATTCTATCACTCAATGTTGTATTTAAGACATTCATGCTGTTGTGCCTTAATTTGTTGTTTTTCTGGCTTGTATAGTATTCCGTTGTGACACCATACCACAATTTATATGGCCACACCTGTGGCATACGGAAGTTCCCGGGCTAGGGGTCAAACCTGAGCTGCAGCTGCTGGCCTACGATGCAGCTTTGGCAACGCTGGATCCTTAACCCACTGAGCGAGGCCAGGGTTCGAACCCGTATCCTCATGGACACAATATCTGGTTCTTAACCCACTGAGACACAACTATCTCCCTGTCCATTCCATTGATGGACCTATATATTGTTTCCAGTTATTGGCTATGACAAATAATGCTGCTATAAAAATTTTTGAAAATATCTCGATGCACATTACCTCCGCATCGCTGAGTCACTTGTTCAGCTTAAATTGATGCTGCCAAACTGCTTCCCATTGTGGGTGTACTTATTACACTCCCATCATCAGTGTATGAGAGTAGTGCTTGATTTGATAACTTTTGCTAGAACTGGTCTTTTTCGTTTTAGGCATTATGGTGTGTGTAGTGGTCTCTTACCAGGGCTTTATTTAATTTGTATTTCTCTCTCTCTTTCTGTGTGTGTGTGTGTGTGTGTGTGTGTGTGTGTTTAGGGCTGCACCCTCGGCATGTGGAGGTTCCCAGGCTAGGGATCGATTGAATCGGAGCTATAGCTGTCTCTGAAATTTGGATATGTGCTGGTACTATGTTATAATTTTTTTTCTAGTTGTTATTTCAAAATGTTATATGTCACAACAGTAGCCAAGTTTCTTTGTCAATCTGCATTGTAATCAAATTTAAATATGCCTTAAGTCTTTTGTCATTACAACAGTTAATAGCTTTACTCTGATGCCTTTGCAAAAATGCCTCCTCTTCAAGATCTATAGAAAGGACTTTTTAAGAAATTCAAGTTTCTGACTTCTAGACCTTAATAATGAGCTGGGTAAGAACTAAAGAATTCTAAAGGGAAATCTGGTAAATTTATAAACTGTTAACGAAAGGATTAGTTACACTGGACTGAATGAACTGGCAAATGTGGTTGTAATTTTATGATTTCTATTTGAAATAGTATTGGCTTTTACTCTTTGTTTTCCAGGTATAAAGAAACTCTCCCCATCAAGCAGTTTGGTAACTTATACCTTTGTAAGCAAAATTGAAACATTTCTCTCTTCTCTCGACCTGATCCCTTCAGAGACTGGAAACTCTTAGGTTCTCAGCAGCTTTATCAACCCCAAGACACCGCTCCGAGGCAGTGAGGGAGGAGCTAGGATATGTAAGCATTTTTGCAACAAAGGGCAGGGAGCAGGAACAAAAGAGGCTTGGGCTCACTGAAATCATTCCTTTGATGTGCACCTCCACCATCAGGGCCAGTATCCGAGTTTTCACACCCTGCAGGCCCTCACCCTCGGAGATGACTGCATTCACAAATGATCGTGACATTCTTTTTTTAAAAATGTATTTATATTTATTTATTTTTTCCTTTTTAGGGCCTCACCCGCAGCATATGGAAGTTCCTAGGCTAGGGGTCGAATCAGAGCTGCATCTGCACCGCAGCCACAGCAACTCAGGATCCGAGCCGCATCTGCTGCCTACACCACAGCTCATGGCAATGCCGGATCCTTAACCCACTGAGTGAGGCCAGGGATCGAACCTGCATCCTCATGGATGCTGGTCAGATTCATAAAACGCCGAGCCATGATGGGAACTCCGACTGTGACATTCTTTATCCTTAACTCCAGACCAGGCTGAAATACCACCCAAGGAGGAAAAGGGGAAATATACAACAAAGGTAAAGGGGAGGTGCATGCAGCACACACACACATTTTACAAAGGTTTGTGGCTGATCTCCTGAAGGTCACTACCAGTTGCAAGGAGTAGACATCACCATGAAGGATTTTAGTGTTTTTCTAGATATGAGGAGATGATACAAGAATTGGGCACATAAATTCTTCTAAAAATATCTAGCTGAAGGCATGTTGCTCCAGTTTTCCCAGAGCAGAGTGCCTCAGTCCTGGTCTCCACCCTGAGCTCCATTCAGAGGGTGCTGCGGGTTGGGAGCTGCGGCGGGTGGCTCACGTTTTACTCCACGTGGAGACTGATGGCAGGTGCCAAACTTCCATTCACGGTGATCATACCGAGATCTCCTGACTCCAGCTTTGATGACTAAAACTCCCCCAAGAAAGAAGAATGTATGTTCACCTCCAACCCTGATTCTTACCCAGAAACCTGTTTTTCTCCTTTTAACTATGAAACTTCCCGTACTCCTTCCCAGAGGGAGGGGGAGGGCACAGTCTTTAAGGCATTAGCCTGCTGTGACCCTCCTTTGCCTGGCAAAGCAATAAAGCTGTTTTTTTTTCTCCTTTACCCAAAACTCTGTCTCTGCATTTCAATTTGGCACCTGCAGACAGAGGCCAAATTCTGGCAACACCTCCCCCTCACCTTTATCATATCCTGATATTCCCCCTTTTCCTTCTTGGGTGGTATTTCAGCGGGTCTGTAGTTAAGGATAAAACAAAGAATGTCACAGTCTTCTGTGAATGCAGTGAGGCCCGGTGAGTCCTGTAGGCCGTGAAAACTCGGGATACTGGCCCTGATGGCGGAGGTGCACATCAAAGGAATGATTTCGGTGAGCCCAGGCCTCTTTTGTTCCTGCTCCCTGCCCTTTGTTGCAAAAACTCTTATATATCCTAGCTCCTCTCTCACCGCCTCGGAGCAATTTCTCAGGGCTACTTAAGATGCTCTCTCCCGGGGCTTAAGTCCTAATTTTGCCCCAAATAAAACTTAACTCTCAACTTTCAGGTTGCACTTTTTTCCTTTTTTTAGGGTCACACCCACTCATATGAGGGGTCCCAGGCTAGAGGTCCAATCTGAGCTACAGCTGCCGGCCTACACCACAGCTCACAGCAACTCCGCATCCTTAACCCACTGAGCGAGGCCAGGGGTCAAACCCACAACCCCATGGTTCCTAGTTGGATTCCGTTCCACTGCGCCATGACAGGAACTCCAAGGTTGCATATTTTTTAAGTCAGGTATATATGCAAGCAGTAGGAAAAGTACAAGCTAGAAGAGCAGATTTTTTTTTTTAAGGTTAACAGTCTTGCAGGAAAGCCTCTGAGTGGCGTGAAAGGTGGGGGTGGTCACTTCCCTGGAGCCCGTGATCTGCAAATACATTGTTATTTGATTGTCGAACCATGCCGGAGTTTATATTGACGAAATGCAAATGATTAACTTCCCTGTGGTCAAATCAGCTGTCTCTCCTGCTTCAGCTGCAACATCTCCTGGTAACCAAAACAGGTTTTAGAGAAGAAAAAAAAAAAAAAAAAAGACATTCCTCTTGTGGGGCATGGAAAAAGGAAAAGAGCAAGTGCTGCAGGTTTTTCTCTGATGCATTTCCTATAGAATTATTTGAATTCCTAAGGGAGTGGGGTTCATAGAGGATTCATTGCCATGGCTTACGGTGTCTGTTAGGGGACATAAGGTTATGACAGCCTAATATCAAAAAGCGAGGTAAATTGGGCAACGCCTCTTTCCCAACCCCAGTGACATTCATACAGATTATAACAGTGCCAAAAGAGGACCCCAACCCAAAATTGTGCTAATCTAGGCATATTGCTCACCTGCTGGGCCTTGTTGGGCTTTATATTTCTTAAGCACCCAGGCTGGAGGTGAAGCAAGTTGTGTCACCTCCTCCAGGGATACAGTGATCTGCTGGCTCAGGTTTGAGGTGGTGGAAAAGGGAAGGCCAGTGCTAATCAATGAAGCTAGAAGTGTCACTGCCATTGGATAGGGGCTGTCCCCAAGCAGACCCATCTCCCCGCCTAGCCTATCTCCTTCTCACTGTTCTTTGTTCTTTCCTTCATTCTCAATTTACCAGACTGGGAACACAGGTTTTCTTATTCTTTCTTTCTTTCCTTCCTTCCTCCCTCTTTCTCTCTTTTTCTTTCTTTCTTCCTTCCTTCCTCCCCTTCCTTCCTTCTTTCTTTCTCTTATTTTTCAAATGGCCACACCCACAGCATATGGAAGTTCCTGGGCCAGGGATTTAACCTGAGCCACAGCTGAGGCAACACTGGATCCCTTTATTTTATTTATTTATTTATTTTTTGCCATTTTGTCATTTTAGGGCTGCACCCGTGGCGTGTGCAAGTTCCCAGGCTAGGGGTCTAACAGGAGCTGTAGCCGCCAGCCTATATCACAGCCACAGCAACACAAGATCCGAGCCGCATCTGCGACCTACACCACAGCTCACGGCAACGCCGGATCATTAACCCACTGAGCAAGGGCAGGGATCGAACCCGCAACCTCATGGTTCCTAATAGGATTTGTTTCTGCTGCGTTTCCTGTATGTGTCTTTTTAGGGCCACACAGGAAGCGTAAGTGACTTTCCTAAGGTCACCAGCTAAGATTCAAACCCTATTTTTATTTTGGAATTTTATGAACTTTTCTTTGCAGATAAATATCTCGTCAGTTTTTGTGAATATTCAGTAGAAGCTTGAAAAGAACTTGCTTTCTCTGTAGAACATTCTACATTAGAAATAATATTATTCCAATGATGTCTATGTTTTTTGATCTGTTTGGTCTATCAAAGTCATAGCAGAAATAGCTTAAAACTTACTTTTGCTTCATATTGTAAAACTTACTTTGCTTCATATTGTAAAACTAGTTCCTTCTTCTGCCTCTTAGAGGCTGTTCTCTTTTCTTACAGAATTTTTTCATGGGTTTATATCCTATTTGATGCTTACTCATCCTCAAATGATAAAAGTTTTATCCATGCTTTGCATTTGTTCCCAAGCAGGATGAGATAATTCTTGGCTCACGGCCTGACTCTTTGGGTGATATTAGAAGCTCCTTCACATATTTTAGGTTGGAGGATTGATTACCTTCCCACAGCCTGTAAAGATTGTGCAGAGAGCCATCTGGCAAGGAATGTCACCCCTGCAAAGTTTCTTCTTAATGTTTTGCAAAACCACTGTCCCAGGGGGCCGTAGGTTATCTGGCCTTTGTCCTTGCCTCCTTCCTGGCCAGCGGCCAGACTGGATATCAACGAGCTTGCCGCTCAGAGTAAAACTTCCCCCTGTACGTGCTGTAGGCTATTTCAGTGAGTATTGGGAATGGAGATTCAAAAGTCTAGGCCAAAAGTGTTAGACAATCTAGTCTATCTAGGAGTGTTCTGATAATCTATTGCACCATAGAATAACCCCCACATTTCATGGTATGAAGCAGTGGCAGCCATTTACCACTGTCATCTCCCATGAGTCTAGAGACTGGCTGGACTCAGCTAGGTGGTTCTCACTCAGAGTCTCTCACCTGGCTGCCATGAGACAGGGGTCATCTGGCTTCTTCATTTGCATGTCTGCCACTGGGGCTGGGAAAGTTCAAACTGCTGGGGCTTAAAGAGCAGGGGCTCCTCCAACTATCTTTCTTCACAAGGTCTGTCTACGTGGTCTCTGCCTGAGGTGGCTTCAGGGCAGCTGTACTTGTACATGGCTGTTTATACTGTATGATTTCACTTACATGTGGAATCTAAAGAACAAAACAAACGCACAAACATAACAAAATGGAATCAGAGTTATAGATATAGAAAACAAACTGGTGGTTACCAGAGGGGAGGCGCTGGAGAGAGGAAAGAAATAGATGAGGGAGATAAAGAGGTACAAACTTCCTGCTGCAAAATCCACGAGTCACGGATACTAAATGTACAGTGTGGGGAATATAGTCAATAATTAAGTGATATCTTTGAATGGTGACATATCCTAACTAGACTTATGGTGATCATTTTGAAATATATAGGAAAAAAATCAGAGTTCCCATCGTGGCTCAGTGGTTAACGACCCCGACTAGCATTCCTGTGGTTGTGGGTTCGCTCCCTGGCCTCACTCAGTGGGTTAAGAATCTGGCGTTGCTGTGAGCTGTGGTGTAGGTCGCAGACGCGGTTTGGATGCTACCTTGCTGTGGCTGTGGTGTAGGCCAGCAGCTACAGCTCTGATTGGACCCCTAGCCTGGGAACCTCCATATGCTGCCGGTGCAGCCCTAAAAAAACAAAAAGACAAAAAAGAAAAAAATCACTATGTTGTATAACAGGAACTAACATAGTGTTGTATGTCAATTATACTTCAAAAACAAATGAGCAGGCGTTCTCTTGTGGTGCAGCAGGTTAAGGATCCAGTGTCACTGCAGTGGCTGGGGTTGTTGCTTTGCTTCAAGTTTAATTCCAGGTCCAGGAATTTGATATGCTTCAGGTGGAGCCAGAAAAAAAAAAACAAAAACAAAAACAAACAAACAAATTTTGGGGAAAAAAAGACCAAATTTGTAGTTACCAGAGGTGAGGGAGAGCGTTGGGATAAGGAATTGGAAGAAGACAGTCAAGAGGTACTACAAAATTCCAATTATAAGATAAATAAGTGCTAGGGATGATAAATATAATTAATGCTGGTGTATTTGTTTTGCTTTTTTTTAAGAGCCACACCACAGTACATGGAGGTTCCCAGGCTAGGGGTCGAATGGGAGCTGTAGATGCCAGCCTGCACCACAGCCACAGCAATGCGGGATCCAAGCCGCATCTGCGACCTACACCACAGCTCAGGGCAATGCCAGATCCTTAACCCACTGAGCGAGGCCAGGGATTGAACCTGCAACCTCATGGTTACTAGTTGGATCCGTTTCCTCTGTAACCACAACAGGAACTCCAACACTGCTGTATGTTATACATGAAAGTTGCTAAGAGAGTAAATCCTCAGAGTTCTCATCATAAAAAATTTCTATTTCTATTTTCTATTTCTTTAATTTGGTATCTATATGAGATGGTTGCTGTTCACTAAACCTTCATGACATATGTAAGTCAAATCATTATGCGGTGCACCTTAAGCCTATACAGTATTTTATGTCAACTATATCTCAATAAAACTGGAAGAAAAATAAAATACAAAAAACTTTAAAAATTAAAATGCGGACTTCCCATTGTGGCACAGCAGAAATGAATCTGACTAGGAACCATGAGGTTGCAGGTTCGATCCTTGGCCTCGCTCAGTGGGTTAAGGATCCAGGGTTGCTGTGAGCTGTGGTGTAGGTTGCAGATGTGGCTCAGATCCTGTGTTGCCGTGGCTGTGGCGTAGGCCAGCAGCTGTAGCTCCAACTGGACTCCTAGCATGGGAACATCCATATGCTGTGGGTTTGGCCCTAAAAAGCAAAATTAATAAATTAATTAATTTAATTAAAATGCTGCCTAGAAGCTCCATATGCCTGTGTAGGTGGGTGTGGCTTGGCTATGGTGAATTCACTAAAGGGTTGCTCCAGTTTCACCGATGACAGTCTCTTTAGGCCTTTACTCTTCCCCAGAGAAGAATATTCCAAACTCATCTTGATTGTAGGAGACAAGTGAATGAGCAGCTCCATAATCATCATAGTAGTTTGCATATAGGTCTGTAATCTCAGTGTCATTCCCCCAGTCTTGCTTGGTAGATTAAATTTGGCTGCAATTTTTTTGCTAACCTCTCCATTCAGGGATGGAGCTGAATTCCTCTTTCTTGAATATGGGCTGGCTTTGGTGACTTCCATGACCTACATAGAATGCAGCAGAAATAACCTTCATGGGCTGCCAAGCCTAGATAATAAGCCTAGTAACTTTTGCTGGAATCTCTTGGACTATCCTTTTTGGATGTCCTGAGCTTCCCTATAGGAAATCCAACTACTCTGAAACTGCCACAGGGAGAGGGCACATGTAGGTGCTCTGGTCAACAGTGCCAGCTGAGATCAGCCTTCCAGCTCCCTTTACCATGGATGGTGCCAGACATGTGACTGAATCCTCCAGACCAGCACATATGCCAGCTGAATACCAACAAGAGACTTTTTAAAAAAGTCTTATCTGGTGTGTGTGTATGTGTGTGTGTGTGTGTAAAAGTTCCTGGTACACAACATAGTGACTTGATATTTCTATACCTTTCAAAATGATCACCTTGATAAGTCTAGTTGTCTTCCGTCATCATAAAAAGATATTCCAGAGTTCCCGTTGTGGCACAGTGGGTTAAGAACCCAGCTAATACCCATGAGGACATGGATTTGATCCCTGGCCTCGATCGGTGGGTTAAGGATCTAGCATTGCTCTGAGCTGTGGTGTAGGTCACAGGCTCAGCTTGGATCTGGCGTTGCTGTGGCTGTGGCGTAGGCCGGCAGCTGCAGCTGATTCAACCTTAGCCTGGGAATTTCCATATGCCATCTGGTGCGGCCCTAAAAAATAAAGGAAAAGAAAAAAAAGATATTCATATTACTGACTATAATTCCCCACACTGTACATTGCATACTTGTGACTCATTTATTTGTATCTGCAAGTCTGTACCTCTTAATCTCCCTCATCTATTTCTCTCCTTCCCCCACCCACCTCCCCTCAAGCAAACATTCTCTGTATCTACGGCCCTGTTTCTTCTGGTTATGTTTGTTCATTTGTTTTGTCTTTTAAGATTCCACATATAAGTGAAATCATATAGCATTTGTCTTTCTCTGATTTATTTCACTTAACGTGGTACCCTATAGGTCCACCCGTGTTATGACAAACGGCAAGATTTCATTCTTTTCTGTAGCTGAGCAAGATACGTATATACCTTTTTTTCCTCTCATCTGTTGAAGGGCACTTGGGTTGTTCGGGTTGCTCCATATCTTAGCCACTGTAAATAATGCTGCATGGGAGGGGGTGCATATATCTTTTCTCATTAATATTTTTGTTTTCTTTGGATAAATATATCCAGAAGTGGAATTACTGGATTTATATGATAGATCTCTTTTTAATGATTTGAGAAATCTCCATACTGTTTTCCATATTAGCTGCACTAGTTTACATACCCACCAACAGTGCAGTACACGAGGGTTCGCTTTTCTCCACATCCTCACCAACACTTGTTATTTGTTGTCTTTTTGAATAGCCATTCTGACCTGTGTGAGACCAAGTGACTTTTGTTGCTGCCAAAACAACCAAAAGGAGCAGAAGAATTGCCCAGCTAAGCCCTTTATAAATTCAGACCTATAAAATCATGAGATATAATAAAATAGTCATTTTTATAAGTTACCAAATTCTGGGGTGGCCTGTTAGTCAGCCTTAGATAACTTTTTCATTTTTTTGGCTGGACCCATGGCATGTGAAAGTTCCTGGGCCAGGTATCAAACCTGTGCCACAGCAGCAACCCAAGCCACTGGGGTGACAGCACCAGGTCCTTAACCCGCTGCACCACCAGAGAACCCCCAGAATATCCTGATGACACCAGCTATTCCCCATTCCAGAAATCTTCCTTTTTATTCCCTCCAGAGAGTATATTTCTGATTTCCCACCCAAGCAGCAGGGGGCAGTGTCAGCTGTGCAGCGCTGGGAAAGGGATGGAGGAGACTGGCTGCTTCCTGTAGAGACCAACAAAAAATCCTCCTGCTTTTAGTTTTAATTATATATTCACTTTCAGAAACACCTAGTGCAACAATACCTGTGTATCCTGGACAGTTCTACAATATCACCTTGCTTCTTGACTTTCCTTACTCCTGGCTTAGGTGTAAGTTTTCTCGGGTCTGCTAAGTCAGTTATCACCTATCAGCTTTCCAGTTTCCAAATGTTATTTTTCCTCTCTTATTCCCTTGTTCTTATGAGATTAAAAAAAAAAAAATCTGCTATTGCTTTAGTTGGCTTTAAGAGGGAGCTAGGAGGCAAAGCCATGTGTTCATTCCGCTTTCTTAAAAGGCTCCTTTGGGTCTTTAATTTCAACAATTGTATTAATTTTTAAAATACTCATAGATCAGGTTCCCTAGAAGCAGAGCCTGAGATGGGGATTCTTGTGCACGTGCCTTAGGGAGGGTATTCTCAGGAGAACCCAAGTAAGTGAAGCAGGATAGTGCAGAGGAAGAGGCAAAGCACAGACATGGTTTCTGCTGAATTTTATTTATTTATTTGTTTATTTATTTATTGTCTTTTTAGGGCCGCACCCATGGCATATGGAGGTTCCCAGGTTAGGGACTGAATCGGAGCTATAGCCGCTGTCCTACACTACAGCCACAGCAATGCGAACTACACCACAGCTCATGGGCAATGCCAGATTCTTAACTCACTGAGCAAGGCCAGGGATCGAAACTACATCCTCATGGATCTAAGTCAGTTTCATTTCCACTGAGACACAATGGGAACTCCATTTCTGCTGAATTTTAGCCTCAGCCTAAACCCATGGGAGCTCTGGAATATGAAGAGTATCATAGATTTATTCTTGGCCTTTTGTACCCCTGTAAAGTTAGGGTTGACTGTGGCTCACCAACCTACTGTGAGGGCAGTTATGGGGAGAAAGGGAGCTGGGTGCACCCACCTAGTAGCAGCAGGGTCCATCTGCTCCATTTCCAGTGCTGTTTTTATTTATTTTATATATATATATATTTTGAAAGGCTGCATGCCATAGCATGCTGGAAGTTCCTAGGCCAGGGATCAAACCCGTGCCACAGTTGTAACCAGAGCCACAGCAGCGACAATGCCAGATCCTTCACCAGCTGAGCCACAAGGGAACTCCTATTTTATTTGTTTCCTAAGGACTGCCACAGTCTTTCTAATCCCTCTGAGGAAACGAATTATTCTTATTGCATTCTTTTCCCACTGTGTTGTTAATTTTGTTTCCTCCATGTTAGGTCATAAACTGAAGCTCAGAAACTTAAAATTATCAATCAGAGGAAAGGGGCAGAACCAGGGGTAGAATCCAAATCAGGCTGATCCTCAAACCCATGCTCTTAACCATATTAAACTACCTGCTTTAGCTGCATTTTTTTTTTTTTTATCGTTTTAGGGCCCCACCTGCGGCATATGGAGGTTCCCAGGCTAGGGGTCCAATCAGAGCTACAGCTGCTGGCCTACACCACAGCCACAGCAACGCCAGATCTGAGAGAAGTCGCAACCTACGCCATAGCTCACAGCAACCCTGGATCCTTAAGCCACTGAGCAAGGTCAGGAATGAGTGGAACCTGGGTCCTCATGGATGCTACTCAGATTCCTTTCCGCTGAGCCATGACGGGGAACTCCCACCTTTAGCTGAATCTTAATGAGATAATTCAATATTATCTCTCCAGCTCTAAGGGTACTAACCGCCACTTGCATTTTGGATATAAAACTCATTCCCCAACGCTGTTAGATAAAATCAGAATTCGCCTGTAGACTCAATGGTATTATTACGCAAGCATTTACTGAGTACTTGCCATGTGGCAGAACAGTCGTGAATCTGGGTCCAAGGACCACCTAGACCCAGTCAGTGCCTTCAAGAGCTTCGAGGGGCTTGGATCGGGAAGCGGATAGGAAGATATAAAGGCTGCCTTACAAGGAGCGAGGGCGGCTTCAAGGCAGCACCTGGAAGCTACTGGCCAGTAGCGACCCCGGATACTTTAGATGTGAAGAGAGAGATCCGGGACCGCTGGAAACTCAAAGGTTCCCCTAAGGAAAGGGAACTCGGCTTTTCTCAAGGGAGACATGAAAGTACTGGGAACTTTGGAGGATTTAAGGTTTCAATGTCAAGAGTGAAACGAAATGTGCCCTTCTGATTTCACTTTCCACTTTTCCGGCCACAAGCTCGGCGTGAGGAAGAGCGGAGTCCGCTGAAGAAAGCTTTGACTCCCGCCGCGGCGGGAGCAGGGCGAGTGCGCGGCCCTCCGAGCGTGCGGTGGCGCCCGGGCACGGGCGACCGGAGAGCCCGACGCTCCGCCTCGCGGGGACCGGGGAGGGCCGGGCGGGCAGGGATCCAGGCGGAGGACGACCGGGAGCAGCCCCCTTCCCCGGCGTCCGGGCAGCAGTCAGTCCCAGCCCCCGGCTCCAGGTGCGCTTCGCCCGCGGAGGGTTTTCCGGTCTCGTGTACAGAGAGACAACCAGGAACTCCGGCTCAGTCTCCACCCCGAAGCGGGGCGGGCCGGCCCGCCTGGAATAAGACCCGCTGCCCGGCGCCGCCGGGGTGTGGTCTCCGTGGCTGCAGAGAACAAGCACCGTATCGGTTCGGCTCGAAGGTAAGGGGGGATCCTGGGCCGGGGGTCCCGGGCTCGGGAAGGGGAGCGGCAGGCCCGGAGCGCCTCGCGGGGGTGGCCGGTCGGACGCTAAGCCGAGGAGGGGTGACACTGGGTGGAGTGGGCTGGGACTCGCTCCAGGTGGGCAGGGGGAAGGCAAACACCGTCCTTATCCACGGGCACCTTCCAGAAAGACCTCCAGAGCAGTTTAGGCAGCTCAGGATATACACCGATCAGAGACCATCGCAGTTACTTACTGAGTTCATGTGCCAAGCATTGTGCTAGATTAATATTCCCTGGAGCTGCCTCAGTCCAACACCCACTTCTTTTTGGTCCTTTTAAGAAACTTACAGAGTTCCCTTTGTGGCTCAGTGGAAACGAACCCAGCTTGTATAAATGCGGGCACGGGTTCGATCCCAGGCCTCGCTCAGTGGGTTTAGGGTCTGGCGTTGTCTTGAGCTGTGGTGTATGTAGGTCGTAGTCGCTGCTGGGATCTGGTGTTGCTGTGGCTGTGAGGTAGGCCAGCAGCTGTAGCTCCAATTAGACCCCTAGCCTGGAAATTTACATATGCTATAGGTGCGGCCCTAACAAAGAAAAAGGAGAGAAAGAAGGAAAAAGAAAAGAAACTTACTCCTTTTCCTAGTTTCTTATCCTTTTCTTCTCGTGTATCTAATACCCACAGCGCAGTGCCTGGCACACAGAAATCTGTTATTATTTTGAGATCCGTGACAACAGCCTCACTCTTTAATTATGGCTTTTCCAGCAGGAGACCTAGGGACCAAAGAGGTTATTGCTTTTCAGCAACACACCCAACTTTGAGTGCTTCCCAAGTTGATACAAGTCTTCTGTGAGCTGCTAGGAACCAGAGTAACCCACGTCTTGCCTAAAAAATGGCCATCTGCTCTCTCCAGCTGACAGTGGAATGACTGGGGTCCCCCTCTAAATGATCCATCTCATTGCCCTTCAGTTCTAGAACCCCCCACCTCCTCCTTGCTTTGCAAGTAACTCTTGACAGTCAAGCCCTAGCTCTTTAGTTGCCAGGGAATTCTCAGGTAACAAGAGGTGGAGGCAAGCAAGAAGCAGAGGACGGGGACAAGAATAAGGAAATGGGTAACCATGGCCACCCAAGACTTGCCCAGGACCAGCTGACTTCCCAGAGCCATTTCTGGTCGAGACCAGATCCCTGACATTAAGCTTACATCAGATTTCTGTTGCCTTAGGGCCACACACACATAGGTGCATGCTTGCATATATACACAACTACTGAATCAACGGTGTCTATGAATTTCCCTCCTAGATGTTCTTGTCTTTGGTTAGGGATAATTTTTCCTCTGAAAGTAATTTAGAGAGTAACATTCATAGTCTAGTCAGAGCACACCAGCCCTCAGTATCTGAAGGATGAGCAGCCTCCAGATTATCCTCACAGTCCTGTCTTTTTTTTTTTTTTTTGTCTTTTTGCCTTTTCTAGGGCCGCACCCGTGGGGTATGGAGATTCCCAGGCTAGGGGTCAAATTGGAGCTATAGCTGCTGGCCTACGCCACAGCAACACAGGATCTGAGCCACGTCTGCAGCCTATATCACAGCTCGCGGCAGTGCCAGATCCTTAACCCACTGAGCGAGGTCAGGGATCGAACCTGCAACCTCATGGTTCCTAATCAGATTCGTTAACCACTGAGCCATGACGGAAACTTCCTCACAGTCCTTTCTTGCAGCCCATTCCTTTGCTGTGTCTAGCCGCTCAGTTGTTTTCCCAGTCTCGCTCATCTGCTTGCAGACTTAAAGCCGCTCTTCTTCAAGGGAGGTGGAGGTGAGTGGCAGGCGCAGGGATAGCAGATGGTGTGCCGGAGAAGCTTCAAAATGAGCAAGAGGGGGGATTTTCTTTGAGTGTCAGTTTTATCCAGGTAGTTGAGGATAGGCATTCCCGCTGTGGTGCAAGGGGATCGGCAGCATCTCTGCAGCACCAGGGCACAGTTTCGATCCCCAACACGGCACAGTGGGTTAAGGGGTCTGGCATTGCCACAGCTGCAGCTTGGATCTGATCTCTGGCCTAGGAACTCCATATGGCCTATGGGGTGGCCAAAAAGAGGGGAAAAAACCCCAAACCAACAAAAACATATTTGAGGATAAAAACACTTGATGTATATATTCTGTAGTAAATATGTATATATATTTTGTAGTAAAATTCAAAATTTAGGAGTTCCTGTTGTGGCTCAGCAGTAATGAATCCAATTAGTATCCTTGGGGATGTGGGTTCAATCCGCAACCTTGCTGAGTGGGTTAAGGATCGGGCTTTTTGGTGAGCTGTGGTGTAGGTCTCAGATGTGGCTAGGATATGGCGTTACTGTGGCTCTGTGGCGTAGGCCAGCAGCTGCATCTCCTATTTGACCCATAGCCTGGGAAGTTACGTATGCCTCGGGTGTGGCCCTAAAAAGATACCAAAAAAAGAAAAAAAAAATAGATATTCTTTTCTTTTTTGGGGGAGGGGGGTGCTGCACCTGAGTCATATGGAAGTTCCCAGGCTAGGGCTCGAATCGCAGCTGCAGATGCCAGCCTCTGCCACAGCCACAGCAACCCAGGATCTGAGCCTCATCTGTGACCTACACCACAGTTCAGGGCAACACCAGATCCTTAACCCGCTGAGTGAGGCCAGGGATTGAACCTGAATCCTCATGGATATTAGATTAGTTACCGCTGATCCGCAATGGGAACTCCTAGATACTCTTTTCAGGTAAAACAAGAAACTTCCAAAATTTTTGCTTGGACTTTGGGCTGCAGTTTGGCTCAAACCTAACCCTCGAGAGTTTGCTTTCACTGCAATTAGGGCTACTTATGGGGGCAGTTTTATGTATACTGAACTGTCTTCCACAGTCATCCTAGTTTTCTCATTTAATCTTTATTTCAATCTGAAGTGAAGTTATTAACTTTGTTTTACAGATGAGGAGCCTGAGGCTCCAAGTGGTGGTCCTTGGTCAAGGTTAGACTCCCTGAAAACAGATTTAAATCCAGCTGCCTAACACTAAAAGCCTGTTCCACAGTCCTCCCTGCCCTGCTGTGGCTCTGTCAGTGTTTGGTTCATAGTGATTTGGGATTTGGATTTGTGGCTTCCTGGCTTATTAAGTAAATCTTGTATCAAGTATTTTTTCCTTTTCCTTTTCAGTTTTTTTTTTCTGGTCATGCTGACCTATGAACTGTGGTCGGAAGTACTGGGTCTGTTTCTACTAGAAAGGGTAAATTGCAGTTGTGTGGGGTTTATGGTCCTAAATTCTGAGGGGGCTTGGCAAGTGGACAAGGGAGTCACCTCATCCTTTGTGGCCCTGGGCAGAGCTGGGCAGGAGTTTTTTGGGTGGCAGGTTCTGGCTGAATTTAAGGAAGTGGCTTCTGAAACCCATAGGCTAGACAGCTTTGGAGTTGGCGAGCTCTGTCCAGAGATGTCTGTGCAGAGGTCCCACAGCCCCTTCTGACGGAGCTGGGAAGGGAAGAAGGTGAGATGATTTCTAAACCCATAGTTTCCAAACCTTGGGTACATCCTTCCAGAAGCTTGCACAGCATACAGAGTCTTGCCCTCTCCCCAAGATTCCTGATCCAGTATGACAGGGTGGGACCCAGCAATCTGCCAGTCTTTGGTTTTCTTGGGAGTAACTCGTTAGCTTTCAATTATGTTTGAACTGGACTGAAAGCTTTGCAGTGGGAACCTGAACCACCACCTTTGAAGAATTTGTTTTAAAAGTTCAAGATGTTTGAGGTCTTTAAATTGCCATTTTGCTTCTTGGTCCGGACTGCTAGATGTAGAACCCATATTGAACAATTTATCCACAATCCGCAGCAGGAATAAATTGCAGGGAAAAGCCAGACTGTAAATTTCTCTGCAGAAGGCCTTTACCTTTTCCCCTGTCAACATCCTTAACCCTTTAAGGCCTGGATATAGCACAGCATGAGCAGCCTGACTTGAAACAGAACAGGAGGCCCCAAGAGAACTTTTGTTTTGTTAAGTTATCAGAAAGACCTCCCTGTCAATCACTGTGGATTCAGTCCTCTGGGTTAAGGCACTCACACCCTATCCTCCCAAGCGGTGAATGGGAACAAGTTCTCCTGATGTAGCAGCTGGCTCCCCTGGAGGAGGTCCCCTGGAGGAGGTCCTTTATAGACGCAAGCCTCCAGCACCTGCCCCCTCACTCCTCCAGGGGGCTCCGGAAGGCATTTCCTGGATCCTGCTTAGCTTCAGCTTCTGTTGGTGCTGCTTTTTGATGCTCTGCAAGGATCTGCTGACTCACTGGTTCTCATCCTCTTTAGAGTCCCAGACCCCTTTGGAAGTCTGATTAAAACCATGGGTCCTCTCTCCAGAAGAATAAACACATTTGACATTTTTCCATACAGTTTCTAATCCCAACCATGGAAACCTGGCAAGAACATAGGCATTGTGTTAAGAATTACCCTGAAATTTGGCAGTGTTTTTCAACATTTAAAAATCCATTTACCTTTGTTCCGTCAATTTGAATTCTAGGAATTTATCCTGAAGGTATACTTGGACATGTGCATGGAGACGTGTACAAGGATATATACACTGCAGCGTTGTTTATAGCACCAGAAGATTAGAGATGACCTAAATATCTATCAGTTAGGTACTGGCTAAGCTATGGGACATCCCCTTAGTGCAATACAATGCAGCTGTTAAAAAGTGGTGCAGGTTGGAGTTCCCTTCGTGGCTCAGTGGTTAACGAATCCGACTAAGAACCGTGAGGTTGTGGGTTTGATCCCTGGCCTTGCTCAGTGGGTTAAGGATCCGGCGTTGCCATGAGCTGTGGTGAAGGTTGCAGACGCGGCTCGGATCCCGCGTTGCTGTGGCTGTGGCGAAGGCTGGCAGCTACAGCTCCTGTTAGACCCCTAGCCTGGGAACCTCCATATGCCGCGGGTGCGGCTCTAGATAAAAAAGGCAAAAAGACAAAAAAAAAAATTGGTGCAGGTTAATAGGAACAGATGTAGAATGATATCGAAGATATATTTTTTAAAAAGCAAAATACAACTTTACGTAAACATAGATATGTTAGATAAGCCAACATTTCTGTATATAAGAATGGTGGAAGCTGTTTATATTTTTATATACTTGTTAATGAATAAATACTTCTGAGAGGTTACACAAGGAAAATGATAAGAGCGGTTGCCACTGTAATAGGGGAGATGAAGTTCATACAGACTTATCACCATACGCTTTTTTGTACTACTTGAATTTTTTTTTTACCATATTCATGTATTATCAGTTTTTTAAATAGAGAGTTACAGATAGCACCTGCCCATTTCAATGGTTTGTGAAGAGGGAGAATGAAACAGAAATGAAGAATGTGTAATTATCAAATTTTCTAGCCTTAAGATTAATATATGGTCATATACTTTCTTATTTTTATGCAAAGAGCTAACATGCAGTTGTGCCTTGATTTCTAATGAGATGAAGTTGCACTCATTCTTGTCATGTATTTCCTTTTGCTATACATTAGCTCGTTGCAAAAATAGTGAAAGGTGCCCAGGGAAAAGTACTGTATTTAAATGGTCTGATGGTTCCATGTGTCTTTAGCTGCAGAAGCAGAGAGAGGAGGTAGAGGGGAAAAGTCATGGCCTGTGGACTAGATAGACTTGCTAGGGCAGGGCCCTTTGTCAGAGAAAGTCCTAGCAGTGATATCAGGTCATGGGCACTCAGGGGCCTGGCCTTGGCTTCGGAGTCCAGACCTCATTCTTTAGCCAGATGGTGGTTCAGTCTGTGAGGTCTCTGCCTCTCTGGATGCTGGAACCTCTGCACCACCGGTATTCATGTATAATGTTCACCACGTGTTTCCTATGAGCCTGACCTTGTACCAAACATCTGGCATGTTTTTTTTTTCTTTTTCTTTTTCCTGCCACCCCCACAGCATATGGAAGTTCATGTGCCAGGGATTGAATCAAAGCCGAAGCTGCAACCTATGCCACAGCTGCTGTAATGCTGGATCTGTAACTCACTGCACTGGGCCAGAGATCAAACTAGTGTCTCCACAGAGACAAGCTGGATCAATCCAGTGTGCCACAGTGGGAACTCCTGGCACGTTATTTTAAAAAAACGTTTGTTACCCATATTAGGTGGGTACTACTAGCATTGTCTCCATTATACAGATGTGGAAACTGAGGCACAAAGGGATTGAGTAATTTGCTTGATGTCACATACTAGCAAGCGATATAGCCAGGATTTGAACATGGCAGTCTGATTCTGTATCCTATGCTCTAGTACTTTGTTATACTGTATAATGGGTTAAAAATGGGGAATCAGCTTGAAAAGGCAGGGTTGGGAAGCTGACTCTGAGGGTTGGACTTTTTCAGAGGTGAAGAGGTGGAGTCTATGCGTAAACCTCTCATTGAAGATAGACTTGATGTTGACCTGGGTCATCCTAAGCATCCAGGGGGTTCCAGCTATAGGTAGAGAAAGGAGAGCAGACGTTGAACCGGGATGATCGGCTGTGTCAAGATGCTGGTGGCTCATCCCCGTGGGAGCAAGACTTGGGGCAGCATCTAAGGGTAGGAGAGGCAGCTCAGCACCTCCGGGAAAGGTCTTCGGGTGGTAGGCAGGATGTCAGTGGCCTCTGCCAAATGGAAAAAAATTTCCTTTGTTTATTAGAAAATATGACCGATGCTAGAGATTCAAGGATAAAATACCCAGACCTCATCCTTAGGGAGAAATAGAGGCAAATGAACAATTCAGAAATCATTGGTCTGCATGATCAATGGTTTGATACGCTGCCCAGACTGCCATAGAACTTCGGAGATGTACCTGGGTCCATCGTAGGTGGTCAGAGAAGGCTTCTTGGGGTGGGGGTGGGGGGCAGCCATCCTGGAGCTGGGATACAAGAGGCTTATGCACAGGCACGGGGATGAGAAAGCAAGACCAGGCACACTGGAGGAGTAGCATGTCTGCCAAAGCAGGGCTAGTCCCAGAGGGCAGAGCGGGAGGGCCCTCAGAAATTAGGGTCACTCTGTAGGCCTGTGGGAGGCAGGACCAATTATTGGGGGACAGATCCTAGAGAACCTAGGAATCCCACAGTATGAACTGCTGGCCTAGGTTGTACCCTGTTCTCTTTTGCATCTGCTTCAATGCTTAGCACAGTTATACAATAAATGTTTTTAAATAAAAAGGAAGCTCTGGGTACCAGGAAGGAAATCAAGGCAGAGATTCAGCCTTGAAGAAACAAGACACCCTGCTTCCCTGCTTCGCTGTCTGGTATCCCCCAAATTCATATTTCTAAATACTGCTCACATGACTTTTGTTCACGTTAAAGTTTGAAAACTTGGAGTTCCCAGTGTGGCTCAGTGGTTTAAGAACCTAACTATAATCCATGAGGGTGAGGGTTCAATCCATGGCTTCGCTCATTGGGTTGAGGATCCAGTGTTGCTGCAAGCTGCAGCATAGGTTGCAGATGTGGCTTGGATCTGGCATTGCTGTGGCTGTGGCGTAGGCCGGCAGCTGCAGCTCTGATTTGACCCCTAGCCTGGGAACTCCCACATGCCACAGATTCAACAGCCCTAAAGAGAAAAAAAATAAAAATAAAGTTTGAGAACTTATCCCAGATAGCATGCTAGGGGCTTTACCCTCTGTACTAATTAGGATCATTTTGAAGCCATAGCTCCAGACACTTGAGTCTGACATCATCCAAGGTCAGAGGAAAGAGGAAGTGGGTAGTCTGCCTCTGTCTTTTTAGCCTGGGGGACACCCTTTCTCCAAGCCTCTTGGCAGCTTGCCTTTATTTCTCACTGGCCAGAAGTGGGTCACCTGGCCACTCTTAGACCACTGTGGCAGTCAGAATGGGCTTGCCTACGACCAATCATTATTTCTGCCTGGAGGAGTCCCACCTTCCTGGTTTACCAAACTCGATTCCTCAGTTCATGAACGTTCTCTGAATGGGGAAGGAGGGTATACTGAGGATTAGCATTATTGCTAGTCCTGGCAGAAATCCTGCACAACAGTCACTACTATCCCAGTTTTATACCAGAAGGAAACTGGCTCTCATAGGTGGGGTTAAATCTTGGAGCAGGGACTGGAATGCTGCCCCGGTTCCGGACTCCAGCCTCCTCCTTCCAGCACTGAATGGCCTTCTTTACCGCCTCTGACGTGTGGGAAGAGACTTGAATTTGGAATTTCATGGATCTTGTAAATGAACAGACAGATCAGGCCTACCAGGAGTAATGTGTGTTGGCACTGGATGGTTCTGAGAACTCTGCTGTTTAAATAATCTTTGGCAAACATATTTCCTGCATCACACTTATGCATCTTTATAGATGTGTTAAACATATTAAAAGGTGTTAATGTTATGATTCCCCCCTTCCATAATATATTTTCTCCCACTTTTTCCCCTCATTACTGTATTCTTTTTTTTCCTTTTTTGACACCCTGAAGCTTATGGAGTTCCCAGGCCAGGGATCAGATCCGAGCTGAAGTTGCAGCAATGCCGGACCCTTAACCCATTGTGCTGGGCCGGGGAGCAAACCTGCAGCACTCCAGAGATATCACTCCTATTATTTCGTTCTATTTTTTTATTTTTTATTTTTTATTTTCATATTCTTTTGCCTTTTAGGGCTGCACCTGCGGCATATGGAGGTTACCAGGCTGGGGGTCTAATTGGAGCTGTAGCTGCTGGTGTACACTACAGCCACAGCAACACCAGATCTGAGCCGCTTCTGTGACCTACACAGCTTATGGCAACGCCGGATCCTTAACCCACTGAGCGAGGCCAGGAATTGAACCCAAAACCTCATGGTTCCTAGTCGGATTCGTTTCTGCTGCACCATGACAGAAACTCCTAGATTCCGGGTTGATGGTGACATTCTTGGTCAGGGAACCAGCTTTTCACAACCACTGGGGTGGGTGAACTTCTTTAAGGTTGAAATACTGCTCTGGATTTTTGCAAAGATAATCTCATAGCGGGATTTTAATCACACACACGGCACCTTCTACCTTTTTCAGGTTCCTTTTGATCCCTATTAAAGCTGCCCTGTGAGCTCCCAGCCAGGGTGGTGCTTTGGGTGGGTTTCACGGGTTTTCTGTACTTCGGTGAATCTGGGGAAGGCTTGTTCCTTGGAAGTAAGACGACGGAGTAACATCCACACACCTTCCCTCTAGGCCAAGCGTGGTCGTCGGGGCACTAAAGGTGGCCTTAAATATTGGTCTTAAAATTCTGCTTTCACCTTAAGGGGTGAATTTCTGATATGTGCTCAAACATAGATGAACTTTGAGAGCATTATGCCAAGAGAAATAATCCAGACACAAAAGGATTAATATGATAGAGACAGGAAGTAGAATGATGGTTAGGAGGGGCTGGGGTGAGGGGGAAATAACTGAGTTATTATTTAATGGCTACAGGGTTTCTGGTTGGGATGATGGAAGAGTTCTGGGAATGGATAGTGGTGTTGATTGCAAGACATGAATGTAATTAATTCCACTGACTTGTACACTGAAAATAGTTTAAACGGTAAGTTCTGTTGTGTATATTTTACCACAATTAAAAAAATCCTGGGGTTCCCTTCGTGGCTCAGCAGTTAACGAACTGGACTAGGATCCATGAGGATGTGAGTTCAATCCCTGGCCTCGCTCAGTGGGTTAAGGATCCGGTGTTGCCGTGAGCTGTGGTGTAGGTCACAGACACGGCTTGGATCCTGCGTTGCTGTGGCTGTGGCGAAGGCCAGCAGCTACAGCTCCTGTTAGACCCCCAGCCTGGGAACCTCCATATGCCACGGGTGTGGCCCTAGAAAAGGCAAAAAAAAGACACACACAAAAAAAGAATATATATAAATGTGTGTAACTACGTCACTTTTCTGTACTGTAGAAAATTGACAGAACACTATAAACCAACTATAATGGAAAAAAAAAAACCCAAGATGCTGGAAAAGATAAGTTATATCTGAAACAACCCATCACTTTCTAATTATTTTACTGCATTTTACTATTATATGCTTTTGAAGTTTTTTTGTCTCTTATGTCTGTGTGGTGGAAATACTGTGTAATGGTGTACTCCTGTCTACTCATTCTGAACTCTTAAGTTCAGTGACACCACATAAGTAACTTGATGTTTTTTTTTTTTTTGTCTTTTTGCCTTTATGTAGAGCCGCACCCGCGGCATATGGAGGTTCCCAGGCTAGGGGTCTAACAAGAGCTGTAGCCGCCGGCCTACGCCACAGCCACAGCAACGCGGGATCCGAGCCGCGTCTGCAACCTACACCACAGCTCACGGCAACGCCGGATCCTTAACCCACTGAGCAAGGCCAGGGATCGAACCCGCAACCTCATGTTTCTTAGTCAGATTCGTTAACCACTGAGCCATGAAGGGAACTCCCACATAGGTAACTTGAAATTAGTCATATTAGAAATATTTACACCAAAGAAATGGCTACAGATCAGGGTTTCTTTTCCTTGGAGAGCCGGCTGTTAAGTTTCTGAGCACACCTCTGGTCTTATCATGTCGTTTTGGGCAAGGTTGGGATAAGTTTGTAGGAATAAAACTCCAGCCATTTGGAATCTTCCAGCCAGACTTCCTTGAACTGAATTCTAGCACTTCCCAAATAGCCATGTCATTGGGTGTTTTCCCTGCGCCTAAAAAACAAGTTGTGGCTTAGTGGGTGGGAAACAACCTGAGTCATATAGTAAGCAAGTTACTTAAATCTCCTGGGCAAGAGTTTCCTTGACTGAAATATGCAAGCCGTGGGAGAAAAACAGGGAGAAATAAAATACAGTGATTATTCTAGCAATGGGAAAGAGAGACTTTTAAAAAAATGTATTATGGGCATTTTCCAACATATACTCAAAGTGGGAGAATAGTAAGATGAACCTTGTGTAACTGTTCATCACCCAGCTCAACAATTATCAACATTTCACCAAAAAAAGAGACTTCTAACTGAAGTGGTAAGAGGAAGGGGTAAAAAGGAAAAGATGGATAAGTATCATTTAAAATTTTTCTCCCAAGTTTTGACTATACTAAACAGAGAATGTGAAATTGGAAAAATGCATAATAATAAATTCTAGATATAAAATATTTTATAATATATGCATAGTTTCTAGAAATAATGTTAGGAAAGCACCAAGATCCCAAAAATGGGCAAAAAATGCAGACAGTTCTCAAAGAAGGAAACAAGTAGCCAAAGAGAAAATTTCAGTGTTCCCACTACTTATCAAAAAACCAAGTTAACCAGTAATAAGTTTCAATATTATACCTAATGTTAAATTATAAATAAATAAGTAATAAAGGAGGCACACAAACTTATGGTTTGCTGGAACTTGGATATCCTTATAAATCTGGAGGACAACTGGAAGTACTCGTGATTATCAGATATTACAAAGAATAGGTCAAAAGAAGAATGAAGTACGTACAAAGCTTGTATCAGTATGATGGAAGAAAACAAATTTAGTGAAATGATAAATATGGTGACTGTGGAATATGGAGAATTAAGAGGAAAGAGTAAAACACAAAGTGACACACATGCTGTGATCACAGCTGTGCTAAAGGATTGGAACGAACAGAAAGTGAAAGTAGATGGTAAGTTTATATTGTTTTAAAATGGCCTCTTCGGTGTTTAAAGCTGATTTAATAATTTATAAAACAAAATGGAAGGGAGAAATAGATGTGATTGCTAAAGGTCTTGTAGTCTCTGAAATTCTGTGAAAGCTGATCTTTTACATTTGTAGGAAAAATCCATAATGTTCAGCACTGCAATGGAAAGTTCAAACTCTACCCACGTTCTTGCTGGGTTTGGGAAACAACTTTATCAAATCATGCAGGCAACTTAAATAATAACAGCTGGAGGGAAAGAGAGGCTAATAATGACAAATAAAATTAGTGCTAAAACTTTCCAGGGTCCATGCTTCACTGTTAAAACTACAAAATCTGGGGGTTGCTGAAACGGAAATACAACCAAATAATCAATTTTATGCCATGTACCTTTATTATCTTTAATATAATAAATAGAGGCTATTTTTAACAAGCTAACCAGGGAGTTCCTGCTGTGGTACAGTAAGTTAAGGATCCAGTGTTGTTGCTGAGGCAGCATGGGTTCGATCCTCAGCCCGGAGCAGTGGATTAAGGATCTGGTGTTGTCGAATCTGTGGCATAGATCACAGCTGCAGCTCGGATTTAATCCCTGGCCTGGGAACTTCCGTATATCTCAGATGCAGCCGAAAAGAAAAAAAAAAGCTAACCAGTATTTATTTTCTGCTTTATCTTTTCTGTGATCTCTTGAGGTGTTAATACTAAATTTTTTATGATCTCTGCAGATGGTCTCCCTATCCTGTAGAAGGACTCCTGCTGGAGAGTTCTATTTTTATGGGGGAAAAATTAGTTGAAACCAAACAGTGAAAAAAATATTATTTAGATATGATTTGGTAAGCCCTATTAAATATACGTGAATGTTTTAAAAATCAAATCTCTTGCCATTTGGGAGGGAGGAAAGGGTGATCATAGAAAATTAATCTTGGGCTTGATGCTCTGAATACAGAATACTTCAGCCAAAATCTTTAGTCTCAAAGGATTTCTTGATGTTATTATGCTAATCATTTTCTCCTCCAATTTAGAATGCTATTCGTCTGCCAAATATCGATGATGCCTGATGGTTCCCTGTAAGTTTCTTCTGAATAATTAAGTGGATTATTTTCAAGGAGAAGCTTTGCGTTTCAACATTCTGAAGGTTTTTTTCTTTTGTCATAGACTAATAATGTGTTTTTCTTTCTTTTTTAAATGAATGGGGAAATTAAGGCACCAAAAAGATAAATAATTTTTGGTGAGGTTTAAAAGAGATATTCTGAGGAAGTCATTCATAGAAGGTGTTTAGGACAGTGTTTGACACACAATAAAATAAGTGCTCAACAATAGCTATAATAATTATTGTTAATGAAGGTATTATTAATCTAGTCACATTTTAAAAAGTAAAAAGAGACAGGTGAAATTAATTTTAAAAAGTTAATTAATGGAGTTCCCATCGTGGCACAGTGGTTAACGAATCTGACTAGGAACCATGAGATTGAGGGTTCGATCCCTGGCCTTGCTGAGCGGGTTAACAATTCGGCATTGCCGTGAGCTATGGTGTAAGTTGCAGACGCGGCTTGGATCCCGCGTTCCTGTGGCTGTGGTGTAGGCCAGCGGCTACTGCTCCAATTAGGACCCTAGCCTGGGAACCTCCATATGCGGTGGGTGTGGCCCTAGAAAAGGCAAAAAAAAAAAAAAAGTTAATTAATTTTATCTTACCTAATAGATCCAAATTATTATCATTTCAACATATAGTCTATATGAGAAATGATTAATGAGATATTTTACAGTATTTTCATACAAAGTCTTAAAAAACTGGTGTGTATTTTATACTAACAGAATGTCAGAATTCAAATGCTGAAATTTCATCAGAAATATTTGATCTGTAATTAGACTGAATAAAATTTAGTTTTCATGTAGATTCACATACCAGAATTATTTCAAACATGCTTAAAAGTTTTCCAGTATCTGAATTGAGGACCAAAAAGCAGTTTTCCTTTAATGTTTGTATCCATAATGAAAAACCTGGTTCATCTTTTTTAGAAAGATTGATATGACTTTAAA